>VXAD01003980.1:0-264992 GCA_013399195.1 Dicrurus megarhynchus
AAGGAAAGAAGGAAGGAAGGAAAACTATGTTAAAACGAATGTAAAAATGTATGGATAACCCATTGGGAGAGGAAAGAGAGAAGAAATGAGGATTCAACTGCAAAGACTACTGATAAAATCTCACCCAAAAAAGCTGAAACTATTACACTGTGGCTTTAACAGCTACTGAAAGCCTATGCAAGAACCAAGGGAAATTCACTGAAGTTAGAGCATGATGGTTTAGAATGAATCAAAAAAATGTTATACCCATTAATTCTAAGGAAGTTCAGATAGCACTATACAAAACAGTTCAATGTGAATACAGTAGAGAACATACACCCTCTTTCCCTGCTTAAATCAGGTATAATTCCTATTTTCTTCCTACTCTTTAGTGCGGTGCATAATACATCCTCTTTGCACACTCTTTAGCTTCTTTAATGTTTTCACACTCCACACTCCACAAAACTTTAATGTTCCCAATCTGGTTACCTGCTCACTCTATGGTTCCACAGTTACACTGTGGAATTCCTGAGCATATAAAATCCTTGGGACTAATGTGTAAAAGGATAAAAGAGGATTTATAAAGATTAATGGTGGGAAGGTATTCAGATGGATCTGAGCACAAGTATCCTGGGGCAGTGTTTAGCTTCAGTAATGACTAATTACTGATATGCAGATGCTGAGATGAGCTCAGTTGGTCAGAGTGCGGTGCTAATAACACCAAGGCTGTGGGTTCAGCCTCTGTATGGACCATTTCCTTAAGAGCTGGACTCGATGATGCTTGTGGGCCCCTTCCAACTCAGAATATTGTGTGAATCTCATGCTGGCATCTACCATCTACTGTGCAATGGACCTTTAGGCTAATTCAGTGAGCACGAGGATCAAGAAAACCAGAATGACTACAATATTTTGCTCCTTTTACTCAACTCAGGAAATAAATATTCTTTGGCCAACACAAGAACCAAAAAGAAGGTTATTTTTGAGAATTTTGAGAAGTGAGGAATGAGTTGACTACTCCTGTAATATTTGCAACAACCTAACAACTAACTTAACAACCACATCAATAGTGTCTATGTTATTTTAGTATTTCTACATTGCTAATTGTCAGGCATTCTTCATCAGCATCATCAGCTTGATGACAATGACATACAGAGGTTAAATCATTTGGATATCTGATTAGCTGTCAGAAACAATGATTCTATGACATTCAAGCTCCACCTAATATCACAGCAGGACCAAGAGGGTTTGCAACCAAATACCAGTTTTGGAAATTAAAAATACTGCCATTCTTATAACTGAAGAACTTGAAAATCATGCAGCAGGCAGATACATTAATAAAAGTAGCATGGAAATGATTTATAATTATTACAAAACAACTTACAAAGGTCAAATTGGCATGACTCTCACATTTCAAGCAATGTAAATGGAACTCTTCAAATTTTTCATGCTTCTATTTTACTTTCCCAGTAGTAAGGAAATTGAATGAATTTCAGGTCTTTGACATGTTTCCTCTATTGACAATTAGGTCTTGAATAGAGAAATAACCTTGGTAATACACAATTCTCCATATAAAATTGTTTAACAGCTAAGAAGATGACTATGAATAACAAAAAAAATTCATTCTTTTAAAATTATTTCTCCAACTGTAGTAAAGTGTAATACTCAAGGGCATGAGGAAAGCTTAAGATGGCTTCTAAATGGTTTTTGTTTATATAATCAGGCATGCAGATAGTATTTAATAGAATATAATGCAGATATTTGCCCCCTGCTAGGTTTTACACATGGTAAGAAACTACCATGTTTGATTGGACTGATTGGACACTGACTTTTTTGGACTAAGCAAAGTTAGCCTGACTACTAACTTAAACAGAGAGAGAATTTAATTGACATTTCTGCATGAAGCTGGTGTGGTCATGAGAAAACAATTTTCAGTGCTAACAGCAAATATATTGAAAGAGCTACTCAGTGAGACAGGGAAAGAGGCAGGATACAGAAGCAATATGAAGACAAAATTTTGAAACTGATTATACTGTAATGTGGCTTAAGTTATCTTCAAGAAAAAGCAAGGATTTACACATAGTAAAAAAAATATGACAGTAAATGGAAATAGGACAATGTTTCTATAGAAATGCATTAAATGTAATAAAGAGCTGTAAGTTATGAAATACCCATTTTCATTCACAAAGTTTTTTAACTTTTTACACACAGTTATATGGATGTTAATTAGTCAGAGAAACACATGCTCTTTGCTTTATTCTTTGAATATTTTTCACTGTCATCTTTGGCTTGTACAACATAAACTTCACACAAAATATGTAACATTCAACCAGCCAATAAGACAGCTCATCATAAGAACTTATATATTTTAAAAATTGAGAAAGGCTATAGTCTCAGAAACAGAAACCATTAAGTCATCTTCCTTTTGGTTGTTGATTTATTTAAAGGCACTTGATTTAAGGTGAGCATTTAAGGGTCAGCTGGTTTTTATTTTAAAATGGAACAGATGTACACCTACTTTTCAGTGTACTGCACTATCAAGACATTCCCCACAGCACTCCTGTAGTTCAGGACTCCACTAGAACATAGAGAAACCTACTGCATATTTCAGTTTTGAAAAATATAAATAAAATAATACTGCAATAAGAGAAAAAAAGGAAAAAAATAAAAAGGAGAAGAGAAAGAAAGTACTTTCCTATTTCACAGACATTGGGCGGACAAGTCTCCATCCTGGCTGGAAGGAGGTGAAAAATCAGTGTCATTGCTTGAAATGATGCATGCTACTGGATTATTCTCATTAGTGAGGATTACAGTCTTGGCAGTCTAAGCAACACAGATTGAAATAACTGCAACAAGTATAATACCAACACTAAGAAAAAAGTAAATTATGGAATTATAGTCCTTTATCAGTCTGTAAAGCTTAATTGCTTTCCCAAGCTACTATTTTTTTAATTTATATTTTCCATAGAACTTCACATCTTTGAGAATGTTTCTATTCTAGGGAACACACAGATACTATGATTGCAGTAAAAGTAGCAGATAAAAACCCTCAAAAATTGGCTTTGATTTTTCCTACAAGCCTTGTCGGAAACTTAAGTATTCTACAAGTTTAAGAGGAGATTAGATGTTACTTTACAGAATTAATTATTATTAATATTAAATGCTCCTTTATAGAATTAATTAATACCACAAAAAAAACATTTAAGGTATTAAAATTCTGTGCACTTACTTACACCGTACAGTTATGAAAAGATGAATTAATTTTTATTCTAGAACACTGAAATTTAGCTAGAAATCTGATAGGTAGACTTTCTATGCACATTCAGAATACTATAGAAACAAAGACATCAGTGGGGTGATTCAGAAGCAAATTACAAACAATTAAAAAAATCATCATGAGGTAATTTTCAAATGCATCCATATTCAATTTTTGCCGTATTTGTATTGAAATGAAATGTATCTTAAGACTACCCAAAGCACCAATTCAAACACACAGACACAGACACATATACACAAGGATATCCACATTTAAAGTACTGAAGTTTTTGCAGGGGCTTCTGACCTTCAGGTAAATCAGAGCTCTGTGACTGCTTGGCTGTGATAGAAGCAAAATATTCACCCATATGATGTTCACTTGTGCAAGTGTTCAAGCAGCCACATCTCTACAGTACTGATACATTAACACAGCTTTCCATATAATTCTGAAGATGGCACATACCTCCAGTGGTGTTTAATGACATTTATTAAACTGTTCAAGCAAGTGTTCACCTCACTTCTAAGTATTCCTGGAGATCATTTTCAGCTCTAATGGCACTAAAGTGAGCATTAAATCTGGGTTTTGTTCCTTAATTCATTATTTATTCCAGGAACATAAACTTTAACCTATATGTGTAAGCAGCTCTTTTTAACTTCTATACTGTGTATTTGACTGCAGCTGGGTTTTTTTTCAATGCTATTACTAGCTGTCATCTTCACTTTACAAACTGCAATGAGGCCTGGTGATTAAAATGCATTAACTGCATTTCTGAGAGCTGCTATATGTAAAAAAGACCACAGATTGCGTGTGTTCTTCCTATCCCTGACCATTTTTTGGCAAACTACTATACTCAACTACTGAGATTAAGTACTGCTTCTACATTTCTCTGCAAGATGTATACACAAGGTACAGCAGACCCGTAATGAAATAGTCATCTCCCAACAAATATTTAAAGTAACAAGTCCAACCAATCAGAACTTTTGGGTTACTTTGCAAAAGTAACTGCAGTAGAAATTCATGGAAAAAAAAACCTGACCATTTATCTGAAGACTGAAAATTCCTGAATGTGTTAAGTATATATTGTGTTAACACGTTTTATGTATTCACCCTCCACCACCTTTAACACTTCAAGACAGTGTCTCTTGCTCTGTATGTTGCACTTCACTGAAAATCCACTGCTCCTGTGAGAAGCCAGGTAAGCACTGCCACCTCTCCCACTTCTGTGTCTGCAAACACGGTGGTACAAAAAGTCTCACCAGCCAAAAGTTGTTCCAGATATACTCTGAACCACGGCTAATACTCAAGTACCCAGAACAAGACTTTTTCTCTACAAGGTGGTCTGGCATGCTGACCTCTCTGCTGCCCTTCTCCCATAAACCTACACCTACCCAGAAAAGATGCCAATAGAATACAGAGTGCTCCAATATTGCACCAATGATGCCACAGAGATTTACAAGCAAATCATTAAATGAAGATAATATGAACAGAAATATGCTAAGCACTCTTCAGAGTGCATTTACATGCAACTTGAGCTAACTGAAATGCTTGAGGAAGGCCTAGACTCTAGATTAGGTATGCTGCCCCTCCTCACAAATTAGTAAGGCCTTCTCCCCTACTACTGCAGATGAAGCAGGGAGCAGCCTGGGTATCAGCCCCTGAGCTACCTGATGCAGCCATCACATCCACTTATTCCCATCTGAAGAAGTGAAAAATGCTTTTGCATTGATGGGAGAAACGTACATAAATAAAGCTTGGGGTTTTTTTTATTTGGGCCACTGTTTGCTGTTAATTTGGTTTTCATAACTTATAAAAATACGGAAAGGACATTTTATTCCTAATTTACATGAAGAGTTATTAACAGAGTTGTTAAAAAGACTGTGTAAGGCTGTGGTTGTTCAACAATTAAACGCATGGAAATACCCCGAGTCAAAGGGCAAATCCATCTATAGAATTGCTATCAAGGAGAGTAATTGCTGAAAATACAATTTGTTCTTTTATAACAAGTAAGAAAACCATATATTGATTCAAATGTTATCTCTCATCTGGATAGAGTACCATTGTTAAATTTAATTAATACAACGAAATTTCCCAGTCTATTCTATTAGTTGTTTAATACTGTTACAATGAAGTAAGTGTTTTAACTCCTTACAAAATTTCAAATGAAAACTGAGCAGTAGTGACATTTCTTGAGATCACAAAGCATTTTTTCATTTATTTTACATACTTAATTTTCTGTAATATTCCACTTTCTAAGCAGCAGAGAAGCAACATACTTAATTCTGATAGACTTCATATACTAATAGTTACCAAAGGCAACAATTACTATTTCTTGATCACATTAAAACAGACACAACTATACTTCCAATATCACTGTACTAGTCTCCCTGGTAATAAACACATAAAACAGCACAAGCTTTTCTAATGAGGTATGAGCACTCTTGCCTTCTCTGCAAGAAGTGCAGACTGGTAAGACTCAAGAGTCGCTGCCTAACAGAACAAAAACAACTTCTGCATGTTAAGCATATGTGCACAGATATTACCTATTACTAAATGAAAAATTATATATTACTACTCTCAAAGGCCATTTTCTCAAATCCTACAAGAGGAAATGGTACCAAAACCCCACTTACTTAAAATGTGCTAGTTTACTCACTGATAAGCTGTGCAAGAAAGCAAATATTTTCCTTTTTGCATACTTATGGGTATCTATGTTTCAGGACAGATAGAAAGCAGAGCTCATGCTCTGATCCAGTGTGCCACATCTGTATCACCAACTAGACCCTCTCTAAGCTCTTTGTGCCAGACTTCACTTCAGGCCAGCTTAGCTGAGTTTATCACTGCATGCATTAAGGGTGCTGGTGAGACAACACTCTCTGTTAATGGGAGGATTTTCCTGCAGCACAGCCAAGACAAAAACAAGGGTAACAGGGGGATGAAATCTGTGACTCAGCTCTTGCTTTGCTCTCCAAGGATTTTTTTTTTTTTCCCCTTGAGGTGGCTGGAAGAAACCATTCCCTAAGCAGCAGTAACTTTGTCTTTGGGTCACAACAGTTTGTTTTGCTCGCAACATCAGTGGAAAAGAAAATCAAGCCAGGGGCTTTCATAAGCAATCAGGAAATAGAAAACTGCCCAAGATCTGTAAGTGGCTTAATACTACTCTGAAATGCCACCAGACAACATATCAATCAAGAGCTGAATGCTAATTTCTCAGGTATCAGTCATATGAAAACAAGTCCTGTCACTATTCATTCCATTTCAAAACTCCAATTTGATGAAATATTTGTACTGTTAGTATTTAGGCACTCAAGCTTTACCATTGCAAATGCTCCTGATGGACGGTAAGGTAAACCCCTCAGTTTTGTATATTCTGTGTGTATAAAGCTCCAACTGAATTCTACAGCTTAAAATGTAGCCCTGAAAACATAATTGGAAATACATATTAATGCTGGATAATTCAAAATTTACTTTGAGATGAGGAATTAGTACTTGTAATTTCAAAATACAAATATTTGTAAATCCTCAATGTGTTAATAATTATTCACTGAAATTTCAGTAATTGTGGATGATGATTGTTGAAAAATGTTGTAGTCTGTTCATAAACAAAGGCTTTCAAAAGCTATGTACAGCATTTTAAGCAGATGTATACAATTTAACAGTGCGAAAAATAGTAACTTTTTAACTAATCACTTAGAAAATAGCTGCTTTTCCTAAACATAAAGCAATTCTATTAATTCAGCCTATATAAACTTCATTTCTGAAGCGGATACAGACTTTACTGTGGCCTTGTTTTGTCCAACTTTGTTTTCAACACATCTGAAACCACCTCAGTGAAACAAAGTGAAGAAATTTATTTCATGCCTGTACAAAAAGACAACATAATTTGGCTTCCCATGTTAAAACCAGTCATACAATCCCTTCAAAAATTGAGAGCTATGAGGGTGATTTTTTTGCTGCACTAATTTACAACAACAAATATGTAGATATAATACACCAGTATCACTTATGTACTGCATCATCAATAAACAAAATGATATTTTTATTTTAAAAAAAAGACTGAGAATTATGAAGTTGCTCAGCCATCTGTGCTGTTAGGACTGCAGGCTTCCAGAAATATTTAAAACAGGCTAGCTAATACACATTCCTATATATAATTAAAAGTGGTGCTTGAGGGGTTTCTTTGACTGAAGTATGTTATTTTATTAAAGAAGTTTTTGCATGGGAAGCAGCTATTCTACCAAATTACATATACAAAATTAAACAATTTTACCAAAGTATTTAAGTTTACATATAAAACAAATACTGAAAGGAAAATGCTTAGAATAAAATCTTGGTTGAGGCATCTCTGGAAACTTCTAATTTATTGAGCAGGTTTATATTTACCATCAGCATCTATTACATCTCTCAGGGTTATGTCTTTCAGCTTCAAGAATTTGAATCTAGTTAAATTTCTGTGTCTATTCAGTCTCTTTTCATAACTGAGATTATTATTAGCATAAAAAGGTAAGAATTAGGGTTAAACTTTCCTCATATAATATCAACAAATACTTATTAGTCAGTTTATTTGATAGAATGTAAGGGCTTAGATAACTTTTCAAATAGAAATTTGCAGTTAAAATTGAATGAATAATTTAAAATATTAAAAACAGAAATAAGTACAAAAAAGTAAAGTTTTTAATGTCACTGACATCTCTTTGAAAAACATACTTTTTTGGACATGTTTCCAGTAAAATTTAAATTCCTGTAAAGTTTTTTTCCCACTTAATAATTGTAATTCCAAAGATTTACATGACTAGGTCTCTAGATGACGAAGACGTATTTCTTACCAGTGTTTGAAATTACTGTAAAAATAGTTTTTTGTATGGACTTTAGGGATTCCTCAGCAAATACATAGAGATCACACAATTCTGAGAGCTCTCAGCTGGTCTCAAGCTCTGGGTGCCTGCAGGAATCCAGACAAAAAGGCTCAACAGCAAAAAAGCCCAGATTTATTGTGACCTCATCTTGGTGTTACTCCTACTATACAAATCCATGGAAGACACCCAGAGCTGATGATCATTATGGAAGCCTGTGAATGCTCTCTGTTCACTTCAAACCAATACTGCTCCTGTACAGGAGGAAACTATGAAGTTTAGCCAGGACTCAGGTGCCTCCAGATGAGCCCACCTGGACCAACGGCACAGGCACCTCACCCCAGGCCCAGAACAAGACCCCAAGCCAGCTGCCTCCTCCAAGCAAAGCCAGTTCTTAAAGACCTGCTCTCTAATAAAATGTGTTTGGCTCAAAAGCCCGTGCACACAGTCCATATTTCTGCAAGGGCGTTTTTGTGTGTTCTCATAAATTCTTTCTTAAAGTCTTTTCCAAGGCAAAACCATGATTTTTCAAAAGCCATGGGTTGGGACTAACCAAGATTACGGGGAGCTACGCTTCCACACACAATTTAACATCATTACATAAACGTGTAATTTGCAATATCACAATTGTCCACCTTGTGTTATTCCCTTCAGAGAAACACAAAGGGAACCTCTGAAAATGAAGAACAACCAGGCAGGAAGATTTCACAGATGTCCTCTGTTGCTCATTATGCTAAAACTTAGAATGCTCATCTCTCATAGGTCAAGAAATGTAAAACATTTAAAAGGAGAAGAAAAAAGGCATTGAAAACCAGATTGCTTTTGCTGTCTGTAACCCTTTTTTTCCAGCAATTCATGACTATACTTGCTAAAATTATGCATGTTTAGCATGTGTATTACCATAGCATCCTCTCTCTGGTTCTTAGCTTTCTTTTGCAGGGCTTTATCAGAGTATGCTAAATAATTACGGTCTCTTTTTTACACCATTCCCAAAGTGCTTCCTTTTCCAGGCCTAATTAGTTCTGATATTCAATGTAATTAGTTGAATTTAGAAATTTTCTATGAAAAAAGGTTGTTCTACAGCTTCTCATCAGCTTATATCAGGGAAAAAAAATTTCCAGTGTTGGTTAAATATCAACAATATATTTGAAGCCTTCCAAAGATATTTCTAAAAAATTGATATAACATAAAATTAAACAATCATGTGGAATACCATTCAATCTACTTTATTTCTATTAGCAAGGTGGGGAACCCCCCAAAAAGCTAGGTTAAAGGCCTATAAAATCCAGTTTTTCTAAGAGAGTAAAACATCAGATATGAGGTCATAATAAAAGCATCCATTTGTGTAAAGTCACGTATCCGTACATAAATAAATAAATAAATAAGCTGCACGTGTCAGATTTCAAGGATAACACCAAATTACTCATAATGGAAAAAAAAAGGTTTATTGGTTTTTCTTTTTTTTTCAAATTATTGAAAAGAAAAGAGCTTGGGCTTGCCTTTTTGTTGTTGTTGTTTTTAATTGTTAGGGCAAATTTAATTTATTTATGTGTTAATCAAGTTTCCAGTGCCTTTACACATCTGAGAATTTTACACTGAAATATGAGCTCTGGAGTTCAGAAAGTTAATTGGTTTCACTGATGAAAATAAGCCACTACCTCTGTGACCAGCCTGACCTGGTTTGGAGCTCTCCCTTACTTGTAATAAAAGAGAACTTGTAGTGATAGAAATTAGCTTTGTTATCCACTCAAAGTCTCCAACCAAAACATGACATCCTAATGGCCAATTATAGCTCCACACCTGCTGTTGGGAGGAGAACCTCATTAATACTTAATTTGAAGAACAGACACTTTAATGTTTTCTGAAAAATAAGTAATAGCTGAGTAGCCACTTCATCAAGACAGACAACCCACAGGAAGCCTTTTCCAGGACTGGCCACAGAAGTCAGGGAAATAGGAATGACTGTTTTGACATCTGAGGAAAGATGTCTGAAATCAAACTGTTTGTAGTTTTTGCACAAAAACAGAAGTAGTAGTTCCAGCATCTCTTCCTTCTGCTTATCCAGAATACGCCCACCCTAAAGACGCTCAAAATTATCATTCTCTGCATGCTAATAGACCGATTTAGAAAGAAATTAAGACAAAACCCAAAGTAAATAGGGTATTTCAGTAGGCTATTGATTTAATGAACTTTTATTTCCAGTAAGTTTTGCTCATGATAAAGTAACATTAACTATAAAACCAGATGGAACAAAATCGGTTCCTTGAAAACAACAGGCTGAAGAACAGGAAGGGATGCACAGCAAAGTCACGCAACACTGGAAAGCCAAGGATGATGTCACCTGCATGATGCCTTACTAACGCCTTCCAGTATTATTAGTTGTATAAATAATAAGGTAGGTTCCCCACATACAAGTATTTTTTGTCAAAGATTTCATGAAATATAAAGAAAGATAAGGCTGAAAGTGCTTGCAATATTTCAGATAGAGCAGCTGTTTACAACTCATGTTTTAACATCTATCAACAAGCTTGACTACAGAAGATACGAATATTATCTACCTGTCCTACTGTATGAAATATAACAGATGTCCCCAGATCTCTCTTTTGCACTCACCTCTTCAAGATCCTGCATGACAATGCACTTCCATGCTGGAAATGATCACAGGGGTGATAAAGAGTGATGTGAAAGACTAAAAAGACCAAAAGTATGGATATAATAATTTGCACCCAGAGGCAGTCTAGAGGATGGCTTACAAAAATCCTCCCAACTGGTGTGAAACTAAGAATAACTGTAATAGAATAACATTATTATATGATAAAAAACTGAAAAAAAGAGGTCATAACATCTGAATTCTTTCTGCCACAATAGAGTACAAGTTAAGCCATTTAACTTCTGCATTTCAGCTGCTGTATCCAACCCAAAGCCAATGGTGTTAGTCTTGATTTATTATTCATTACGAAGGAGATTAAGATTCTCCTTTGTAAAGCCATAAAGGCTTCCAAATTATGACTGATTTGAACAGGGTTGATTATATAAGACCTATTTAGAAGTCAGTAACACTGTCATGAGGTTTCCATTCTACCCTTTTATCAAACACAGTCTGGTCCGGCTAAAATTTCTATAATTGTGTTTTTACTTCTACTATTAAAAGTTATAGCTAAGAATAGCATTGAGAGTCAGACTAGAGAAAAGATTTTCTCCTATCAGAAACATTAACTGTATATCTGTTTTCCTGGGAGGTATCTCAAAGTGTCCTTGGAGTTGCAGGGAAATTCAGTGTTCCTGGTTTGGAACATATCCATTCCAGTCCCTGTGAGAGGAAAGAAAATATCTGTAATGGGAGAAGCTGCAGTCATTAGAAGAAGCTGGCAACTGTATTTCAGTACAGTGCATGTGGCAGTGCACCTGGGAGAGGTCAGAAAAGAACTTTTCCCTTTTTCTTAACTTTTACTGAGTTCTATTGCAGTGAGCACAGAAAGTGATGCCCCCATCGCTGTGCTATCTCCCTCTCCCAGCACTTCCTTCAGTAAGCATGGAATAAGAAGTAAGAATGGTACTGGACAGTGAGCTAAAAATAAAAATACCATGAAAACCAGTGAAGAACTGAAGAACAAATGGCTCATCACAGAGCCTATGCCACTCTCCCCTGAAAAAAAAAAAAAGCAAAAACAAAAAAAACCACCCCTTCCTGCAAAACCACACAAGCTTTCATGAAAATTAATTGAATTTACATTTGATGCAAATCCATGGAGGAGAAACTAACTGTCCTAGAGCAAGAACCTGGAGAGCAAAACCCAGACTGGTGAGCTGTTGGACATGAAGGCAGAACTCCTGGAGGGGCTTGAGAGTGGAACGGGGAAGCAAAATAAAATCAGAGAGAAACAAGGTCAGGCACAGATCACAGGTTTCCTTATGCCCCAAACTTCACTGTTCCTGCACTGTCACATGCCTGCAGAAAAATCCCCCTCAGGGCTATCTTGAGCCCATTAGTCAATTGAGAGAATGCCAAATTTCTGTGAATTTAACCCTACTGGCAAAGATTACATGCACTAATGATAACACACGAAGACACATACCCGCACCACATCTACCACAAAATTATGCCCTAAAAACATTCAAAGTCACAGCAGTAATTGGTCTGAAAAACTGATTACAGCTGCCTTTCAGATGGATCTCAAATTTAAAATGTAATTCTAAATAACTTTGGTAGTTCTGTGCTGTGGCTTCTTATTTGTCAGATGGAGATATTAATGCCTTGTAGGCAGCATGAAGAACAGGCTGCCCAATGTTTGTGAAACACTGAGATTACATGGGAATGAGAACCAGGATGTCACTGTGCACTTAAAAGCTACATAGAAAGGCACAAGAGCAATGGGAAAAATGAACAGTTGCGTGAGTATCATCAAATGTAGCATTTCCTAGTTGTTGACATCACAAGTTCGAGATAATTTTGCACTCATTTCTACAAGAAATACCAGATGTCTCACAATACATAGCAGACTTTACATTTGGAGTGTCTTCCTAATTTAACCTCAGCTATTCAAGATTTTCTTGAATTTTCACATTAAGGAGAAACTTTACAGAAGATAAAGTTGCCATAGAGATGCATACACTCCTTCCCAATCATCTCAAATATGGTTAGACACAATTAATTATTCAGTTCACCACAGAACATTTGTACTTTTATATTAAATATTCCAGGGTGAGAGATATTTTTCAAGTATGATAAAAAAGAACTTCAAATAGTAGTAAATGGTCTAAGGAAAAAAAAAAATAGTTAAAATAGTGAACAGAAATAATTCTGTTCAAAAATTAGGTGGAATATCAAGCAGTTAGGGCTCCTTTCCAGGTAACTCACTATTCCCTTATCACTCTCATAGACGCAGAAGGTTTTGGAAAAAAACAAGTTGTTTTTCATTTACTTTGCATGTCTACAAGGGACAAAACCCTGTGGTGGTTCACATGTATGCTGATTGAAAGATTATACGAATTTCTCTTTTAAGAGATAATGAAAAGGTAAAGACTAATATTGTAACACTTCTTAATGTGAGTGAAAGCAACAAAATACTGATGAAGAGAATCTGGAGCTGTCATGCAGAATGCAATCCTCTTGACTGGCAGCTGTGGCTTGGCAATACTGAGACCTTGTGCTATTTGATTAAAACAACATCAAGATGAAAATATCTCTTCAAATTAGAGGTCAGAAACATAAGTCTGTTTTTTCTGCAGTTGTCAGAAGTGATACAGGGTAATTAAGTCTGGAATAATGTCAGACAGGTGGTACTTTTCTTTTGAAGCAATTCATTAGGGAAGGCTTGTCACTCGTGACATTCCCACATAAATCCTGGTGCTTGGTCTCTTCTCCAAATGAGTTTAAATTGTTCTGTTGAATATGAAAATACTTCAAAGGGGAGTATATAGTCTATCTCATACAGCAGCTTAAAATTTCATTTGGCAAACATTTGACAAAAATAAAGTGACTTCAATAACAACAAAAAACCAAAGAAAAGCCACATCACAGTTTCCAAACCTTATGTGTAAGCAACAATTTGCAGAGACACACAGGAGATAGAGAAGCTGCTATCAGCAAGGAAACCAGAATCTGCATTACCAGGATAAACAGCAGATTTGGGCAGTGAACAACTGCCATTTGAACCCCTCCATTTTATCAACTCAACCAGCTTGTCTATTCTCACTTATGGCTGTAATAACACACCAAAAAATTTCAACAGTGAGCAAAAATTATGACCTTATGCCATAATATGTGGCATAAATTTCTACTTTCATTGCTCTATCAGTGACTTCAAATAAGATGTCTAAACAACTTGAAGATCTTTTTATAAAACAAACAATGCAATTTAAACAAGTATGCAATGAAAGAGTCAAATGTGAAAAGCCACCAGTGAGCTGGAAAGAGAAAGGACAGTGTCAAAGTAACTACAGCTTTCACTTTTAACTGGGTATCTTCAAAGAAAAATAGTTTTTATGTTTCAAAATTTGGTTGTTTTAAACTGGTGGGGAAGAATGAACACTGAAATCCAACCCAAAACCCCAAGAAAATGCATTCCTGTTAAGGTATATTTAAAACAAATTGGAGAAACCTCGCTTACAGTAACACTACAGGAGTCCACCTGAGGAAACTCATTAAAAGCATAAGCAGTGCTAAAATGTCCTAAATAATTGATTGTCTATAGTACCCATACTGGCCTATCTTGCAATTAGGCATATTGAATCCATAGAATTATGGACTTGTTAATTGGGAAGGCCAAATTCTAAAAGCTTTTACATGATGAATAAGCATTTTTAAACGCTCAATTTTATTTCACAGGGTCAGGTATGGACCAAGACACTCTACTAGACTCCCCAGCAGCATGCTTCCACAAAAATTTACTCATGCTGCTGCAAATAACTGTGGGAAAATAAGATCATGATGTTAACTCCATCTGGAGTTTTCAACAATATCCATTATAGCTCTGAAATACACTTTTTTTTTTTACTTTCAATACTGATATTAATTTCAGGAGATGAAGTATTTGATTTATAAGCCGAAGTCTTGATGCCTTACCTGAAGGTGTGTCAATTACTGAGTGTTAATTTATGTGGGGGCTTTCAAGGAAGAACTATGTCAAAGATTTAGAAGCCCTTAATTTAGTAGATGTTCTGGTTTTATTCATTAAAAAAAAAAAAAATCACTGGCCATGATTTGCACATATTCTCCCTACAAATAAATCTGTTTGACAGTAAATTACTACCATGTCATTCAGGAAATTCAAAGCTTTTAATTGCTCTGTGTAAATGCATTTTTGCTAATAGAAGTCACTTCCGTTGTGTAGTAGCCTTCTCTTCTCAAACTGACAGTCACACAAGCCATTATTGTCTCTAGGAGAAACTTCTTTCTGCATGTAGCAGCATCTTTTGGATTTAAAAAAGGTCATTAAATGTTTACCTTTAAGAATGCCAATTATATTCTAGTGACATGGGGGTGGGTTTAATTCTAATGAGCGCTGTAAACTGCAAAGATACTGACAAGAAGCACTGCAGAAAAGCAGCTTAACTCGTTTTGCAACAAAAAAAAAGGAATTATTGATCAAGATGTTCACAGATATTTTCACTTTGGCTTCTGGTGCAAAAGGAACTGAAATTCTGACAGTTTCAGGAGACAGTTCTGCCTTGAGTCTCAGGATTGCTTCACATCCCGTATTTTTAATATGAATGTAAACAGTGAACAATTTTTTTTTTTTTTTTCCCATCAGGGTTTCAGCAATGAAAATGCTGATTTTCACCAGAAGCAAGAACCATTATTAATCTGCTCATAGAAAGACTGGTCAAAACACATGCTTGCCAGTATCAGGGGACTAAGGCAATCGTGCCAACACTTTTTGAAACAGTTATACTTCAGAAAAAAAAAAACGTTTCGTAAACAGTATGTACATGGCATGTAAACTGAAATATTTAAGAAATAGTTACTTATCTTACATCACACTAACTGTTGGTTTTCATGACAAATGAAAGACTGCAGCAGCAAAGGTGAGATATTTGCTTAGTTCTTAAGCCACAATGGTAGGGTGCCTGCTGAGAGAGATTCATTAAAGCCAGCTATATAAAGCCAAGGCTATTTTCAAGCATAAGCAGCAGTGCCTGAACCCTTGCACTTGCTTTTTTTGGAATTAGAATTTGGATTTTACTATCTTCTTGGAGGAGCAACAAATTGCTCCTCCTAACAAGGAGATTATTTTCAAAGCAAAAGGCCACTGTGGATGTTGCCATTTCTTTTGCTGGATTCAAACATTTGGGATTTTTTCCTTTGTATGTTTGCATGTTTATATTCTTTTGGGTTTAATTTACTCTATAGCTTTTTTCCAAAAGGTTAACTTGACAGAGGTCTAACCCAGAAAGCTTCTCACATAAAGAGATAGAAGTATTTTAATAATGTTACAGGATCACAAAGTTATTCAGGTTGGAAAAGACCTCTAAGATCATTGAGCCCAACCATTAACCTAATACTAGCAGGTCTGTCACTAAACCATGTACCTAAGCACCACATCTACGCATTATGTTTACACTACCTTGTCTGCAATTAAAAGCTTGTTAAAATAGTAGGGCAGAACACTAATCCAATGCTCAAAATGGTCATTTGCCTTATGCTCAAGTGTAATATCCTTGTCCTTACAAGAATTTCCACTAAAAACAGGGAAGAGGAAGGGCAAAGACAGGCGAGTGAAAAAAACCCCAAATCATTTCAAGCTGGACAATTCTATGATGTTTTAAGTCCAAGTCAGTTGAGACGTTGCAGACTTCCAAATACAGATGTGTCAGCACAAAAGTGAATGATGGCGGCGATAGCCCTTGCACAGTGAAATACATCACGGGCAGCTGCACACACAGCAATTTCATGGGAGACAGCGACAGCTTCTTCCAAGATGGATTATCCCTACAACATCTTGATTTCCTCACTACACGGTCTGCAAGTCAGGCCAGTCTCCCAGCAAATCTGGTACAGGTGTCAACTCCCTTTAGGCAGCACGCGGCAGGTGTCTGCTCTCCAGAGCAGCCTCCTGTGGCTGCTCCCACAGACCTCAAGGGGACCCCAGCATCACTCAGCTGTGCAACAGGTTTGCATCAGCTTGAGAGAAACAACTTTTTGTCAAATCTTTGTTATCAGCGTTTCGTGCTGTGGCCTTCTATGCTACTTCTGTGGGATATACAGGAGGAGGATGTCTCTCAGTGGTACACAAAACAAAATCCCGTGTAAGTGATACAATAAGAGTAAGACCCGCTGCCAAAGCTATCACATGAAGCTAAGCAGTCACCCATCTCAAGATTTGGGTAATACACGAGTCTTCCCTGACTGCAATCCCTAATAGAGGAGTTTACCTGCTTGTTAAACATATTTGCATTCCCTTGATAAATTTCTTCAAGCCCTCCACTACTTCAGCTTTTCAGACACCAGAACGCTCTGCTAAGGCTAAGCCAAGAGTCTTCGGCTCTGAAGCAACTATTAGCTACTGCACGTAGATTTCAGGGCATTTTGGTTTCTTTCTTCTAATACAGCAAAATTCCCTTTACTGAAATACATAAATCTATATAATTCCTGAATGTGAAGTAAGAGTTTTGAGAGCTCCTATATTCTACCTTGTATTTTAAAACATCTTGTAAAACCATTCCTACAGATATAATGACAGAATTGGTATGATCTACCACTTCTTTTCAAAATTACTGAAGAACTTCAATAATAAATGAGCCAAAGCTATCTACTTGTCCTTGTTCTTCTCAGTCTAAGTATGGCTGTCTCACTTTTCTCAGTGAGCTTTCCTACCTGCAGCTCACAAAATGCATTTCTAGATCTGAATGTTTTAACAGAAGTGCTGTATTGAGCATACATGTAATGTGTTCCCTACTCTTAACTCTAGATAAAATGTGCTTTGTGTTGCACTGCATCAAAATGATCAGCTGCAATTAACACCTTGGCAGGTTGTACACACACCGAGTTGGATACAGTTTGTGTTGTGTGCACTGAGCCTGAATTCTTGTAGTAAAGCAGAAATGAGAAGCAGAATGGAAAGACGTACATTTAGTTAGAAGAACGGAGGCACAAAAGCATTAACTGTCCCACCTGAAGGCAGAAGCATCACTTGTATTAAAGACAAGAAAGGAATGATTCCATCTTGAACCTCAATCTGATGCCAAATCCAGATCTCTGTAAGCACTACAAATGCATTGCAAAGGATGTAGCAGAACACAGGTTATCCAATCTGCAGCAGAGATCTGCAGTGTTGCTCCTTAACATGGCTAGGAGTCATTGCTGGAATCACAGTACAGGTTAAGTTGAAGGGACCCTTAAAGGTCACGTAATCCAACCCCCAGGCAATGAGAAAGGACATCTTCAACTAGACCAGGTTGTTCAGAGCCCCATCCAACCTGACCCTGAGAGTTACCAAGGACAGGGCATCCACCACAAAGTAGCAGTTTTTATCAAGTAACCCAAAAAAAAATAGAAATTCCATTTTAGACAGGCATGATTCTGCCTACTCAAAACCACGCCATTAATGAAATCAAGCACACATCATGGAAATCATATAATTTTAAAATCTCATCGTGAACAGCTTGTCAGTTACATACAAAATGCATCTACTTGTTTCCATAAACTCACTCCAGAAATAAAAACCTACTTGACTTAAAAAAACAGCTTAGCTTCCCTACCTGTCCCCACACAAAATTGTGCCTCAAGCTAATAGTTACTGTTGGCAAACAAAATGATCTATGATTAAACAGCTCATTTTCTTTCTTTAAAGATTCCTGAAATACCCTGATGTTCTCACAGTAAACAGCTGCCATTCACAACCGCCTGCTAAAAAGAAAACAAAAAAAGAAACACGATTTGGACAGATAATGAAAGTTAAAGAAAACACAAAAGTAGGTTCAGTTTGCGGCTAAAATTACTCCCCCACCCCAAAACACGTTACAATGCAATCAATGGAGTTTTGGCACATGCTAAATACATTTTTAGATAATGTAAGCAAAATACACCACAGTAAATCAGATGAATAAGCAGCATCCTGTGCGTCTGGCACAGGAGCAGCCGATGCATTTAGGGCAAGGACTAGGAAGCTGCCGCGCCAACAGCAGCCCACAAAGCCTCCTTTGCAGCTGTGGTGGGGCTATCTCAGTTCTTCCCCTGCATCCTTGTCAGCTTGAAATACCCAGCACAAAGGACAGAAATTTCCTATTAAATTGTTATACACTTTTTAAACAAAAGTAAAATAAAACTCTCCTTAATCTTGTTCCAGGAAAATTATTGGGTCAACTTCAATATACACCTTTGCATAAAGCAACCTGTATCATACTCTTCAGTGGTGTACAGTAGAAAGTGCAGAGATATTTTAAGCAAAAACGGTCTTGACAGCTCCTTATAAACCCTTCATTTCCTCTACCACAACAACAAATTGCTGCCCAGAGCTAATGCCATCCAAAGTAAGCACATGTTTGTATTTGCCTTAAAATATTCATGTATCAAATTAAATTCTGAATTTCACATGGCTTTGCCTCACTCCTGTCAGTTTTAATTACTGATCTATTTTTGGTACCAACAGCTTATATTTATACAGCCTTCTCAATCACAAATTCTTCAAAGTAGAGAGATAGATAGATAGAGAGATCTCTCACCCACCATTATAATGTAGACGCCATTGGGACTAAACTTCATTCTGGGCCAATAATGTTATAATTTTACAAAGAGATGAGAAACTTGGGCAAAATCCTATGGGGAAAATTTAAACAGACAGTACAGTTACCACAGAACGATTTTTTGCCAGGCAATTGAGGTTAACTCCTGCCAAAAACCCATAGAACATTTGAGGGCAGGAAGTAATCTTGGTTATATTCCAGCAATTTCTTATTCTAAATGATGTAATAAAATTTAACATAGGATATCCAGCACACATCTAACACTTACAAGTACGAACTTCTCACTTTATAGAGTATTAATATTTGCATGTACACACACGTTCAGTGACTTTACGCCTGCTTCCATTTTAAAAAGAATTCCCTAAAGTTCATTTAATCTGTTCAGAGTCATCAAGGATAAAAGAGCACAGATAATTTGAATAATATAAATGCTATATTTCATCTGTAATGCCTTATGTAAATGACTAAGAAGCCATTAAAACAATGACTTTTATTCCCAACTACAGCTTTATCAGAAATACAAAGAGATAAAGCTGAGGAATGTTGTAGATGGATTATGTTTACAGTCAAATTGTTAACCTGCATCTCATCAATATTAAATGTAAGTAAAAAAGCATTGAGGAAAGTGGCGCCACGCTATTTTCCCCTTATAATTTAAGACAGCAAATCAGCACGGAAAGGGCAAGAGACTACTGAAATATAACACACAGCCTTATGCTTTTTACAGTCTAGGTGGATTTAAGCATGATGTTTCTATGATACCCTGGAATACTCGCATTACTAATTGATCCTCCGTATTTTTCACCCTCGGACTCCAAAGTCAGGCAGAGAGTCCACTTTACATACACTCTTGCTTTCATAGAAAGATATGGCAATAGTGATCAGAAACTGCATCAGTCCATTCTATGTAGTTAGCAGCATCTTCATAAGTTTGATCAAATAAAAAAAATCCAAAACTGACACACGCAGACGCTACAACAACAAACCACTGATCTGAACTCAGCAAAGCTGGCACATCCACACAATATACTTGATGATAAATGGCACAAATATGATATTGCGCATGGAATTTCAGGAGCTATAAAAGCAAACAAACTTAGCACATAAATTATATTTTAAAAAGCATCAAAACTACTACTTAAGCTAACTTGGGAAAGCTGAGGTGGCTGTGCAGTGGTGGAAAACCAAGAGAAAAGTTTTCTTTCCACAAAACAGCTCGCAATGAATATCTTGGAAGCAAAAACTGTCAAGTCTAGCCATAGGCGTAAACCAAACAAATACGAAAGTCTTATGCCTGGTCACCCTTTACAGGTAATTATAAGACCTAAACCAAAATAAAAGGAAGTATTTATTCACAAGTAACTCATTCTTTCAGTACATGCTGTTGGATAATGCCATCCTTTCTTCTAAAAGAGCCAATACACACAGCTAATAGATCTATGTTTAAAGTTCATTTTTTGGTGTATAAGTGATTTTTCCAACCAGAGGTAATGTACAGCCAGGCAGCGCACACACCTCACCCCTCTGACTGACTGCCCATTGGCTTTCCTGATAAAGAATTTAAATAGATAATATGAAAAAAAATACAGCCTTCTCCACTTCAACATGCATGAAGTCTTCTCATGTCTCACACCATTTCCTCATGTTTCCTTTCTTGCTTTGCTATCTCAGGGTCAGAGGTAACAAATACCTTGTTTCAGGGAATTGACAGAATCCACCATTCTACCCCACACTGGTGCTACCAAACCATGCCACCACCTGAACATATGGAACAGACAGGGAAATCACAGAGTTATGGAATATTCTGAGTTGGAAGGAACCCATAAGGATCATTGAGCCCATCTCCTGGCCCTGAACAACACAACCCCAAGAGTGTGCCTGAGAGCATTGTCCAAATGCTTCTTGAACTCTGTCAGGCTTGGTGCTGTGACCACTGCCCTGGGGAGCCTGTTCCAGTGCCCAAACACCCTTTAGATGAAGACTCTTTTCATAATATCCAACCTAAACCTCCCCTGATGCAGCCTCAGGTCATTCCCTCAGGTGCTGTCACTGTCACCACAGAGCAGACATCAGTGCCTGCCCCTCCTCTTCCCCTCACGAGGAAGTTGTAGAATGTGATGAGGTCTGACCTCAGCCTCCTCCAGGCTGAACAGACCAAGTGACCTCAGTCCCTCCCTGTATGGCGAATGAAATACAGGCACCTACTGCAGGTATCCCTGACAGTGACTGATGTTTATTGTAACACGGTCTTGTTCTGATTTGCTATTTTAAAGCAGCAGTCCTCTTCTGCTAATTGAAATTCAAACCATTGATAGATATGTGTTATAAAGGTCACATTGAAGCAGGATTTAGTATTACGACATGAAAAAGCTAAGCTGTGTCAAAAGTGAACAGCAATTCATATGCCTGTGATTTCTCTGCAGGAGCCTGCTTTTCTGGAAAGGAAGGGCTGTGCTTCAGTGATCTCCTTTGCCCAATCCACTTTTCCTTCCTCAGCAGTCACCAACTCCCACTTGCATCCCACCTCATGTCTTTTGCACCAAAACAGCTGTCACTCCTCCCATCACACGGCCTGCAGCTGAGAGATTTGTGGGAGAAACCCTCATTTTCTACCTAGAGACAACACCACAGCAGTGTCTGCTGCTACAAAAAAGTGACAAGGAAAGCACAGCCTGACTCCTGCAGCCCAAATCATTGATGAATACTAACAAGTCTTTACTCAGCAGATGCAGACTTTCAACATCAAACCTATTCTCCGGAGCACTATTTTTTCTCAGGGAGTGCTGGAACTTGACTGGGAAGACTTTTTGTCACCAATAGAAAGAGAGAGCATAAAAATATAAATAAATTTTTCTTCATCACCATATTCTGTGAAATGGCTCAGATGTTTTAGATGCAGAACTTCAGACACTTGAAAATAAGCAAGCAAAAGTATTCAGCCTGAAGTAGTTTAGCAGGCTAGAAACTGTTGCCTTGACTGGCACTGTTTTGCAAACATCACCATAAAAACTGGAAGTCCATACAATCAACCAAGGTGAAACTGTACTTATCAATACAAGAAAAGGAATTAGAATCCAACACAAAATCTGGTAATACTCTCCAGCCAACAGCACAAGGAAGAGTGTTAAAGTTAATATTTGAAATTGAAGGCATGTTAAAGAGGAGCAAAGCAGGGATGAGAAGGTGGATTCCCACCTTCCATCCAAAACATTAATAGCTCTTTTGAAAAGAACCCACATTCAACTGTTGGTATAATTACGTAATTCAGTCATTAAGTGGACTTGGAGCTTTAAGCCAGATGTGACCATTTGATCATTTGATACAGCCTGCACACAGGGTATTAGGTTTCAACAACTTATCCATAAAATGAGCCAAATAATTCATGCTTGGCTAAAATATAACATTCAGAAAAGAGTTTTTAATAAATTGAAAACACCTAAAAGTAAAAAATTTAAAACAACTCTTCATGATTTTTTCAGTGGTTATCTTTTTTGTTGCATAAAAAAATAAAAATCTTTTACATATCCAGTGTTTAAAATTAATTCCCGTCCTTCCTTTTTTGCCTAACTTTTTTCACAGCAAAAATCCAATTATTGTTCAGAATCTCCCTCTGTGTTGTATGAGCTATCTAGATCCTCTCCTACACTGAAATAAAAGTAACCAGGGACCTTGTCTGAAGTTTCTTCAGTTCATTATTTTGCCACTTGCCTTCTCTAACATCCCTTGGAAACCTGACAGGCAGTGTGTGCTCCATGCCAGCCTCACCAATGACCTGGATGAGATGTACTGGCAGAGCAGATGATGGGTGATTTCCCTCATCCTTGTTATTCACAGCAGCAGTCATCTCCCAGCCTCTTCTGACAATTTCCCCATCTGTACACACGGGGATTATGCTTTCAACCTACAGGACTGCACTGACAGCTTGTGTTTAATTGCTGATTCACTGTGATCCCTGTCTGGAGCCAATTAGAAACCTAAGTCTACAGTTTTGATGTTTGCATGTCAGAACACAATGATTTACTCACTTACAGAAATGCTCTAGGGCTAGCTGGTTTTGACAGCATTTCTATTACGAGAAGGTAATTCTGTGCTTGAGGACAGGGCCATCAAGACTGTCCTCTGAATTCTTCTGAGCAGGCACCTGAACCTCAGCCAGCCTTGTCTCCCAGGAGATTCTTCAGCTTTGGGCAAGAGAGCCTGTCTGTCTCTCACTCTGACTGAGAAAATATTTGTTTTTTTCCTAGGAGATAACGTTCCCAATTGGCCAGACAAGTTTGAGGCATGAGACAATGATTCAGATGAGGCAAAGCTGGGAAGTGAAGCTGGATGAGCTAACAGAAAGTCTGCACAAAGTAGAGCTTCCTCTCAGTTTTCAAATAAAGTTCCAGAAATCCTTAACTCTATCCTTATGAGAAATGAACAAAATATAAATTGTAAAAGCTTTTTGTGAGATAAAGGAATGACATTCCTAATTCTTATGCATTCTCTTTAAAAGGATTTCCCCAGTCCAAATTTCTTAATTCATGACATTTCATAAAGCATGTATCCAATAGTCTCTACTAAAAAGAAAATAATTCCTACTCATACTACTGTATGAATCCTAATGTGATTCAACTGCCTTAAAAAAAAAATACAAGTATTCAGAAGTATTACTGCTTAAATAAGAAAAATACCAGCATTCCATGTGGAATGTTTGTAAGACAGTGAATCATTACAAAATATACATAGTTAACTATTTCTGCTTTTAGAAAACAAAGAGTAATTTCTATCTTGACTCTAAATATGTCATGAACAGCAGTTATAGATGTTGTAGTATCAGTTCTTACTACTATATTTTAGTAATGGAATTCCATCTCAAACTAGAGGCACAGTAGAGTATAAGCAATGTTAAATTTATGAAATCCTTATTGAAATTTCTTCTATATGCATGCTCCTAATCACCCAGTGTTTGGGCACAGAGTGAGAAGACAAAAGCAATTGGTATCCAAATAAAACAATCTGCCAATGCTGCCTGACCATTTAAGGTCACCTTTAAATCTAATCACCTTCTGGGACATCTTATTTCTTATCTGTGTTCTACATTCATGACTGATTTTTAATTAGTAGCTCTAGTATGAACTGGTCTGTCTTTACTCCAAGTGAAACAGCAACCAGAAGTTAAAAACAGAAATATCTTTATGTCTCACCATATGGCTTTTAAAATTTTTTTGGAGACAACTGACCACTATACTAAATTTTCTAACTTTTATTTTCATTTACCTATAGGAAAAGAAGAAAGACTAGCTCTACTTCATTTTAGTATTATAATACTATAGGAATCATATAAACACATAAGAATAATTACCCAGAAGAGACCCATGGGAAACCGTTCAACTGTTAATATGTCATTAGAATTAAAAAAAAATATTATTGACCAGAGAAAGGCTACTGGCAATTGTACCTATGTCAATAAAAAGGTACAGGACCCTTTCAAAATCAGACTGGTTAGAAACTCTAGGAAGTAGGAGGCTCAGAAATGGGAAGAGGTGATTTGGGAAATGATTTCTGGGAAATTTATTTTGACACCAAGGAAGTCATTTGACTTTTGTGCACTGTGTAATAAAACAATAAATCTTTAGTCTATTCCAACACATTAATGTATTAACGTGTTGGAATAGACTAGATGATGAAAGTGTTTTGGCACTGGGTTATGAGATAGGTTAATAGGACATTTTTGAAGCTGTTCTGCTCTAGTACTGAACTGACAACTATAATAACCCTGAGTCATCACATCTCACTGAAACATGAAGTTGCAATGATGAAAGTGATAGCAGATTACTAACAAGACTTTACGTTCACAGTTTAGGAGAAATGTCACCTCTTGGTTCCTGCTAAGGTAACTTTTGACTTCACAATTTTTTTACATCAATTCAAAGCTCACAGAAGCAGCAAGTGTTAAAAGAGCCATGATAATTTCAGTCTAATCACATGATAAATATACAAATTTGAACATATTGAAGGTATTAAGAGGATTCAAAGAATCCTTCAGAAACTAAGGACAATTTCTAAATGGTATTGTAGAACTTATCTCTCACAATTTAAACTATATGCTCACTACCATATTAAAAAATATGCCCCTTCAGGTGTGCCCTTTCAATTTAAATAAGTATAAAGTGAAGAAGTATCTCTCATATGGTATTTCTGAGTGTACCAGGCACTGTTACACAGCCAACACCAAATATTGTTAAAAACCTGTACCCTAAAGAAAAGGTTTAGATGAAACAGTCATGGCCTACCCGACTGATAGAGATTTTTGAAGTGCATCTAATTTCAACAGCTTTCCACTCATAAATGGTGCGACAGAAAAAAATGGTCTCTGATTTCTAATCTGCCAGAAAACAGTATGAAAAAATATAAAAACATTTGCCAAAAAAAAAAAAAAGAAAAAAAAAAAGAAAATCCCTCCACCAGAAACAATCAGATTATATCTATGAACCAGAACATCTGAATTCTCAGTACATTAACCCAACAGTAATTTCTCTCTTCCCTAAATAAAGAGGAAAAGTTCAGCAGATTTCGGACAATAACTCTGAGGGATGCTGGGGCTATTCTGTTATGTATGTATTCCTTATATTCTGGCACCGGAAATGGAGAAAACAACACTGATTTCAGGATACAGAGTAATTCTCAGGGTGGTGAAGACCAAGCCTATTTTCAAAGGTTGAAGTGTTTTCAGGTAAACCTGATACTGTGATGCCCTTGATATCCTATTTCTATAGCAGTCACATATTTTCAATTACTGATGATCCAAAACACTGTAACCAGCTGAGAATGCATACAGTGTATTCTGGCAGTCTGATATTTCCACATACACAGGGCAATCTTCCACTGGAAGTACAACCATACTCTCCCTAGGCTGATATATCACTTCACACTACATGATCACTAATGTAACAGGTGAGCTTGGACAAAGAAATGTATATAGCCATGTAACAAAAAATAAAAATATTCTAACCGTAAGAAACTCTAACACTTGTATATAGATCCAGGCTTGTGAATATTGCTGGGCCCTCCAACATTCCTGTATTTTGTCCCTAGTAAATTCATAAGGTCATGCTTTAAACCAATTTCCCCCCACCATTCCCTTCCCCAGTCATTTTCCTCATACAGGGTCTCCAGATTGGCTGTGTTATTGTGCAGATGCAGTCACAGATATGTCAGAAGGAGCAGCCATGAACCTCACTCTTTCAAAATAACCTTCTAATGCTGGTGGACAGGTAGTCCCTTAATAATTGAGCTGCTGCTACCAGCAACCTGAGCACAGCTGCATTTGGAGAGCCTGTGGGGAAGCATTAATTTCTGCTCCTATTCGTCTTTATTAACCACCATCTCTTATTTGTAAGCTTATTTTCCAAATAATCCTTCATTCTGGATGCTTTTAAGTGTTCTGATTTGAGAATACTGTAGAATTGTAACATAACCATGAAAGTGTAAAGTGCTACAACAACAAAACATCAGCTAAAGAGGCAGTCCCAGCCAGCAGCATGGCTATCTGTACCTTACAAAATGTTGTTGTGCAAGGGGGGAGAATGAAGCTTTTACCCCCTCTCTCCCAACAACCATCCAAGAACACTACAAAGCATGAGATTCCTGCTCCAATATCCTCCACAGAAGCCCACGGTGTACAGCTGGGCAGCTTTGTCCATGTAACACTTGCCAAGCAATATTGCTTCCATTATATCTCTGAAGTCCATCTGGTACAGAGCAGCTCATGCCACACAGTGCTGCTGTAATTTCTACAGGCTAACCCTGACACAAGCAAAAGTGAAATTGCAAGTGAGACTCACTTTTGGCATCAGCCAAGATGCCAAATCTTGGACAATAAAATTAACTGATAACTCTCATTTTCTGTGTAAGCCACTTCCAGTTCAAATTATTTTACAGCTCTCATGAAAAATTAAGATTTTAATTTTAATTAGCATTTAAAAATCAAGCCATTTCTGTTCCTAAAGGAACACAGAATGACCACCTTTTCCAGTTAAGAATCCGTCCTTTGAATATAAATGACTGAAAGTCTCATTTAGAAACATTTCTTATAGAAAGCATCAATCATACTTTATGATTTTTTTTACCTGCTATATGATTAGTTTCCTTGAATTTTTAGCATTATTGAGCTGAGTCCAAATTTTTGAAAGCATTTAAATAAGTCAAGCTCTTAAGTCTCTTTCAAAAGCAAACACAAACTTAGATAAAATTAGTTTTAGTGAGCACCTCCAAGTCACTTTTCCAGCTGAACCTCAAGTGTTTCTGCTTTTTCTTTTTCTTTTTTTATTATTTTTTTTTAATGTTAGATTATCTCTTTCATAGTCTTTACTGTCATCTCTATTAATAATTTAAAACAATAGTTTTAACTGTTTGAAATTTTAAAAATGGCCTTTGGAAATGTTTAAATGAATATAGTTTACTTGTAAGAATATTTCAAACAAAGCCAATTATACAACATCATAAACAAAATATATTAAGTGCAAAGTCCAAAGACAAACATACAAATCAAACCTGACATATTTGGAAAATAATATTTAAAAAATTTGACCAGATGATTTCACCATGTATAACACTCCATTGTTTCAGTCTCAGTGATTTCTGAAACATTTATAATATTTTAAGATAACAGTTCCTAAAACCATCTCTCTTTTGTGCCTGCCCTCTGTTGCAAATGAACCTGCAAACTGATTCCTCACAACAGATTATTCAGATGTTCTACCTGTAACCACCAGCTGTCCCCTTATTCAGCTGGTCTATCAAAAGCAGGGAAATTCACCACCAAAAGAACAAATCTGTGGGTAAGATGTTTGCACATACCTGTGTATCAGTAACCTACTTTTCTCTGGACAACTGCCAACACAAGCAGCAGATCATAATTCTTACCTGTCAAGCATTGTGCACCAAAGTGTTTCTTCTCAATTAACAAAGACAATTAAGAATCATGAATATTAAAGGCAGCATTAAAACCTATATTTGCTAATTGATACTACATCAACTGGTGAAGACAGGAGAATTAGCAATGGCCAATTTGCAATCTGCACAAAAGTGCTTCACATTCTTAACTCCTTATGGCCAAGCTCAGAAGCTCGACTGCTCATGCATCAAGTTCTGCATATTAACCAGATATCACTTGAGGAATCTAATTAACGAACACTAACTACAACTTCTTACAAGGCCTTCCAATAGTACCTTTTAATATTATTTCACATCTTTGAGGAATCAAGTTGTTAGAGTAGGGGCATTTCTAAACAAACAAAAGCAGTAAGGGTAACTGCTGAAAGAAAAGCAAGATGTAACAGAAGAAACTTGTGTGCACAACTGGAAAAAGACAGAGTAACACAAAAATTTCTATCGGTCAGGTAGGAAAGAAAATCTAGTTTACCATATTATGGAATTTGTAAGTGCTCTTTTTTCTTTCCAAATTAGGGCAAAATGTGGGCTGCAACTTTTTTTTTTAGGTTTTTGTTTTTTTTTTTTTTTAAATTTCTGAATTTTTGACATTATTTACTAAGATTATTCCAAAATTCAAAGGGAGAAAAGCCCAGACAACATTGGTGTTTTGAAAATAGTAAAAATAAGAGAGAGACCTTAACAGTTTTTTACCTAATGAAGTAACAATTTGAGAAAAAGAATCAATGAGTTAACACTTCCTGAAGATGTCACTGAAAAGTTGCTAACCCATTTTAATGGTTATTTCTTCAAACACTAAAAGGGTTTCTTGACAAAGTGAAGCTTCTAACATAATGCAGATGAATACAACTCTAGAATGGAAATGCATTTGAACCTAAATTGATCCAATTCAATAGATAAGTCATGACAATTTGAGATGTCAAAATAAAATGGCTGGTTATTAATGGAATTATAAACTTTTCAACATTGCAACTAAGCCTTCAGTAAAAGAAATAACCAGTCCAGCAAAAGACCAACTGTTCAAAGCTCTTCTTTACAGTGTGCACATAAGCAAAAAAACCCAATAACAACAAAAAAAACCCAAAAGAGCCTAACATTAAAGATACAAAAAAATAATGTATTTGTAATTTCTTGTTCCCAATAAGGACCTGATGCTCAAAGCATGATGAGAGCCTGATGCATGACTCCTCTGCAAAGAACAGGATGCTTTTACTGAGTTTCTCATGGCACTTTTGAACAAGTGTACATACTCTGAAACACACTATTCTTACAAGGAGATTTGACTGAGGACCAATCATACCAGCTTGTCTAATGCTGGAATGAAGAGAAACCCTTGGAGGGAATCACAAAAGGAATTATGTACAACTATTGAACAGAAGAGTCTCCCACTAAATACTGCCCATTAGCTTTTTCTACGAACTATTAGTAGATTGCAAACTCTTACTCTAAAAAGAAAGAAAAAGAGTGTTTGTGATCCCAGACCACTGGGCTTTTCCTGACCACAAGTACAAATATCCTGGCAAGAACCTGTGGGGTCTAATCTTCTTTGCATCCCCTGACACTCGCATTAGCACTGCCAGATCCAGCAGAGAACACAGTGTGGCATCCCTGCAGCTGTGGGTCACAGCACTGCAGGATCTCCTCGTGGAGCATGCACAGCACTGCTGCAATCCTAACAGAGGACAATATGACCCGTTCTGTAACCACTGTGTTGCAGGTACTTCTCCAGAACTATCACAGCCTCCTTATCCACACATTTTGATGGCTTCCTTCAGGAGGAGAAGTTAACCAGTCCAGGGGTGTCTGAAAGTCAGCCTCAAGGAACCAGGGATGTCAGCTCAGCAATGCTCAGAGTTTCATCACCACTCAGAAGCAGAGATCTGCCAACCCTCCCACAAAAGAAAGGAGCAGAGTCCTCCTGCAACAGAACTGACACAGTCTTAGTGTTCCTCTCCCCCTTCCAGCTGCACACACAAAAAACCCAACACACAGAAGAATCCCCCCCCATTTTAAAAAAACACACACACAAATCCAAAGAAAACCAAAACAAACCAAAACAAGAACCTCTTTGCCACCCCAGTATGTTCTGTTCTTTTTAACAGATCCTTTGCTTTGGTGTGAACTGCCACCCCCACTCCCCGACTGAGCAGGATCTAAGGACGCCTGACTTTAGGAATTTGAACCAACCTGGAAATTCCCAGACATAGTTCCTCTGCCTCAATCTGCCTAGGACTTATTCTGAGCTACTTTCTTATTCCAACATTGCAGTTATTTAGGACAAGCACTTCATGTGAACCCCTGGGTAATACAAGTATTATTGCAATGGATATAAACAAAAGAATTAGCTCACTGTGCGTGGGCAGGTCACTGGAAGCCGCAGGTATCATGCTGCAAACTATCACACAAGGACAAAGAAGCGGGGAGGTAACTCTGTGGTCAACAAGGCACTGACAAATTTACTCCCAAATGCTCTTCATGACCAAAAAGTTGATCTTAGAGGACCAGGCACAATCGGTCCAGTTCCAAAGAAAAGTCAAATTAGGACTGTTGACACTCAGGTCTTCACCTCAGATACAGGAAACACCTCAGTTAAAAGAATTATTTGAGGACTGTCATCAGTGAAAGAACACATGCTACACTGCTAAGCTAAAAACATCCAGAAACCAAGACTTTTCAGGTGACATGGTACAGAAGTCACTTGTCTTGCAATCTGGAAAATGACTTTTGGAAAAATCACATAGGAACAGGCACTCCCAGGTCTGAGCAGAATCCAATTTCTTGGTGACCCTTACAGCTTAATGCAGGTCAGCTGAAACCTACCAGACAACTTCTCCTTGGGGTTATCAGGGTAACCTTTTAAATAGCAATGATGGACACCCATTACTTGAAGGAAATACCAACATAACAACCATGACATTACATTGACACTTGCCTCGGTCAAACTGTTTACACTTCCTGCAGGAAATAGTTTTCTTTCTCTTTTGTATTGCACCAAGGAGAATGTCTATTAGACATAATAGAAATATAAAGAATTTTATAAATTCTTTATATACATAAAGTATATAAAGAATATATGACACATAAAGAAAAGGCATGGTACCTTTAAAATGTAAGAACTGATTATAGAAAATCCATTGGTTATTCCATTATTTGTCCACTTGGAATTTAGAAAAATCAGTTGCACATTATTGCACACATTTATGTATCAGTGTTACTTCTCACTCCTTGTTTATGCAAAGGAACTTTTAAAACACATAGAATAAATTCTGGTGAAAAGCAGAATCCAAGAGGAGCAAAATGATCTGCATATCCATATAACTAAAAAATGAGTGTTTGCAACTATCACTACCAATCTGATGCAACAACCTTGTGTGTTTAATGAAGCTTGAGATGTTGATAAAGGTCATATGGTGAGACTGTAATGAAGATTCATCTACTTTACTCAGATTTTCTCTGGCTTTACCTTTAATGGCTTCTCATTATTCCCACTGGCAGAGGTAGTCATGTTTGTACACAAACTAATTAATGAGGAACTCTACCAAGACTTTCAGAGCAGAAACAATCATGCATGTTGACAGTTACTAATAGCAGGAGGGAATTCTCAGTCATGAAGGATAAGGACTATTCATAGCGTTTAACTGTAGGCTAGTCACTTCATGGGGAGAAATTATAATTAAACCGTTTTACAGATCACAAGAAAGGTAAGGCAGGCATATTGAAATTTTTGTTTTACAGTTCATGAAAAGTTTATATCTATTTGGGGAGGTATATTTTCCCCCAAAAAATGCATTAAAAGATATATATCTATAGCCATCTATCTGTATTTCTTGTTCACTCACTCGTTCCTTGCCTTTTTACTCCTCTTCTTCTCCACTACCAGAAACCATATTCTGTAAATGTTCAATATACTCTTAGGGCCCACCATTCTCAGAAAAAAGCCCAAAAAACCAACCAAACAAAAAAAACCCAAAAACATTCACATTCACTGTAGTAAGCAAGTATTTTAAAAGAAGACATTAAAAAAAAAACTTATAGCATTTTACAGAAATGCATGATTCTCTTTGAAAGGTTTTAAAGTTAGGGTCACAGGAATGAGTTAAAATTCTATGTAATATTGAGGCTGATAGCCCCAGATTAGCCTATCAGGGAACAGACAAAAATACTTCAATATTTATTATTTTTTTCCTTATAATACAGTCAAATTCTAATTATAAATTATTCTAATGCACTCTTTCTACACAAAAGAAAGCAATACAACTAATAATAAATTACACTTTGCATGGTCTATGTAATAAGTCATAAAAGACTAAGCCATAAAAGATGGCCAAGATGCTATCTACTGCTATTATTTTAATAGCAGGTGATTATTAATTTAAGAATTCCATTCAGTAAAAATTAGTATTTAATTTTCAAATTTAAGGATTACTTTCAAGCTTTTCAAGTGAGCTCCTCTGATGTTACTTTGTTCCCAAACAAGGCATTTAGAACAATCACATATGAAAGGAAGAAGTCTTCTTAAACAACAGTAAATCTGCACTGACTGAAAGTGCGACAGCTCTCCTTTTTTTTTGATTTGGTGGGTTTTTTTCTTTTTGCTTTGTTTTTGGTTTTGTTTTTTCTTAAATAAGATCCTGGCAAAAATTGCTGAAGAAACTCACAATTTGATTGTAGCCTCCATAAGTGAGGATTGCCCCCGCAATTAGGCATAAAGACAGATTGCTTCCTTCTCATGAAGCTCTTGTGCCACACAATGTAACACATTAGACCACTGCATAGGTCTAGCCAAGCACACAGAAAGAACAGTGTAATAAAGACTGATAAACAGGAAAGGAAACAAGCTCATGCATTATAGCAAACACTGGTCATAAATCATTATTCTTGCTCTTAGACCAAACACTGAAATACTTATAAATTAGGTGACTTACAAAATTCTGTCAATTAGAGACATCTTTTATTTTTATTTCTTGAGAAAGTTTAAACTGATTTGGTTTTATTTAATATAAAATCAGAATCCAGCACCTGAGGTTTGCTTGTGCCATTTCCTGATACCAACAACCACAAAACAGAATTCAAAACTCAGAGACTGCATTGCTATCCAAGAAAGAAAAATGTTATCCCTTTAGCATCTGGTGCAGCATAAAGCCATTATAATGCAATTAGGTAGACTAAGGAGCAGCTGCTAAGAAACTAAAAGTAAAAGATGAAGACTTAGTAACAGATTTCCTTCAAAGCACATTGAAAAAAAGCAGCTCTTACAAAAATGTTTGCATTTGCTCTGCTCAGGACACTGATCTGGGTTAAGCTTCCAAGGTTCAACATAGAACAGACCAATAATGTCTGACCCTGCACATAAAGATTTGCTACACACCTCCACATTCTCAGTCCTCTATTGTATACACGGATGAAATTTAGATTTTCTACCTGTGCAAAGTGGCCATAGTAGGCAATCATGGAACTTGGAAAACAATTCATAACTATTTATCCTTCTTTCAACAGCTCTAAAAATTTTGCTTCAAAATTTGTCTTGAACATGCCTGTCATTGATTTGTTAAAAAAATAAACAAGCAAACAAACCAATTAACAATCATTACACTATCACAAGCAGATTTAGGTGGAAAAATTCAAATTTAATTTTCTGTGATTTTTCTGTCATAATTTTCTTTATTCAGTCCAGGAATAGATATGATTCCTGAAAAGACAGTTCTTTTTCTAAGAGTCTGCATTCATAAAAGAAAAAAAGCAAAACCAAAACCAAGTGTCATTAAAAAAAAAAAAGACCCTGTGCAATGTCGAAGTCTTAATATAAGCACTGGAGGGAGAACTACAGAACAGTTGAGTCTGGCAGGGACCTCCCAAAGTCCAAGTTCCATAGGCATAGGACAGTCAGCAAGGGCAGACTTTTCAATGCTATGCTCAGTTGGGTTTGGACCATCTCCAGCAATGGAGATCCCACAGAGTCTCTGTACGATCCTCTTTCCAACCCACATCCTTTGCCTCTTGTCCTATTGCCATGCAATTCTGAGAAGCCTCTGTCTTTCTCTTCACTCCAAACCTCCAGCCAGGTAGCTGTAGATGGCAATCCCTCTCACCCAGCCTTATTCTGAAATAAGCCAGCTCCTCCATGCCATGTCCTCCAGCGCCCAAGCCTCAGGCAGCCCTGCTCTGGACTTCCTCCAGTACACCTGTGTCTGAGTGGAAACCCAAAAGTAGAGACTGCATCCCTGGTAGGTCTCAGGAGAGCTGATCTGAGAGGAGGCATTACTTTCTGATGGTATGCTGTATATCTGTGTTCATAACACAGTTCTGCCACACTAATAACACTCTATAAATTTTATCCATTTTTATTCTTAACTCTGTCAATAAATTCTCTTTTTATTAGTTTCCAAATAATGATGTAAAAATCCCTCTTGCAGCCAAAAAATATTTTACCATTTTTTAAAATACTCCTAACTGCTTCTGTAAAATACATCTGATGACTTGACAGCTCTCACTTCAGATCACCAGAATATTTATTGTGTTGTTAAGGGGAGATGAAGCTTTCTACTTATGAAGGATTAGTATTGACAAGTATTTTAATAATTCAAATTATCTCAAGAGGACGTTTACCACAAATGGCATTTCTCTCCGTTTCCTTTTGCTATGAGGAAAAAAATGAGAATCAATGGTGTAAATCCATTTTAAAGAGAAAACAAGCTGGAAATCTAGACAACTTCGGTTGTTTGACCCTGAAGAGCTTGCTCAGAATTTCCCAGGATTATATTTCAAGTTACATTGCTCCAGTACAAAATGTTACAAAATTTTGCCTGCTGAACTTCATAAATAGTTAAGAATTAAAATGTAAAAGGACTGTATTGTCACTCTACTGCAAACATATCCCGTAGCAATCTCAATGACATCTTTGAGAACAGTGTTCCTTGGATCTCCTTTCATCACAGACCTCTGTTGACACTCACAGATCTAAGTGCAATGCAGCACAGTAACGAGGTTTGAATTAAGTATGCAGCAAAGCTCTCTGAGATTGTGGAAATTTCATCAAGATGATAAAATATGACTCTACTAAGTTAGGGAACTCACTGCTCAGAAAAATCCACCCTGTAGGCAAAGGAAAAGCCACAAGAAATAAAGTAACAAGATATGGCTTCAAAGTCTTCAACGCTCTGTGAGAGCTGAGCAAGCTGACTCAAAAGATTCTCGGAATTACAACGAAGATTTAGTTTCCCCTTTCTGAAGGTGAAGGATAAAGTAAATTATTTTCTCCCCATACTAATACAAAATTTAATTTTGTTCCTGGAGAATATGAGAGGATCATCAAGCTTTGTGGCCAGCAGTGGAAAAGTTGGGAGTATGCAAATGACTCCAAGGAACTTCTGGGAAGTTCTTAGTCTGACACAGCCACTCTCACCCCTCCAGTTCAATTGTGCCAGGCAGCAAAGGCCTGTCCCAAACCATGGACTGGAGGGATGCAGGCAGCTGTAACTTGTTAGCAATGGAGGAGCATCCTCAGACATCACTGCCCAGCCAGTGCAGACCTTCGTTGAGGAAAGGGACAGGGGGAGGACAGGGAAGAGAGGGGAAAGCTGGACCAGCCACTGACATGATGATCCAATTTACAGCTGTTCAGAGCAGCTACTGGAGCCTGCCTGAGTCCTGGGCTGAAGAAAATGCCAGGGAAGATCACAGTCTGATTAGGGGCACCAGACAGACTATTTTAACAAGGAATTAATCAGATAATATTTTTGCTTAAAGCTTTGAATCTAGAAGATCCAGTGAATACACAACATGTTGTGCATAGGCAAATGGTAAAAGCAAAGTATCTGAATTATCTGAATAATTCAAAAAGACAGGATGTAACCATGGATGCAAGTCACCAGTGATCAGGGCCAAGGGGCTGTATCTTACCTCCACTAATTACTGATACTCCTGTCTGCAGGCAGCACTTCATCAATCAAACACTTCACCAAACAAACACAGACCCTCTTCCTGAAATATGTGAGTGCCTTCAGTCTTTTTTCAGAACACAGTTAATTCTACCAAGGAGCATTTTACTTAATTTCTGAATATCTTTGGACATCCCTAGAGCGGAAAAAAAAATAAATCCTAACAGGCATGGGCTAATTTCTCTTCACTGAGGTACAGATCTTTTCACGTTAGCTTGTTTCAGTCCAGTAGCATGTATAGAAAAAGATAAACAAAACTAGCTGATATTATAGAGATTGACCCTGAAACCTGCCTCTAAACATAGTATCCGGTGACCTAGTACTACCTTGTCAGAACAAAATCCTGAATGAACAGAGAGGCTTTACGTTTGTGTATTCAAAATCAACAGGTTTGCCAGACCTGGCAAAAAAATGAGACTTTTTCTTTTTAAATGAATAGCATCCTTCTAGACTGTATCTTGAAATACAACCTCGTCTTGAAGTACAAGAGATCTTCCACTGCCCATGGCTCTTAGTACTGAAAAAAATTACCATCTCAAACCCATGACATTGATATAGCTCAGTTACGTAAAGTCTACAAGCAGAATGTTTTAGAGGAGAAGCATGTCTTTATCTAAGGGCACACATGACAAAAGTTAGCAAAAAGTAATGCTCAAATTGGAAACGAAAGTTTCATAAAAATTATCTCATTAAGCAAATGAATCTTCCATGCTTGGGCTAGTCAGCAGCAGATTCACAACCAACTTGCCTTGTTACCACTCTAGAGAATGATATACTCATTTTACCTATTATAGTGAAGCTTTCATAGTCCATTCTATCCTTACCAGTTTACCTGAAGCAGGATTTCAATAAGCTATTCTTTTTTAAATTGTACATTGTATTATTCATGTTTTCACTCCCTACTAACACTTGGAGAGCTTGATGTCTCCTGATCTACACAGCACAAAATAAGCAGAAAGAATAGCCTCTGCCTGAAACATCTACATTTTAAATACTGCACAAAACAGAACTTGTGTCTTTATTCACTACAATGGTATAAAACTGGCATAATGATAAATTGCCTGAATATAATTATCTCTGTCAAAAAAGTTAGAAAAACTATTGGTTTAGCTTTGAGGTTTCTTGTCCTTTCTGTGCTTTCTGTAACATGGAGAAAGTTGGAAAAATCAAAATCTAATTATTTATTTTGATAATTTTATTGTACATTTGGCTCAAGAATTTTGCTTACTCCCCGTTATCCCATAACCTCCTCTGAAAAAGGCAGGCAATACTCCACTGATTCTGTTAGGCTGGTTAAGTTTTATCTGCAAGAAATAAAATATTGCAGAAAGTGCCTTTCTTTCCCTTGACTAATACTAAAGTCCTAAACCAGCCCATTATCTGCATCACTCTCTATTCCCTTAAATACATCCATGAAACTACACCTCTTTTTTAAAATGGAAGCGAATGTCTTAAATACGTTTCTGTCTGTATAAAAATTTCAAGAGGAAGAAAAGAAAACAAATACTGAGGTATATCCTTGACTTTCTCTTACTTTTCAATTATAAAATGATAGTTTGACCTTTCCATCACAATCTTGAAGAAGCTAGTTCAGTAGTGACACAATAGCCTTTCACCCAAGCTCTGCACTGGCTGTGCTTGTATTTATGACATGACTGTCTGAACTGATGCTTTCAAACATGCCATACAATCTTTTCTTTAAAATTGTGATCATGGAATGGGCATGCTACTCTCTACATGAGGTTTAGACTTCAAAACACACATGAGTTTTCCCCTGAAACTCTGCTTTCATCTCTCATCACTATGTTTAGCTATTAAACAAACTGGAGTAAAAACACATCTTGGAATGCTTACAGCACATTCCCTTTCATTTGGTAGGAACAGTTATTCCTATGATGAGTATTCAAAGGGATACTCTCCATCTGCCACAAAATAAGTGGTTGTTGAACACATCAAGTACCTTAAAAATGCAGGGCTGAGTTGTGAGCAAAGCTGAACAGTGCATTTGAGAATTATACATTTATGATAATTTAAAGACTAATTGCTTAAGATTGGCTTAATAAAACCAAAGTAATATAGGAATTCCATATTTTTTTTTCCTTTTAAATTACCTAGGCTATCTAGATTTAAGACTTACTGTGTTTAGTGTTCCACATATGATATATGTGGGTGCTTAACAGAATATTTTTACAGAAGATTGTTGGATATTTTACTGGGAATCTAATACTGCCCTTAAACCCAATACTTTCCAGTATGATCACAAGACAACTTCAGGTAGGAAAGACTGGTTCTACAGTCTAACAATTCCTAAACTAAGAACCTTTTACATAGACAACAGTGGCCAATGTAGTGTACAAGTGTCAGCACAAACAACACTTAGAGCATGTGCTTGACTTTCTTCTTGGTGAATTCTTATATGGAAAGGAAAGTAGATCAAAGGATGCTGCTACTCTAAAAAAAATTAAACAAAAACCACAAGTCAGGCTGACAAATGGCATAAGAATAGAGCAGCCTGATAAATAGAAAGTAAGAAATACCATTATAAAAGAGAAAATCCTACAACATATATTTGAATACTTTTAGATATCTCATGCAGTTCTGGGTTTCTCTAGATTCTCCAGACTGACCCTTCCAGGCAGACAGCACACAATCAACTTTAGAATTTCTGATGATGAATTCTCAGTAATTTAAATGCTGTCTACAAAGTATGTTTCATTTTCCACAGAATTAAGGAGTTGTATGTGACTATAAGGGCTGATTGATATCTTCTGTAACTACTTACACAAGCGTGTTTCAAACGGATGGCAACACCTTGACCTTATTCATACAAATATTCTAACAAATATATGGGGGCTTTTTTCACCTTCCTAATTCAATCATTCAAGTTAGGATGCTAATCTACTAATGCACCTGCAGTTCAGGAAACAAGATATCAAAGTTGATTTCTTGCTAGGACTTGCTGGCTGAAAAAGCTTATTGCTCTCTATTACCTAGATATTTGAGCCTAGTAAGTCTACCCAGGTAATATCAGCAAGCTACATAGCACAGCAGTAGTTAACCAAAGAAAATATTCCCCTAAGCACATTCCTGTATTTCCTTTCTTTTTACATATTGAAGCCTTAGAATACAATTTGCATTCAAGAATCAATAAGCAATTACTTTTTATTTGAAAAACATAAAGTCTTTATGCATTCATTGTTAAAAAGGAACCAAGAGCCCAATCAAAGTCCATTCAACTACATGGGAAATTTTTTTTAATATCCAATTTCCCTTTTGGACATTTATAACTGGTTGCATACCCAGAGTTCTAAAAGGAGAATGAACAACTATGTCAACCAAGTTAATGGTAGCTATGGAAATATTCCCATGGGAAAAATACTTCCCATGCAACCAAAAATGAAAAATAAAAAACAGTCCATGACTTCTTAAGCCATCCATTTCACTGTTGTTGAATAAACAGCCCATAGTTTTCCGTTGCTTTTGCTGAGATGCCAGGCAGCCACATTACCTTTGATCTATTTCTGTTCAAGTTACACAGAGAAGTGTCTGAAACCATGATAATGTGCACTGTTGATCCAGGAACAGTAGTAGATTATATAGCAAGATATATCTTATTGGCTAAAAATAGAGGTTGTGAAGACAGGATGTTCTGAAGAGTAGCACAGAGCATGGGATACTCTCACTGTTAAAAGCTGAATGATTTTTATGGTATTTGTGAGCCTCTGATTCAATTTGCTGTTTGCTCATTCGATATATCACTCCTCAAAAAATAAGATCTATATGGAAGAACAATAAACATGTTATTTCATGCTGCAAAACAGCCTGATTTCGTTTTGAAATACAAGTAGTCTCATGGACAGAAAATATTTGTTCTTTTACGAGCTATTTTTTAAAGCTCTTAAGAGGTTGCAGTCAAATCTTAGTATAAAGGAAAAGGACACACACTCACCTACCCAGATGAGATTGTGTTTGCCTACTCAGATTTCTCTAATGTATCATGATCAATGAACAAGAAGATCAACTTCATTGTCCTAAATGTATATTTTATGAACTGTGACAAGTTTGTTACAACTCATTTGCTCTAAACTTTTCTTCTGAGAATGTGAAAGTACCAAGAGATAAACTCAGCAATGTCAACAAGCTCGGTGGCATAGTTCAAGCTGTGAAGGTTCAATAAATAGGTCCGTAAACATTGCAAATCAACAAAGCTTTTGATGAAATGTCAAGCAAGACAGAGCTTAGCTATATTCAGCTCAGCTTGAACTCATAAACCATTAACTGGCCTCTGTAGTTTCCACAGAAATGTGTGTTACGAATAAAGCAAAAATGTTGAAATAGAAATAAAAACAAAACTTTTTTTCTGTTAAGAGACAAGATTAATTAAAGCTATTTAATAACAGAAAATGCTATTTTAACCACCCCAATAAAGACAGATTTATAAAAGCAGACAATATGAAAATGCTACGCATTCTTATAATGGCGCAACCATTATTTTGTGCCTTCAAGTTAGAAAAGGATGCAAAACATAGAAATAGAAAACTAAATTAATTTTTAAATACCCCGAAGATATTTCAACTTTGAACCATTGCAAAAATCTGGTTTTTCCTGCATGAGACATAAAAACTATTGTTTGCTTCAGAGAAGACACATATTTTCCCTCCATTTTTAGGAGAAAGAATAGAATAAAACTTGTTACAATGCATCAAGGTACCTATTTATAACAGAAAATGGGATTAATTTTTTTCAACCAAGTGGAGCATTGTATTACATACATACAGCCAAATATTCTCTCAAGATCTATTTCCAAAAGTCTTGAAGGATATGAAGTTACTTCAGCTACTTTTCAGCAGCAATCCTCTGTAGACATGTCCATGCAATTATCCTAGACTGAATGCAAGGTTGTTTTTGCCCGATGGCCCAGTTTCCAAGCTATTTCTATATCATCAGTTGAGTAATTCATTCGACCATGTCCAAATTTGTTTGCAGTAAACTTTGCATCTTTCTACTGTCTTTATAATGAGAAACTCATTTATCAAAACAAATCCTCTTTGATCAGCTAACATCTATTACCCATAACTGTGCCAACCCTCTTGTACTGTCATTGAACACACTGCACTTTTCCCTCCCATCGGCGGGGAAAAAAAAATAACCAATCTGTTTAACCTAATCGGAGACTTACTACATACAAAAGTTTGTTTGTTTGCCTTTCTTTATTAACACCCTGTTGATATTCTCCAACCAGGTTTGGACCGGATTTAAAAATAAAAGTTATGCAAGGCACGGGTAGCTGGCAGCCGGGAGCGGATGCTCCGACGGGCTCGGGGTCAGTGGCCTCCCAGGAGCCCCATCTGCCCGTAACTCCGGAGCCCTGGCAGCGGAACTTCCCCGAGCCCCCCGTGGGCAGCAGGCAGCGCCCAGCAGCCACCGAACCCCGGCAGGCAGCCGACTGACCTAAATGCCGTCTTTAGGCTTGCGTGGCTGCCGCTCCTCACTCTTTTGAATACTCCCTGTATTCATTTACAGCCGGTACTCACCCGAGGCATCCCCAGGCATTGCCGGCACTGCGGTGTCTTGCTACCTTCGTGGGGAAGAGGTCAGTGGATTTCCCCGTGGGTACTTCTCTCTAACACATTCTCCAAAGTAGGAGAAACCTGGAGGGAGACTCATTGCCAGGTGCAGGTAAGGCACGCCTGCAATCACCCTCCAGTTCCACAGGCACAAAACGAGCACCCCCTTCTCAGAAGCCGACAGGAGAATTACAGCCAATTTTGTTTTCTTAAACAGCAGCGAGATACTCTCCCAAGGTACACAGCCAGCGTGTGCTGCGCTCCCTCCCTCCTCGCTGGAATGGTTTCTCCCTCCAAAGGCTCAATCTACCTGATTATGTTCTCTCCTAATCAGTAATCTTAGTTTCCCCAGCAGTAGCGGCCCCTCCTCGCTCACCCAGGATTTCTGGAGGGCAGGCTGCAGCAGCAGGCCAGCAGCACTCCGGGGACACAGGGCAAGGCAGTAACATTTTGGAAGCACTCGTGTTTCTGTCTGCTTTTTGTTTGAACACTGGAGTACAGCTTTTGCCTGTCTGAGAGAGAGATTATGCTTCCTGCTTTTACAATCCTATTCAAAAGAGCTTAAAGTCCCTAAGAAAAAAAGGCTACTACTTCATCAAGCAGGAACTGCTTTTCAATGCAGTCCTTTTTTCGTGTATCCTTTCCCTAAAACCAGCTTGTATCTCTTTCATATGTAACAGTATATATACATCTGCAGTATATTCTTCCCTAGTTCTAGTCAGCAAATAAAGTAAAAAAGGTACTATTTCCTTCCCCTCCTTTTTTTTTCTTTTGTAAACTAAGAGACAGGAAGGATAAGTACAAAACATATTACCACAACCAACTTCAACATAAACTGCTGTCTTTCAATAAGCATGTTTGTTCTAAGTCTGAAAGGGTTCTTTGGGTTTTGTTTGTGTGTTGATTTTTATTTTTTAAAATTTTAGTAAGTAGGGAGGATGGTATGGACAAAGGAATCTTCCTCTTTTTGTCCTGATTATTCCAGTTAACCTGATTATTACATTATTAACTGTTATTCTCCCATAAATCTTTTCCAATCCCAGTTTAGAGACTATTTCAGAATCAATTAAAAATTTCCTTTAGTAGTTAACAGGATAGTTTTAAAAACATTTGTGGAGAGAAAGCAGTGGGCAAAGCATTGATCAAGGGACAGTTTACATCAGTATTTCAAGTGGGCTGTAGAGCACAGTTAGGCTGTGGTCTGGCAGACACAGCCACATAAAACCATGTGGTTTTATGAGGCAGGAGATGTGGAGATAGGAAATGCTCAGGACCACTCCATTCCAGGACAGTGTGGTATATATTTAAACACTGTGAATATCTCTAAAGTCTGGTGATTTAATAGCTAAGGAAAAGTGTCTTTTGTAGGCAGTGTAAATAGAGTTATATCATAAATACAATATGAATTAGTATTCCTTTGACATCAGACCAAATTTAAAATAAATTATCACAAACTATACAGCAGTCTCCTAACAAAAGCTAATGCTTCGTATTTGTCACCCAAAGAATCAGTGTCTCTTCATTCCCTGTAACAATCCATTCAATTGAAACTTAAGGTCATTTCATGTCCTATTCAAGGCTGTACTCTGAATCAAGACATCGCATCTTCTATGATAACAGACTAGAAGGTTACTTGAAAGTAAGTTTTCAGTTAAACTTGTTAGATTAAACCTCTAGAACTACTGAGTCAGTTATGGGAAGGCAACAGCTAAAACTTTTTTAATTGAATGCACAAGATAATAGAGCATCTAGGCGTGTTCTCCTTTCCATTTACAGCATGGGGAATGCCTTGATGCCTACAGCAGGGCTGAGCACATCTCACACCAGAGTAGGGAGTTGCCACACTTCTTGAAGGCTCAGAAATGCTATTTCAAGCCTCCTTTATGCGCAAAACAGGTCATGTGTTTTCTTTCTCTTTCTCCTGTTTTTCAAACAAAATTCAGCAGAAACTGTGCATGACTGAACATGTATTTGATAGCAAGCACTAGCCTAACACTGTACAGTTAATAAGGAATTACAAAGAGGGTTGCTATAATAATCACAATATAGTTATTTACTCCTTGTAACTCTGATAACAGGGAAACCTCTGCTGCAACCATGTCTTGGAGAAACAGGTAGTGTAGAAAGACAGGACCACACTGTCTATTCCCAAGATCTTAAAAACAAATATGACATGAGCATGGAAAGGCCTTGAGAAATAAAAGGCAGTAAAAGACCAGCAAACACAGTTACATAAATTAATAAGTAACAACAAAATAATGGTCTGAGAGCATAGAGGAGTCTAGCATGAGCCAGAGAATGTTGCTTGATTTCTTAATTCTGGTTGGGAAGAAGAAATAGCAATTTTCAATGCAATCTGCTCCACCTTGCAGCAATTGTATTCCATCACTCTGCAGTAGGGCAGGCGTGCATTGCAAAGGGCAGTTGCCTCCATCTCTCCTCTGTACCTCTTCCCCACAGGCACATAAGGACAGGCCTCACGTAGCAAAGACTTTGTCAAAATACTAATTCAAAAGAAACAGTTCTTTTTCATCTTTGATGTTTGTTTGGCATTTAACAAAATAATTTCTGTTCTTTATTTTTCCTAAGCTCCACAGGAGGAGTATTATTAGCTGATGTGAGCAAAAAGACCTCTAAATGTCCAAGCACCACTGCTTAAGTACCCTTACACCTAGACAAAATTATCGCTATTCAAAACTTAAGTGCTTCCCGTGAAAGGAGGTAATTTATTTTTAAAAGTTGCTTACACATTGTAACTCTATCTGGACTAATGGCAAGAAAGTCCACAATGTTTTTTTTAATCACACCCAAAAGGAGTATAAAACTACTCTGTCACACACAACCCTTCATGTCATGTATGAAATGTTCCTCATCTGGTGAGAAAAACAAGTCTAGAATCATACCCCACAGCTTAGCTTCAGACTCTTACCTGATATGGGACTCCTAGAATCACAGAATGTTCTGAGTTGCAAGGGACCCATGAGATTCATTGAGTCCAACGCAGGAAAGCCCCAAGAATCACCCCATGTGTCTGAGGAGCATTGTCCAAATGCTCTTTGAACTCTGTCAGACTTGGTGCTGTGACCACTGCCCTGGGGAGCCTGTTCCAGTGCCCAAACACCCTCTGAGGAAAGAAACTTTTCCTAATATTCCAACATAAACCTCCCCTGACACAGCTTCAGGCCATTCCCTCAGGTCCTGTCACTGTCAGCACAGAGCAGAGATCAGTGCCTGCCCCTCCTCTTCCCCTCATGAGGAAGGTGTACCTGCAGTGAGGTCTCCCCTCAGTCTCCTCCAGGCTGAACAGACCAAGTGCCCTCAGCTGCTCCTCATCTGGCTTCCCCAGCAGACCCTTCCCCATCCTCACTGCCCTCCTTTGGATGTTCTCTAACAGCTCAATGTCTTTTTTCAATTGTGGCACCCAGAAATGCCCCCAGCACTGGAGGTGAGGCCGCCCCAGTGCAGAGCAGAGCAGGACAATCCCCTCCCTTGCCCAGCTGGCGATGCTGTGCCTGATGGCCCCAGGATGGGGATGTCCCTCCTGGCTGCCAGGGCACTGCTGGCTCATGTTCAACTTTCCATCAACCAGGACCCCCAGGTCCCTTTCCCTGGCGCTGCTTTCCAGCCTCTGTCCGTACATCCAGGGTTGTCTCATCCCAGGCGCAGAATCCAGCACTTTCCCTTGTTGAATTGCACATGGTTGGTGACTGCCCAGGCCTCTAATTTGTTGAGGTCTTTCTGCAGGTCCTCCCCACCTTAAAGGGAATCAACAGCTCCTTCCAGTTTTGTATCATCTGCAAACTTGCTCAATATCCCTTCCAGTTCGCATAGAAGTCCTTTATGAGGATATTGACGAGCACAGGCTGAGGATGGAGCCCTGTGGAACCCCCCTAGTCACAGTTGCTATGGAGAGTCATACCTTAGGGACACCAACTCTCATTCTCCAACACCCATCCACCTCGGGGGCTGGAGGAACTGCCCAGAGCTCTCAAGGACCATCCCTCCTACCCTACCCAAATACCTTCACCAGCTTCTCACCTTGCCTGTCACAGTCTTTTCCTTCCTCCCACGTTGCTGAAGCTCCTCTATCCACCACTACCAGACGGGGTTGACTTGGGGAAAGAGAGTTATAGAGCAGCTGTGCTACATAACCACTGAGGAACCAGAAGCTGGGAATTCAGCCATAGAAAAGTAAATGCCGTGTGGGTGGTTTGGTATCAGAGCAGAGACCTTGTTTATCTTTGTCTCCCTAAATAATTTGGAACACAAGAGAGATACTTTCATTTTTTGAAAGACCAAAAAAACCCAGAGTTTATACAAAGAGTATAAGTAGTCCTTACAGACTGCTTGTTGAGAAGGAGCCTTCTACAAGGAAACCTGCTATGCTCTTCTGCATCTGAGAGCTGTTACTACTGAGTGAGCTTTATGCAGAGAGATACATGTTTTCCTCACTGGAATTATATTTGATAATCTGGGATTAGAAAAAGAATAGCTAGAGGGAAAAAATAACCAACAATAACAAAAAAACTCAAAACCAAAAAGGCTTTCAGGAAGAATAATTTGATAAAACAACAGGCAAAATCCTGATTTTGCTGAGGTCAAAGGCAAAACTTCACTAGAAATTGATTTTGCTTCAAGATCTAAAGTCAACATCTGCTCTATTTAGTGTCGCATTATGGAGGGACATAGCTGTTCATTTGTGCTGGGCTCAAGAGGCCTAACTGAACATTCAGAGTATGTCCCTTTATTTTCCTATAAATGTAGACAAATAAACGTATTCTGTACTATCATATATTTTCTCACAGTTCTGTATACATTAATATATATATATACAGAGAGTGTGTGTGTGTGTGTGTGTGTATGTAGGTATACAGAATTTCAATGTATTTCTAAATTTAATGTAGTCCTATACTTCAAGGTTTGGAGTAGCTGTGTGTGTAAGTTTGACCCACAAATTTTTCATCAACCTGCTCTCCCATTTTTGTACTTCTGTCTTACCCTTTTTCTTGCCAGTGTTATCAAGTGATAACAGCCTACCAAGCAATCACACAGCTTTTAAAACTGTCTTTTCCTAAAAGTTACTAGTTATAACAGTATTTTGACTTTTTTTCCAAAAAGGAAGGTATGAGAGGAAAAAAGAAGATCATTATGGCTGTATCATACTTGCAAGCCTGAAAATGTCTCAAATGAGGCAGAAATATATCTCCTTATATCAGGTGGCTGTAATTTTTCCATTTTCAATTCCTTTATACATTCACAGCTTGGACTGCCTGATGATATTCTATGTAAGATTAACCCAAATGTGTCTATTCAGTCTAATGTCTTGTTTGTGATAGTAAAGGACTGCCTCATTAGGTACGGAAATCAAAGGTGTAAGTTTTGCCACACAGTTTTAATAAAGCATAAAAAAATCACCTATCTGTTGGAAAGGTTTTTATCCATCCCGAGTTGGATGATGACAAGTGTTATGTGTCAGTGAGCCATTACTGTGCTGCCCACTCTAATCTGTCTGAAAAGTAATGTATAAATACATGAGAAATAAATCTGTGGCATCAGGGATGTTTCCCCGAGTAATATACCTAAAATTTAAGGTGCAATAAAGATCCATTAGATGCTAATTCCTTCCAAAATTACTTCACCATTATAATTATATGCATTCTGACTCAGTTTCTCAGAATTATTCAAGGACTGCTGTGACTGTGGCAGTATGATGACTACTTGCTTGAATGGAGATAAAAAAGCAGCTTCTGCCCTGGAAGACTATACATACTGAATTTAAACTGCACACATAGGCACTGAAGATATTATCAGATATAGCATAACGTACTGAAGCTTGTCCAATTTTCAGCTGGCATTGTGATAAAGTAAAAGAAACATTATTAAATCCTTATCTTCATGCAAACCCTCTCTCAAAGACCAATCAGGCTTGCCAGGGTACTGAACTACCAAAAAAGTCAACCTTATCTACAGACAACTGTCAGAAAATCTTGAGATCCAAATGCTGTTTGCTGCATGTAATGATTTCTGATAATTTTATAAACTGCAGTTTCACTGAGATTTGTAATGACAATTTTCTGGAAATTGATATTTCTGTGGAGTTTGGATAACGTCATAATTAGGCAAGCTATACAGTAAGAATTATGCAACACATCCCAGCCCCTGCTTTCTCTTGTGAGGCTTTTCTGTTTCCACGTGCCTCCTCAGGCAGCAGCAGATGACTCTGGCAGAGCTCCCCAGACTCCTGCAGGACAGGCCCTATTGCCACTCTCTTCTCCTGCACCTCATTTCCTGCCTTAACTTTTGATCCAGTTACATTTTTCCCTTTCAGCACTACAGGGAAGCATCTGAGGCAGCTTCTAAGTGAAGCCAACACCTCTGCACGCCTCGAGGAATCCAGCGCCGCTCCATCCTTCACGTGCTGCCCCCCGAAAGCACTGCTTTCCTCTGTGCAGTTCCTGTAGCAACAACCAGGAACAGGGGTTTTGAGCACTCTCAGACTATGTCAGGGTTTGATTTCAACTGAATGGCTTTGGTAAAAGGAGTTTTAAACCAGACCCCTCACAAAGATTGGCTTGTGGGTAGCCTTGAAGGCTGGACCTCATTTCCAGAACTCCCCACATCTCTCAGGAAAGAGAAGCAAGCTGTAAATACAGTACAACTGATTCAAGAAAAGCACATCACTTTTTTCCTAAAATTCAGTGTAGAACTTTTTTTTCAGTGTTTCTTTGGAAATACAGAGCCCTTAATTTCCTTCCTGATTTTTGGCCTTTGGTTCTTCTCCTAGTCTTCTGATTGTATTCATTTGCCTGAAAGTCCTGTTCATTTTGTATTCCCATTGTATGGTCTGCTTTTACCTTAATAAAAATGATCTTGTCTACAAAACAACTAGAGATAACATTTATATTCAATTTTTAGCAAGGCTTATTTGTCCAAACTTACTTAATAAGGATGGGAAAAGATACTACTGTAAAAGAAAATAACATTTGCATCCAGGAAATGTGTGTTTGCTTCAGATTATATTCTAGTTTTCTTTGACCAGTGCCATGACTGGTCCCACAACTGTGCCAAGAGTGTAAAAAAGAAAAACAAAACTATTACCAAAACATAAAAAACAAAACCAAAATAAAACCAAAAGTATCCCCAAAAGCAAAATTACAGACACACAAAAAGTAGTGAGTACGACATCTCCAGCAGCACATTATTGACCTATTCTGGAGCATTCATTTTGTTTTAAATCAGTACTAAATCAGTACAGTTTGTCTCAACAATTTTTTTCCACGCTGTCTCTCTCAGTTATGAAGCTCCAGATTACTCATCTTGTGAAACCTTACATGGTCAAATTTGCAGCAATAATTCTAGTCTGCAGTAAACCAAAACCTTCTTAACATACATCTCGCTGATAAGGCCTAATTCAATTAAACTGACCATTAAGATCAGTGTAAATTGAATTGCTCTCTTGGACTTTGTGATAATTGCTTGACAGACCAATAAATATGAGGCTTCCAAACAGAATGAGTTATGGTGCTCAATACTGTCCCTTCTTACTGCTCCCCTCCCTTACTCCCCATCCTCAAAATGTCACAGGAATTACACAATAATTTGCTCTATACTGCTTGTCAGAGATCAGTTGTTTTGATCCCAATTAATTAAACAATCCTGAGTCTGCATACAGAAAGTTGCAAATGTTCAGAATGATAACACAAACTGACATAACATCTAAGACATGGACTGTAAAATACACGAAACATTCGTCACTTCAGTTGCAATTACATAAAAAGTAATGCAGACACTGGACCTGAATCCAAGCTCAGAATGAAAGAACACAACCAGAAGGTCATCTGCACTATTAATTTTTTTTGTCTTATCTTCTTACATTTTTGTTTTTGTTTTCCTATCCAGAGGACAGGAGCAGTTATTTTTACACTGCAGAGGCTACAACTTCAATATTGTGCTCAGTTTTGGGCCTCTCACTACAAGAAAGACATCGAGGTGCTGGAGCCTGTCCAGAGAATGGCAGTGGAGCTGAGGAAGGGTCTGAAGCACAAGTCCAATGAGGAGCAACTGAGGTTTTTTAGCCTGGAGAAGAGGCTCAGGGGGTTGCAGTGGGGTGGGGATTGGTCTTTTCTCTCAGACAACAAGTGACAGGACAAGAGGAAACAGCCGCAATCTGTGCCAGGGAAGATTTAGATTGGATGTTAGGAAAAATTTCTTCACAGAAAGGTTTGTAAAGCATTGGATTAGACTGTCCAGGGGAGTGGTAGGGTCACCATCAATGGAACTGCTCAAAAAATGTGTGGATGTGGCACCTGAGGACATGGTTTAAAGGTAAACGTGTTGGTGGTCTTAGTTTCATAGTTGGACTTGGTAATCTTGAAGATCTTTTCCAACCTTAACAATTCTATGATTCTAGGAATGATTACTTCCAAATCATTGAATACTAGTTATCTTTAAAAATAAATTAAATCTGAAATTATGCACATAGTAATGAATTCAGTCCTTTTCACAATCACTGAGACTTTGACCCTTTGCTGTGGGCTCTCTGGTTTAGCTGAACCTCATCAATAGCAAAAGACAAAGTTAGAAATGTGTCTTATTTTGACCATTTTTGATTGCTTGCTATTTTATCTAGGCTAAGACACAGTTAACAGGAAATTACTGTCCAAAAAGGTCCATGTCGAAAGAATTCAGTAATTACAGGCAGCCATCAATACAGCAAAAGAAAGTATATAATGATAGCAAGAGGAACCTGGACATGTTCAGAATAACAACTGTAAATTTTTAGGCGTGAAAAATGGCAAAGAAATATTTCAGTTTCTGGTGTTCTCTCCAGATCTTTAAGTCATGATCCAACTGATTCCTAAAAGAAAAGTTGTAAATCAATCTTACATCTATGTGTGCGGTACCAGAGCTACAGGAAGTGTTAGAGAGAAGTCAGTCTAATCTTAATCTACGGAATCAGCTCCATTGCAGTTTTCACTTCACCTTGGTTCTTGTCTTTACTCCTCTGCATATTCAAGAATTAACAGAAAAGTTGTTATATAATTTCTAAATAACCTAAAATTGATAGAGGCCCATTTAATCTTCAAGTTGAATTTGATTCTAATTAACAAAGGCTCGCAATTTTAGACACAAGTCTAGACTGAGAAGTAGCATTTTGGGGTTGATAAACTGGCACATTTGAAAATAAACAGACAGCCAAACATAACAAGCACAAAACTTTGCTACAAAACATTATTTATTTTTTTATGGAGCATTTCTAATAATATCATAATTGTCAAATATATCTGCTTTTGGATGTATCTTTATTAATCCTCTATGAAACGTGGTAATGTCTCACCAAATGTGACTGCTGAGATAACTTCTGCACATACAATACAATTAAGATACAGCAAAATAAACAACTAACAGAAGGAGCTTCAGTTTCATAGCCATTTTGAGCATAAACTAGAATATATGTGCACATAATTGTACTACTGGGATTTGAGACATGCCTACAGCTGGGTTCTTGTTTGGTGGGGTTTTTTTGAAGGTAAGAACTGTTAATACTTCTCTCTCCAGCCCTACAGGCAATTCTGCAAACCTTGAAGCAAGTAGAAAACAAAGAGAGGTAGCTATACAACCACTTGATAAATTGTTAATCATACACAAATATTTCAGAACTTCTTTTTTTTGGCTTTTTCATTGATCTACAATAACAAGAATGTCTAAAAGTAAAGAGGGCAATCTTACATTTTATTCTTTAAAAGCAAGATGAGATTCTAGCTGTGGATGGACACATAAATCTTCACTACTAAGTAGGTCAAAAGGTGTGAAGAAAGTTTCCAATCACGACTGCTGCAGTGCTGACAGACTGCTCCAACCAGCTCCCTGGGTTAAACTTTCTGCTTGAAAACTGCACTGAGAATTAATAAAATAGAGCTTTTATCTTCTTTTTGCTCTCTGCTTCTCCATTCCACTTTTGAGCAGCTCTTTTTTCCCTTGCTGGGGAGGGGTGGCATTTGGCTGCCCATGGCTGCCCACTCAGCAGGCAGGTGCTGGGGAGAGGGGGAGTGACCTGGGAGCAGGGTCCTGCCAGCTGTGAACCATTCCATGTTTCCCTCTTTCATACCTGTGCTGGCACAAGCAGCACAGATATTGGTGACTTCAGGGGAATGGGGGAATGCTCTAATTCAGTGGGGACAGGAATTGATCATTACTGTACTCATATGCACTCACACGCTTGTCTTCTTACCTAAATTATAACAGCATCAGAGCACCCAGGCAAACTAATGAACAGCATAATTGCACAGCTTCCCCTCATTAAAGAAATAAGATTTTTTTGGTCCCTCTTACCCATTTAATTATATCCTTTGCCTTCCAACGTGTACATGAACTGCAGGTTATCACTCTCCATAAAACAAAGGCTCAGCTATATCCTTGTACTCTGTACACAGCTCTTTGTGCTACACTTACATCAAATGGCAAATGGGAGAATGTCATTTTAACGAGAAACAAACTTCCTCAAAGATCTCTGAGAATACCAAATGGTGCCCTTTTAAGTAGATCAATGCTTAGTGTACTGTAGCTGTCAAAAATCCCACCCATTTCAAGACAGCTCTTACTGAAATAAATATACCAGGCATTAAAGAATATTAGCATCTAAGAGCTTCTATTTTCCCAAGGGCTATCAAGTATCGACCAGGGAAGAAAATGACAGAAAAAGAAAGGAAAAAAAACCAGAAAAAGTAGGCACTTACAGCTCACTTTCTTCATCAAACTAAGGCATATATTAAACAGGCTTTTTAAGTACCTTTGGCGGACTCTGAGAATTAACTGACTTCCAGTAACTTGCCTCAAAGAACAAGATGGGGAAAAACCTCCTCTTCCTCTCTGTATAACGTGACTGCTTTGTGCTGAAGAGAACAGATGGGTAGTATTTACATTTTCTTTGGAATTAAACCACTACCTTCCTAACTGATTTTTGCAAAACAGCAATAGTAGAAATATCAAAATGAAAAGGTTCAGTTAGCTCAAACATAGTTTGCTTTCTCTTTGCAGGTAGAGACGGGATCCCCTTGGAACTTGGAAGCTGTCCTATCTCTCAAGCCTTGTTGAAACAGTTGCACCTTGACAAATTTTGGTGTTGGTTTTTTGGTTTTTTTTTTCCACAAAGCATTCCTTGGGCTAATGTTGCCGTAGGTTTTTTTTGGTTTTGATTTTTTTTTTTAATCAGCAAATCTCTGCATCAATATTTTTTAAACAAAACTGACAGTGTTGTCTCTGTCTAGAGCTTGAGGATGGTGACAACAGGGTTGAGTGTTTATGGGTAAGAGTCAGGAGAAGGCCACCAAGGCAGATATCCTGGTGTGAGTCTGTTATAGACCACCCACGTGGGATGAATAGGCAGATGAACTTTGCTATAAGAAGCTGAGAGAAGTCTCAGAATCGCTAACATTTGTTCTCACAAGAGACTTCAATTTCCTATCCATCTGATGAAAATACAGAAATACAGCAGAGAGGAAGCAGTCTAGGAGTTCCCCGGGGCGTGTGGAAGAGAACTTCCTCATACAGCCACTGAGGGAGTCATCTAGGGAAGATGCTCCACTGGACCTGTTGTTTGGGAACAGACAGGGACTGCTGGGTGATGTGGTGCTTGGTGGTCGTTTTGGAAACAGCAAACAGGAGATTATAGAGTCAGCAGAACTGATACCTAGACTTAGCAGAGTTTGGCTGTTCAGGAGCCTCGCTGACAGAGTGCCTTGGGAGGCAGTTCTGAAGGGTAAGGAAGTCCAAGAAGGACTGAGGAGTGGAGTCACACCCAGCTGCTGGATGGACACCAGTGGTGTTCTCCAGCACTCAGCACTGGGGCCAGTCCTGTTTCGTGAGGAGCAACTCAGGGAACAGCTGTTGTTTAGCCTGGAGAAAAATATGTTCGGGGGGACCTTATCTCTTTCTACAACTACCTGAAAGGAGGCTGTAGTGAGGTGAGTGTCAATGACTTCTCACAAGGAAAAACCAAACGGACAAGAGGAAATGGTGACAAGCTGGAATTGGCCCAGGGGTGTACTCGACTCACCATCACTGGAGGTATTTAAAAGAAACGTGGATGTGGTCTTTAGGGTCATGATTTAGTGGTGAAGCTGGCAGTGTAAGTTTCATAGTTGGACTCAGTATTCTTATGGATCTCCATGGTTTAACCCCATCCAGAAACCAAGCTTCACACAGCCATTCGCTCACTCCCCCACCAGCAGGACTGGGGAGAGATTTGGAAGAGTAAAAGCTTAAAATATTTTAGGTTGAGATAAAGGCAGTTTAATAGGGAAAGCAGAAGCTGCATATACAAACAAAGCACAATAAGGAAGTGATTCATCACTTCCCAGGGGCAAGCAGGTGTTCAGCCCATCCCCAGGAAAGCAGGGCTCCATCAAGTGCAACAGTTACTTGGGAAGACAAACACCATCACTCCAAGTGTCGCCCCCCCTTCTTCCTTTTTCCTCACTCTTTCTATACTGAGCAGGATGTCATTCGGTATGGAATATCCTTTTGGTCAGTTGGGGTCAGATGACACAGCTGTGTCTTGTCCCAGCTTCCCATGCATCCCCAGCCTCCTCACCAGTGCAGCAGTACGAGAAGCAGAAAAGGCCTCTGCAAGCGCTGCTCAGCATTTATGGAATCATTATGTCTGGAAAAGGCCTCTAAGATCATCCAGTGCAACCTTTGATCAATCACCACCTTGTCAACTCAACCACAGCACTAAGTGACACATTCAGTTGTTTACTGAACACTTCTAGGGATGGTGACTCCACCACTTCCCTGGGCAGCCTGTTCCAATGCTTAACCCCACTTTCAGTGGAAAAGTTCTTCCTGATGTCCAATCTGAACCACCCCTGGAACAACTTTAGGCCATTTCTTCGTGTTTTGTCACTGCCTGGTACAAGAGATCGACCCCCACCTGGCTACAGCCTCCTTTCAGGGAGTTGTTGAGAGCAATAAGGTCTCCCTTGAGCCTCCTCTTCTCCTGAACACCCCCTATTTTCTCAGCTGCTCTTCATGTGACTTACTCTCTAGACCCTTCATTGCCATTCTCTGGATATGATCCAACAACTCAATGTCTTTCTTGTAGTGAGAGGCCCATAATAAAAACACCTATATATTATGAGCTCTGTTTTCAGTACAAATCCAAACCACAGCCCCATACAAGCCACTGTGAAGAAAATTGACTTTACCCCAGCCAAAGCCAGCACAGGGTGTTTTCCAGCCTAAATGATTCTGTGATTTTCATCACTGTTAAAAATCTGTGAAGCATTTTTTGATTGCTCAATTTGTATCTTCCTAAATATTCTCAAAAATTCATATTTAATTATATTTGCTTGATATCCACTTGATAAGAGTCATACTAGGAGTGACTTACTGATCACTGGTATGACAAATATTCTAATACTGTACTTACTGATAAGAAAATGCTTATCAGTACTGTGAGTAATAAAGATGGACAAGTTACTATTCAGCAGATTTACCTGCTTGAGACAGAAACTAATGCAAAATCTTTAAAGCCCCTCATATCCTACCTACTGAAAGGAGAAAGAGAACAGCATTAACTGTGCTGCCATTCAGTGGGATTTTCACAGGCTGGAGAGATGGGTGGAGAGAAACCTAATGAGGTTCAACAAGTGTAGGGTCCTGCACCTGAGGAATAACCCCAAGTACCAGCACAGGCTGGGGACTGACCTGCTTAAGAGCAGCTCTGCAGAGAGGGACCTGGGAGTCTTGGTTTGTGAAAAATTGACCCTGAGCTGCCAGTGTGTCCTTGTGGCCAGGAGAGCCACCAGGATCATGGGGTACACTGGGAAGAGCATGGCCATCAGGTCAGGGAGAGGATCCTTTCCCTCTATTCAGCCCTAGAGAGGCCACATCTGGAGTGCTGTGTCCAGGTCTGGGCTCCTCAGTACAGGAGAGACATGGAGCTATTGGAGGTGGTCCAGCAGAGGCCACAAAAATGGCCTGGAGGGGTCTGGAGCATCTCTCTTATGAGGAGAGATTGTGGGAGCTGGGCCTGTTTAGTCTGGAGAGAAGATGGAGAGGGGATCCCATCAATTCATATAAATATCTCAAAGCAGGTGCCAAGAGGATGGTGACAGACTTTTCTTGAGAAGAGGGTGAGCAATGGCCCTAAACTAAAACACAAGGAGTTCCACCTAAACATGAGGAAGAACCTCCTTGTATTGAGGATGGCAGTGCACTGGAATAGGCTGCCCAGGGAGGTCATGGAGTCTCCCTCTCTAGAGATATTCCAAACCCACCTGGATGCATTCCTGTGTCACCTGCTCTAGTTCACCTTGCCTTTGCAGGGGGGCTGGACTGGGTGATCTCCAGAGGTCCCTTACAACTCTAAGAATTCTGTGATTCTGTGAACTTGGCTTGTCTATCTCTTCTGTATATCACAGCAATTGTAGCAAATGTGAGATTAAAGCTATACCTAAACTGGTACAGTAAAGTGCATATCAGATGTGACATACATCTAAAAGAAGCCTGAATTTACAACAGCTGATTATATAATATATCAGCAGCAGATAGAGTACTATCTGAAATTATTTCTCCACTTTATTTTTCTCATTGAATTTGTTTTGTTATACAGCCCCAGTTTAAGGCTTTCAAATATAGAGGTAAATGGAAAATGGAACAAAATGAATCATGAGTTTATGAAAAGAAGGTTGCACTAGATTAACCTGATATCCTCCTCTGAGAGGATAACTGAACTTCTAGACAAAGAAGTGAAATGGATTTAGTCTCTCTGAATGTCAGCATTTGACAGTTCCTCAAGTACCTAAACCCCATCTGACTGGAATTCACCAGCTGAAGGTAGCTACAAAAAAGGTAAGTTTATTGGAAGTCAAGCCTGAGAAAAATATGCCAATATAAAATGATTGTATTTATAAGCCCTTATACTTTCTGCCAAAAAGTTTCTAACTTAGTTTTCAGGGTGTTTTTAGTTATGTAGCATCCATCTCCGCTGTCATGCATTTTTATAACAGAAACATGCATTTTCTTCTGACAAAATTCCTTCTCCAATTCAAATTCTTTATTGCAAAATCCATTAATGCTTGTCATCAGCTTGTCAGCTGCTAAAAACCAAGCTTTTACAGTGATCAGTCAATGTCTTGAAATCAATTATGGGTAATCTAAAAATATTTCAAATTAAATGTGTCATTATTACTTAGTCAAAATACTTCAATTGATTTTATGAAAGATTAAAAAGTTGGTAAAAAGTTGGATTCAATTTCATTTAACTGGGCTTTTTTATGTAAACAACTGTTTTTTTAAAAATTTTGGAAAGGCAAAAGTGAATTTTTTCACCCTGTTGCCAATTTCATTAAGTAAAACCTTCACCTCTGAGGGTGAGATACACACAGGAGTGACACAAAGGTTAAGGTCAAATAGACACATGAAGAGAGTAAGGAGATTACCAAAAGTTTAACTTGGAGTTTTTTCAATTTTTAACCTTGTTTCTCCTTGTTAGAACATACCTGGGATAGCTGTATTACACCACAAACGTGATTAACTAACAGCCAAACCAATGTGACCCTCTTCCAATAATCAGACTTTTTTTTGGTGGTAACTGCTAAGTTCACCCAGTCCTTTCAGATCCGCTTGGAAATTAATTTACACAATGCATTTTTATTAGTAATGAAATGAAAAGTAAATTTCCATTAAACATTCACAAGTGACAGTGCTTCTCTTTGAAAGGCAGCTACGCAGAGCAACTTCTTACATCAGTTATTTTACCTCTTGAACACAAAAGATTTAAAACTGTGTGTTTAAAAGTGTTAAGGTTGAACTCAGTTTAAAATATACCACTTATCTCCCAGCACAATAACTGATCATTCCATCTTTATCCAGGCACAACTCCCCTTGATGCCATGGGAAACACTTTACAAAGGCTAAATGATCAGCTTCTTGCAGAACAAAAATAAGACAGCACTTGCTGTCTGCAGAGTACTGTCAAACCTTTACCCATGCAAGAAAATCTATTACATGTTCTATACCACTGAAATTTATAAAGCTACACCTTCTGCTTTCTCTTCCATTATACAGCCAATAATTAATCATACAGGGTTTCTCCTTTATTTCCTCAGTCTTTCATTCTCTTCTTTTAAATTCTACCTAAGTATTTCCTTTTAATTTGGTCCTGACTGCTAAAAAAATTACAACTATGAAAAATAAGTAAAATATCAAATGATTTCTTAAGTTGTAATTTAAAACCACAAGGCTAACATTTCCTTTGATATCCTAACATTTATTTATCACTTTAAGCAAAACCCATTCTTTTTCTTGTTCCAGTAACAAAACTTAGTATTAGTTAAGGATTGCATATGGTAGCAAGAATGAAAATCAGTAAAAATTGACAAAAGCTGATGAACTAATCAGTGTAATGTCTCCACATTGCTGAAGCTATTATTCCTTGAGAGAGTCCCCATTAACTTTTAAAATAAAGATTTGTTTTAAAACAAAAGTAATCTATTAAGAAATCCCACATTACACTGCCATCCTTGAGCTCTGAATCTGGAGGAATAGAATTTTGTAAAAAGCTGGAATTGGAAAGAACTAAAGAATTAATAAATTGTGAAGTTCCTCCAGTTTCATGCTTGGTCAGTTGTCCAACCCAGCTGTAAAACCTAACACTCTGTAGTCAATTTAATTTTTGGCAACAAGGTTTCCTGTTTGCAGAATGAAAAACTGAATTATGCAGCTTGAGCTCTGACTCAGAAAATAAAATCTGTAAACGAAGTTTAACATGGGATTCAGTCTAGGCTTCAGCTACAGAAACTTGCATCAAGAGCTAAACTTTCTACGTCTGCCTCCACCTGTGGCACAGAGCTGTTCTCTACCGGAAGCAGCTGAGGCCAGGCCCAGAGCTGATTCAAGTAAGCAAAACTCTTTTCTTTGGCTTAAACAAAATCAGGTGTGGATCAGTTATAGCCATTGTTAAAGGTCATGCTGTAGTTTACAGATGACTTAAAGGATTACTTCTAATTAACTTTTTGGTACCTCAGAATGAAGAATTTCCCCAGATAACAACTATCATAAGACTGGATTTATTTCAAAGCATACTGAATGTTCTTGCCCATTTGTTTTTCTCGCATTGACTTTCTCCAGTGATTTATTATGTACTTCTTCCAAGACTAATTGTATTACAAAAATGGCTAGATTTCTATTCAATGTCTGTCAATTTTCCCATCATACACTGGGCTGGTTTTTTCATTCGGTAGAAGTACATAAACATTAACTGCTAGTTTCAGCTAACTTTGGAATTTGGCTTAAGGAAAATAAAAATTAATGATACTGCCTTAAAATTGCTTATGCTTGGTCAAAATTTGTGCTGGAAATTCTAGGAGTTAGGTTTTTTGTGAGATTAGTAAGGTATTTTTTTGCTGGTCTAAGATCCCACTAGGGAGGACTGACATGAGATCTGAATAAAGAATGAACTTACTTGCCTGAGGTTGATAGTCACCTTATGCATAAAGGTTTGGGTGAATTCTAAAGTTGCTCTGCCGTCTACCTCAATTCCTATTGGGAATGAGTGCATTAACTTGCTATTCTGTGACGTATTTTTAACTTTAGGATAAATTGATTGCTACAGTCCTTTCCCTCACAAACAATGTTTTAAAGATCTTCCACCTATTTTGGTTGCAGCAAATTGTGATGTATATACTGGAATTGTACTGGAAGAGTTGTTTATGTCCTGTAGCTTCTCTGCAATGCTTAGATACATCGTATGAAAGAGACAAAAAAGCCTGGATTGTATACATTTGTGAGTCTGAATGCGAACCATTTATTGCTTTATGAACACAGTATCCTCCAGGGAGTATCACAGATAGTCTGTATGTCCTTAAGCCTTTTCCTTTTGCATGTTGAATTTTGACAGAGTTGAAATAAGCGTAAAATCATACACAGTCATAAATGGCTTCATCTGTTGTGGACCTAGGGAGTCTCTCACAATCTGCTTTCCCCAGTAACAACCTGGGATTTAAGTAACGCTACCTGAAAGAAATAAACTTGCATGATGCACAGTTAGGATACTGGGATTGATGTACTTAATTTCTCTTTTTTTTTAAACTTCAGACTTCCTTCCTCATTTATGAGAGCAAATGCTAAGCAGGTTGTTCTTTCCCCCTATACTAAGTCCTGTTCTTCACTCTCTTCTCTCTTTTGACCAAATACTCTGTTGTGTTTTGCTTTTTTCTTTCTTTTTTTTCTTTTTTTTTTTTTTTTTTTTGGGAAACAAGGTCTAGTTGGACATAAATCACAATCCAAACTCTTTCAAATACAGAGCCACACAAACATTGGGAGTGAAGTAACTAAATGCAGGCCAGCATCCATTCCTGACTGGTCACTCAAGGCTCCATTTTTAGCCAGTGGAGAGGAACAAGAACAGCTAGCTCAGGACCAGTCGCATTTTGTAACTCTACAATTGGCATAGTCATCTGAATTGCCTTCACAAACAAGCCTTCATAATTTCAGCCTAGCATCACAAAATATCACAGGATCACAGTGAACTCAGATTCTGAGTTGGAAAGGACCCACAAGGATCATCAAGTCCAACTCTTACGTGAATGGCCAGACATAAAATGAATCATTTCCTGGAAGTGTCTTTGAAAGGCTTATTTCTCTCCACTAAATGGGAACATGATGCATCTGTCTTGGAGATATGGATGTGTATTATAGACATCTACAGTTAGACAAAGTCCATCCCACCTCATCTGTTGGATAGCAGCAAAGATCATCAAAAGGATTTAAGAGCAGAGTATGCTTGAAGAACCTCCCCCTTCCATCCAAATGCTTCCAGTGCCTGCAGTGAAAGGACTCCCCGTGCCCTTGGCACTGTGTACCAATAAACCCTTGTGTTGTCTATGTGATTCCCCTTGGTTGCTTTTTAATTCCATCTATAATTTGTCTTCCAAAACCTTCCACGGCAATAAATCCCACACCTTAGTCATGTATGTGGGAGAAACAGGGGGATGAAAAAGCAAAAACTCAGTTCTCACTGTTTTCAACCTGTTGCTCAATTATTGCTTTTAAGATTCTTGCCATTTTAGTGTGACAGAAAAAGCAGACTCTACAAATGCTTGTGCTCTAAAGGCAGGGAAGGCTTCTCCCTGCATTCTCTGTGCACACACATGCTGCTGCTTTGCAATCCCAGAGGTAGGAATACTTCATCAGGTCTCTGTGCAGAATGATAATGAAATTTAATTTGGGAATTCTCCATTAAATGCTGCTCTACACCATAAATTAGGTTCTCTTGTTAAACACTTAATTTGTAGTATTGAGTCACTATGTCCTGAAGGCAGCAGCACCTGAAAGCGTATAAAATTGGATGGAAAGTGAAAGATAGAAATAAGGACGATGAACGACAGCCTAAACCAGACAGAATTTCCACCGCTAAATTATAAAAATTACCTCCATTACTCACACTTCATTAAATGAACATTCTGATCATGTCCCCACAACTCAGTCAAGAGGGTGAGAATATGATGTGTGTGAGTACGTGTATGCCTTCAGCACACACAGCCAATGACTATATTCTTGTTTCACAGGAATTTTTCTTAGGATACAGAAGTTTTGGCTTCCCCCCTTCCCCTGAGTTTGTGTGGTCAGATGAAATTCAGCCTTTTCGCATTGTTTAGACAGACAGAAAGTCTCCAGTCTAATACAATATCCAGCAAAGTACTCCAGGGAAACTCCTTCATAACAGAAATTGTTGCAAGAAAGTTCCTTTATTAAAGACTGAAAAGTTACTGTGAAACTTTCAAGGAACCCAAGCCATTTTCAGCAGAAAGCTGTTCTGCTGGAATATTTCAAACTGCTTTTACAATATCATGCAATTCACCCTGTATGTGTGGGATTCATTACAACAAGGCTTAAAATGACAGCTTAGTATCATGTGAGGCAGGGGGATTTGAGACTGACAGCAGTAGCCGGACACTAGGCCAGATGAGTTGTATTTACTGCTGAGTTACAGTAACACACATAGCTTTGGAATAAAGGGACATGAGGATTAAGGGCTATCTATCGAAGAGATTTTGTAATACAGAGATCTTATCTCACAGAAAATCTAAAAATGGACTTACTGGGAAATGTATGAGTAGTGGAAAAATAGCAAAGCACAAATAAAAATGAAGAATTCTTCCTAAGTCATCATAAAATCCCATCACATTCAAAGGGCACAGATGTTGCACAAATGATAAGCAGGTGTTTTTATGTAGACTAAATTCTAAATGATCCCACTGTTATCAATCAACATCCTTTAAATAAATTCGATGGAAATGACAGTAACCAAGAAGAGATTCCTGGGAAAACAAAAAAAATCAGTTCATGCATGTAAAGGGTTAAACTATACCACAGAAAAATATTTATAGAAGTGACATGATAAAATCCCTAAAATTACATTTCAAACTTTAAAAGCCACAATATTGAGGGTCTAACGCAGGAAATCCAGAGGAATATTCTAAGAGGACATGAATAATTCATGGCTTCTGAAGCACACAGGAGACAGATGATCCCAGAACAACGAGGTATCCAGGTGTGCTCCTGTCAAGTGCAGTGACATGAGCACACTGTAAATCTGTTGGAGAGAAGCATACGCTCATCTCCATCCCACCAAGACACACTGTGAACTGGCTTCCAAAAGATGTGTTCCTGTTTTTACATCAAAAGGATGAAAAGCCCAGAGAAGGGGACTAGCTAATAAAATGCCTTAAACATTCACAGAATAGAAAATGCTCCCTGGCTGTAGCATATATTAGAATCAACCTCAAAGTGTTTGCCTGGTTAGAAATTAAAAAAACAACCTAAACCATACTCACCCCTGCTTCTTGAATTTTGTGTATCTCTCTTTACTCCCCATTCCCTCCCCTGATATGCGCCTTCAGTGATCTTTTTCAGTGACGTATTTTTCAAAAGTGTGGTAGTGAATCTTTTATCAGGAAAATAATCATCATTACTATGTTGCTTGGTTGCTGTTCCTCATCGTCAGGGTTTAAGTAAAACTTCAGTTCCTACTGAAAATAATGCAATTGAAGCTTACACAGATTCCAAGATCACTTTTAATGAGAAATACTAACATGTAATAATAATATGTTCAGGGTGATACACCTGACAGCCAGATGTAAAGCTCAAAACAGATCTGTGCCTTGCAGGTTGTACCCCACCTTTGCAGCCCAGAGGGAACAGTCATACAACAGTGTTAAATGTGAAATATTGAACCTGCCCAGTGTTCAGTCTCTCAGGGGGTCCATTTCACCCTGAATGATTTCCCCTTCCCTCCCACTTGCCTCTCTACAACACCTCCTGGTTTTGCCGGCTCCTGAGCACACAAGCCAGAGAAGCAGCTGAACTTCACAGGTAACAGGACTCATTTTCATGCATTTGAAGACATTTTTATGCTTGGAAATATTCTAGCATTAGTACAGCATATGTCAAGCCCTTAAAATGAACAAAACTAACACTTTAGTTTGAAAGCAGATTCTGTCTGTAAATTAGGTCTGAAGATAGGAGAGAATGTGTAATTTTTACTGTGAATTTCCACTACAACTTTTTGGGGAGTTGGGAGGGGGTTTTTTCATACACGTGAATGCTTGTTTCTTTTCTAAAGCTTTCCTGCATAATTTCAAGCACTGCATGAGGTATTTTACAGCCCAACCAGTTGAAACAAAGGGACATGCTATAAAGTCCACTCAAAACTCAATGTTTCTGGAGACTTGAAGACACAAACAACCCAATTCTTTTGTAAAAAGGCACATAAGAAAGAGCAGGAAAAAAGCACCAATTCAAGAAAATTGTTCACTCACAGATTTATATGGTTGATGTGATTAGATATATTGCAGATATACAGTCTTTATGCACACACACACACATTCATAGCTAATATGCACACATATATATTTAAAATCCCCAAACTCTCTGCTACTATTATTTTATTTACTTCATTATTAGTAATATTTTACTAACAATATTATGTCAACTGACCTTTTTGACTTTTTTACCTAATTAACCTTGAAGGAACAGATGTCTATAAAATCTGCTCTGAACCAGTCCAGTCTTTTCAGATTTACAGCTAAAGACATCTTTATAACTGGTGATGAATGCTCAGATTTATTAAAAAGTAGTTATTTTCATTGCCTCATTTATCAATTAAGTCTGATCAGACAGCACTATGTAGTAACCAAAGTCCTATTTCCTTATTGTGCTGATACTGGTTTCCTTCCTTCTTAAGATCTCACAAGGAACCCCCATGGACATTTGTGCACCAAGCCAATGGAGAGGGCCACAACACAACTAAAATACACAACTTTTTGTCTCTGCTGTGTGCCCAGCCAGCCTGCACTTGGGCTACCTGCACATGCTGGCACTCCTTCCTTCTTATCACCAGCCCCATCAAGTAGTAACTGTACAGGCAGTTCAGTATGTGCCAAAACCACATTTCCACTTTGCTCTGTGGTTGCACGTGTGATTTGGCTTCAGCTGGCTGGGGTCTGTCCCACCCAGACAAACCTGTCCCTATGGAATGGCAAAACAGGGATGGATGACCAAGCTCATGCTGTCTTAGCTCCTCCATAAGTCTACTGACACAATGTCATTGGGTTGTGGAAGTTAAACTTGTGTGTCTGTGATTTAAAACAATGCCACTACACAAAATTTACAGTTAAAATTTCCTGAAAGACAACAGTGTAAAGATTATGGGCTGTTAGGAGATTTGTTGCCAAAAATGCATCAAATTTATGAAAATAATATAAATATAAATTATATTTCTATAGATACAAATTTGATTTTCCTGGCTGCCCACCTCCCCTTCAGTCCTAGCAATTGTTCTTTTTGAAAATTACTCTGTATGACAGACCAACAAGTTTTACTTGGCCAAAAGAAGAGGGACAAAGGAGAAAGAAGAGGAATTGCATACCATATAATCTGAAATTAGGAGCCAGTAGGCACCTGTTGGGACATTCCTACTGTGTCACCCATCTCACAAACCTGTTGCAACTTTTAGATGCTATCTTGGGATGAAAAGTCACTCCATTAACTCCATATGAAGTCCAGTATCCCAATCTAGGCATTTAAATAATGTTTGAAGTTGGGTGATGTAAATTCCTCTCTGATCCCTTTATTCATTCCCACAAATGCACCCATTGTTGCTCATTAGCTGTAATTTGAGAGTCAAGTTTCCAAACAGAGCACGAGAGCGTAAATTGCCCAGACATTTTGCAGTTCCCTGAACACATATGCAGTTATTGTTCATCAACCTCATCGACTGCAGCACCGGCATACGGAATCGTCACCGAGGCCACGGGAGGTGCCACACTGAATCCTGCACAGGCATCTTCATCCTGCACAGGGTTTTGGGTACAAAAATCTTATACAGCAAGGACAGTTATGACATACAGGCTCAGTGTCCATTATATAAAAGCCGTCAATAGAAGAGATCATTACCAAAAAATCACCTCCCATTTACTTAAATCTGTATTCTGGTTTCCAATGTGTATAGAAAGTAATGTTGCACACAATAATTATGACAAATTACATAATGATACAAAACTACAAAACCAAAAGGAAAAATCCTACCCAATCATCATCCAAACAGTAATAAAAAAGCAAGTGATTTTCATCTCACTTTTCTTTATTAAAAAATACACTCCATGAAAGTTCAATTCTTTTCCTCTAATTCTCTCTCAAGAGGGAGTTCCCATTTGACCTAAATGTCTATGCATGAAAAATTTATTAAGTGACGTGGTTTGCTTTATTTAGAATAAAAAGAATATCTGTTTGCCATTATTACTGCAGGGAGCAGAAGGCAATGCTAGGTCAGATGAACACAGTGCTTAAAGGTTTCTTTGTCCTTATTATGACCTCCTACTACCTAAATTGCATATTAAAATTCAAAATAATCCACATAGAGATGCAAAATCAAAGTAATACCTTACTAATAATTAATTATTAATACCTTACTAATAAAATAATACCAAAATAGTACCTACTACTTAAAAGAAATACTTATAATGGAGTTTATTATATCATACTGCCTCAATTGCTAACACCTAAGTATTTCACATTGTCTAGCAATGGAAAATGATGCTTCCCAGTGTACCAATAAAGCATGAGTTTAGCATGACATTTACACATTGTAGACAGTTCTGCTTTTTTAAAAAAAGTATATTTAAATTATTTGCTAAGTATTTCTAAAACATTTTCTTAATAAAGTTCTTTGTACCTGCACATTTGTTGTTATTGTGGAAAGTGAAATTAAACCACAGGAAGTGGCTATAAGTAATAGGCACTTCAGGAAACCTTTTTGAAGTAAAAAAATATTCTCCTGGTACATGTATTTCCTCTCTTTTCCCATTTGGAGTTAGGCAAATGATTCATTTTGATAAATGCTTAAAAGTTTGCATTGGTATTGGATTAATAAAATTAGGAATTTGAATTTACAATAGGGCTTGTTCAGCTGTTTTGTTTTATTAAAAAATAAGGAAAATTTGGCACTTTAGTGACTACCTCACTGCTAACTTCCTGACATTTGAATGACTTTAAGGAGGGCTATTTTTGCTAGTTTTTCTGGTACTTTACAGGTTTGGTGCTGCCATCCTTTCTCTGATCCAGGAAACTGTAGTCACACGCAGCCCGAGCCAGATTTCAAAAGCCATGTGCGTGATCAGCTTCATGCAAACACAGTTACTAAATATTCTGCAGTATCATCTAAAAGGAAGCCACCATCTTGTCTGGGTAAAATTGTCTTTAGAAGAAATACCAGGCCGATGACAGCAACCAAATACAGAGGCCATGTGAGTCCCCAGCACTGGTATCCAATTTCTGTCAAGCCTGACCTCACCATGGCACCTATGAGGACAAGGAAAGCTCTGGCTCCATCCTCATTCTGCTCTTTTCTCTGTGCTGCTCACTGTCAGAAAGCACCCTGGTTAATGCCAGTAGGGAAGCAGAGGTCTAGCTACACAAACTGGGAAAATGGAGATTTTTCCTACATATAAATCTCAATTCAAGAAAAGTAATAGTTTAGATTAAAAGCATAACGGGGTCATACCGTGCAAGGCATATCGTGTGCTGTTTCATGAAAGAGGAACACCTCCAAAATGCATATGCTTCTATTAAGGGAGGCCACCTGAGTACCACAGCCACTCAGCATCAGTGGTGCTTGTAAGGAAATAAGACATAAACCCAAGGACAGAAGCAATTAATCCTTTCAGAGAGTTTTCGAGCCCATGTTAAACCCAGGTGACCTGTTTTAGGCAAAGTTGGTGAGAGGCTTGGGAAAGGAGGTGGAAAGCAGTGCATGGTGGTCCATTGCTTCAGGTCATCACAAAACCTGCTGTTTATGGCCCACTCACCAGAGTGGCACAAGGGGCATTTCTGGGAGGATCTCTTCAGAGCCCCCAGAGTACTGGTGATGTTCCTGGAGAACGTGTCCAAATACTGCTACCTACACTGCCATGTGAAGAAGGAAACTGAGGCAGTCATGGATACTGTCTATGCCCTCAGATGCCCGTGCTGAGTGCAGGACTCTGAGGACTTGTTTTTCCACTCTGGCTTTTGGAGTTAACAGAGTGAAAACAAAGTCAAATTCCTCACTTGTGTCTAATCATAGCCTACATTCAATGGGTCCCATTGTCTGGATGTCCTACAGATTTCTAAAACATTTTACATCGCTAATGTTGTTTTTAATAAGAAGCTTATGAGCAAATGTAGTCAGTGCACTTCTTTGTCCCTCTTGCCATATGCAAAAAATGTCACTAGTTTCTCACACAGGAGAACAGGAAAAGCCACAGTTTTATCTTCAAATAAGAAAATTTATGAACAGCACTTAAAGGACGAAAAAAGTTGAAAAATTCTCTTTCTGCTAATATTGAGGATTTTTAGAAGTGTTATTCATATTTTTTGTACACCCTAGACTGAGCACCCACTATAATCCAGTGCATGGTTCAATCAAAACTTTAGTATTGCCTGAAGCCAACAAACATCCCAGAGAGGGAAAGGTCTACCCAACCTCAAAATAAGATCTTTGTCACTGCAGTTGGCCAGAGATGTCATTCTGACGAGCAAAACTTGAATTTACATATTTGGATCCATAGAAAAATAACAAACAACTGGTCTTGAATTGTCACATAAAAGGATGAATCTTGGTTGATATGTGTAGAGCTTATTCTCATTTATAAATATAATAAAAATCCTCTACAATCTCTTGCAATGCAAAATAATTACATTTTCTTTCTACACATTATATTGTGTCTGTGAAATAAGGCATCTTGTCATTTATGAGCTCAAGGTTCTATTTATATTTGTTTGCTTATGTTTTATTCTAATAAAATCATCCAACCAGAGTAGTAGAAATGTTCATACAAGTGCAGTTATTGCAGCACTATCTCAAATAATGTCAGAACTCACATTTGCAATTTCAATCAAAATATCAAAGCCATTCTTATGACTGAATTCATGTTTCTATTCATCTGCTGATTTTTTAAAATGAAAGATGAAAAAGTGTTTTAATTACAGAGAAGCAATACAATAACGTGGTGTCAGTTTAAAACTGTCCATTAAGATAAAATGATCATCTAGAACACGGTGTTCGCAGGTAAGGTGAAATTTCAGCCTGCAAAAATGTGTTGAGATGACATTTCTCTTAGATTTTTCATGGGAATATGGAAAAAAACATATGCTTCACATTAAACCCTCCTCCTACTTATGGTCCTGGATAATGTAAAACAAGTGGCAAAAACATAGTTGTCTGAGGTTAAAAAACCCATCCCTAAGAAATTAAAATTTTAAATTTTCTAAAAATACGTAAGACAAGTATACTAAAGTGGCTGTATTTCACCTTTATAAATAAACATATACACAAGATTTGCTAAACTAAAAGAGAATCTCATCCTCTCTAGTCTCCTGCCCTGATGGAAAATAAGTAATTCATTTAGCACATGGAAGAAATGTGTGTCATACCAATAGGAAATATCAGCATGGGTCATGTTTTCACTTTGTGTGTTGACACAGTAATTGATCAATTATGTGTAATGGTGACTAACTGCCTCTCACAAAAAAATACCTACATTCTCTGCATTAATAATAAAAAGAAGTTGTTTAGTTTGTTTTTTTTTTTTTCCCCCACACACATTATGGAAGCCAAACAAGATAAAGGCATTGAAAAAACTTTAGAAAAGGCAAAAATCAATCACATGTGATTTTCACCATCCTGTAACATATTGTTCTTAGTAATCACTTAAAATTGTGCAACAGGAATGGTCTTAGAGATGAGGAAATGTCAGCACACCTGAAGTTACTGGGTCTGACCCAGGGCTTTGGAGTGACCCTGCCCTTTGGGCGTCTCTGCACCGCTCCCCTGTCCACCACAGACCTTGCCCTTCTCCTCACACCTTACAGAATGTGCCATGCATGAGCATTTAGGGATAAATTAGCCAGCTCAAAATTATAACTACAGGTTAAAATAGTTGTTTAAGCCCCCTGAACATCCAGACAAAGAGAAAAGGTGACTTTGGAGGAGGATTTACCTCTTCCTTGGAATTTAAGGTATAGGTGATAAGGATCACCCTTTGGACTTGCCACTCTTTTTTCCTCTGACTACAGTGGAAATGCAGATTTTTTTTTTTTTGGTAGACAAAGTTGGGTGAAATTGATCTAACTGTACTAATACAAAATATCTAGCTTGAAATAACTTTAAGCTAGATCTCAGTGTACAGTATGTCAGTCTGAAAAGGAATTAATTTTAGCAAATCTAGTTTGAATCAAATGAAGTTTCAGTGACACTGAAAAAAAAGAAAAAAATCATTCACAGAGCACTATAAAAATATCTTTGTGATAATAAAACAGCTACTAAAAATGTCCTTTGCATTTAATTTTTAAAAAGACTTTGATTTAACAGATACATTTAATGTATTGCTTAGGTAGAACCTTTGGGTATTTTACAAAGTACTGAGGAAATATTGTACCATCTCTTCTCACCTTGTAGATCTCATTAGTGTGCAAGACACTTGCACTGAAGGTCTTATTTTCATTCCTTACTCTATTTACAAAAAGCTAAAAGAATAGTTTAACTATTAAATGAAGTTCCTTAGTTACAGTGAAGTATTTATTCACTCTCTTCAAAGAACACTGGAGTTGAGACCTTGAGTTCACCAAGGGCAGAGATGCCAGCTTTCCTTTGGTGCTTGACTACTGTAGGAACTGACCTGGGATCCCCAGGACCATCAGTCTTGGGCAGGAGCACCTGCCCGTGTCCTGGTCCCCACAGCCTGTCCATGTGTGTGTCAGGGATGATTCAGAAACAGGTTTGCAGAAACAGAAGAAAGAAGGACAAAGGAGAAGTTTTCGCTGCTGTTCTACATAGGGGTCATGAAGGGACAGTATGTGACTTTCCAAAACACTTTTTTCTGATGTGGCTGTGGAGGCAGAGAAAACCATAGCCTAAGGAAACCAAGTACAAGAAAAGAAAGTGCAAACAAGATCAGCGAGAGCAGGTAAGTTTTTCCCAAAGCAGCGCACATAGAGGAAAAGTTGGAAGAGTAAGCAGCTTAAGGATAGAAAGGAAAACCCGAAAAAAGCAAAGGAAGAATGTTGTGAAAAAAAGAAGCTAAAAAAAAAGGGTGAACAAACCCAACAATATAAGATGCTCAGGGACAAAGATCAATCTTTATTTCCCAGTCCCTCTCACTTGCCACAGGTCAAAGTTACAAGACAGCATGACAGACTTAAACTGACTATCGTGATAAAGTCCTGGCACCTTTTCCTTGCTATTACTGTCAGTCAGAAGCAACTGTGAAAAATTACTATGAACAATGAAGGTACAAGCACACAGAGGTGATCTCAAAAGATGACAGGAAAGTGGATTTTGACAGATTAAGATATTATTCTGCCTTCCCTGTGTATTTGCTTAACTTTCAGGATTCAGTGGGAAGTAGAGCAAAATGGATCTGTGTAATGTGGAGGCTGGTGATGAGGCAGACAATCTATAAATTATCTTGCAAACCAAAGCAAAAGAAAGGCAAAGGGAATGACCAGAAAGAAAAAACCCAGTAAAATGAAAAGTCAGAGAAGCTGAACGTGAGGGAGAATGAAAAAGATGGGGAGAGCAGACAGGTTCTCATTTAACCTCAAGTCATGGGTTTATACTTGTCTAACTGGCAACATGATTAGGCCAAGCTCTCCCTATCAGCAACACCTAAAAGTGAAGGACAGACCACACAGATGAAAAAGACTTATTTGCTCACCCAATTCTATTATTTTTATAAACAAACTTAACTAGGTGTCTACGAACCAGACCTCACACACACAAACTGAAATTTTACTGTGCGTTAACTTCTGAGGAAAAAAACCTCTATGGCTTTTGATTATACATTCAGGGGTTTTATTTGGATGTACTTTTTCGGTTAGAGTTTAAAAATCCATCAGTTGCGTTAGATTTTCTCCCCCCACTGAGCACCTGTAAGGCTTGGAACATCCAACCTTTGTATCCTGAAATCCATCACCTTTGCACTTGTCAAACTAAAGCTCATTGTTGTTCTTTTCTATCCAAGCTCTTCTATATCTCTTTTTTATGTCAAGCTAATGGTGCTTTAATTTTTTGCTCACATCTGGAAGCCTGTACCTGAATGTTCCACACACCTGTACATGACAGTTGTAAAGAACAGATAGGACAGAATCCACACCAGGAAAACATTATGCCATGCATCTCTGGGCTCTGTTTACTTAGGATTTTATCCCTGGTGCAGGTTATTTCTTGGAGAGAGAGAAACCATCTATTAGGTACATGTCAGATACCAGCAAGCCTCAGAGGAGTGTCAACAAAAATCCTTCAGAACAGACTTAATTCAAAGTCAGTTACTGTCATCCTGAAAACTACAGAGACTCTAACTCCAGTTTGCTATCAATCATAACTCAAGATTACATTTTCATTTAAGTTTCCTACCTAGTAGTCTATTCTAAAGCAATTTTTTTTTAAATTGAAGCTTTACTGTGGGTTAAATCCTTACTGACTTCAACACAGAAAGCAACAATAGTCCTAATAAAAAACTGTTATGAAGCTAATTTTTCATTAGGCTTTTTACTCATCCCTCACCCAGTTTCCAAGCTATATACCAATGCTGCACAGAAAAATCCAAATTGGTCAAACTTAATTTTTTGAGTATGAAAAAAAAGATGAGAACAATGAAAATCAAGACTTTACTATGACCTGGTTTTGTCTTGGTGGGTATTTCAGGTTTCCAAGACCACATTGATCAGCTTGATTTTTAAAATTACTTGTTCTTAGTACAATTCAAATGTCAGGTTCAAAATACATTTTCAGAGGAAATAACATGGCTTATTTTTTACACACTACCTAAAATAGTTAATAGATGAAAATTGAAATGTAAATGACAGTATTACTAACAAACTAATCACTGCTTTGTGAAAAGCTTTAAGGCTTTTTTATGGAAAAAAATAGTTAATCACTAAGGTATTGATCTCAACTATAAAACCCTAAGTTTAAGTTATAGCAATATAGACCAAATTATTAGGTTTCAATGTCATGTTGCCACTGATGCAATGTCATTGCTCAAGCTAATTTTATACATGATACAATTATTACATGGTCTTATGGATTTTTCATCACTTTTCTGTATGTTAAACTAGACATATGAGAAAATACCAAGGCATAATCACATTTACAGCTTGAGATCTACTGTAATCAATTTGGTAAGAGGGTTCATTAAGGTTTGCAGGTTTATTCCAAGAAAAAAACCCAAAATAAACAAAACCCCAAAAGAGGGATTCCTTAAATTTTTGGAGACTGGGAAAGTAAACTTTAGAGAACTGTATGAGTTCAGCTTGGTCCACTGTTCCTCCTTAACTCCATGACCAGCAAGCATCAGATTTGGATTTGGAGCCAGGTGGGCTTTTCTGAGTGTTCTCACGTGAAATGCGGAAAAACTCACCTGATCTAAATGCAGACAGCCAAGCTTACCCTGATATCAGTTTTGAATAATTTCCACCAAAACATACATTACAAACATTTCCACAAACCTGTGGTTCTGTACTCTGTTAATAAACCCCCAAGTAGGTCAAATACAGAAGCTCATCATAACATGCCTATTAAGCAACAGTCTGAAGAGGAACAGGGTACCTTTAGTACTTAAGAAACCCTAAATCAACATATTCCTAGGTGTGTATATAAAAACATCATTTTGGTGGAATTTACTGCTGTGCTTCAATGCTCTCAATAGCATTTGCTTTTTTGTGTCTCCTACAGGACAGGGCTGCTTTATTAGCAACAACAAAAAAATTCATACAAAATACAGTTCTTCTGTTCTGCACTGTTAAAAGGTCACTTCTCCAGTCACCCTTTTGGACAAGAAAGGGATACAAAAAAATTACTCAACTTTGTTCTCTCTCAGTGTTGCACAGAAAGCTTTTAAGGAAGAAGTCTCTCTAATACGAAGGCAGCACAAAGGGGCCACATGGAATATTGTGATTCTATGAACTAAATTACCCTGTTAGTGGGCTAATGTTTAATCTACAGGGAACCAGACTCTCTGATCCTTGTGTCTATTTTTACACATCACAAAACAGCAATAACACTTCGATACAATTCATCAGACTTGGCCATCAGCTTCAATTTGGGCTTGGACTCTCTGGAGAAGCACTGTTTTAAGCATATGTTAAAGCTCAAACTAACCCTCAAATAGTCATACATTTGTTCAGATGATGTCTGTGAGCAGGTTTCTCTTCTGCAGTTTCAGCTACCAGGCTACTGCTGATCTGTGTCTGTCGGGGTCAGAAGAGTGACATGAACCATCCCTGGCAGAGGAGCTCACATGAGTTTCACTTTCCTTGTGAACAAAAGCCTGGCATATGCACTAAGCAATACTAAGAGCAGCTTCACCTGCATGCTGCACAGTCAGCATACAGGAGAAAACACAATAAGCCACATTCTGATTTGGAGATTATTTTTTAAAAGCCCCACTATAGTTTACAGCCATTTCACATTTTCTGTAAGCAATCACAAATATCAACAAAAAAATGCAGTGACTGCAGTGCTGCACGAGAAGAGATGGTACATGATGGCACTTTGTCACAGAACCAGCACTCTCCCCCAGGCAATGATTGCCCTTGACAAGGGAAAGGAGATTTCATGGTCTTCAGTCACCACCAAGTGTCCGGCCTCGAGTCTAAAGGGACAGTGTTGAAATCTTCTCAATTCTGTCATATTTACTGAGCATCACAGCACCTGTCAAAAGCATCTCTGAGGTACAAGAACCAGACAAAAAGAAATATTAGATAGAAGGAATCAGGAGTAATTTCGGCCTGATACCTGCAAAAGCTCACATGGAAAAGGTCATCTCCCTGATCAATCCAGGCCATGTCATACAGGCTCACAAATATCCACAGCTTTTGTCCAACCAGTAATATCAATCCTGAAAACTTTAACACTTAATCCTACAAGAAAAGCTGATATATGAACTATTTCTTTCCATTTCAAGTTCAGATGTTATTCTTACACAATCAGTTCAAGCAAAATTTTTCTATTGTCCCCCAACATACAGTCATTTGGCTGGTGAAAGCCAACTCTGCTTTTCAGAGCTGAGGAGTGTTTGAAATCCAAACCTAAAATGTACGATTCAACAAATGAAACAAAATGAACCCCTTTTACAAAATAAACCCTTCTGTTCCTTGGTGAATCTTCTTAAAAGACTAACAAACTAATTAACTTGCAGTTAGTTGATTTGGAGGAGAGGGGCTTTGGACGACTTGGTTTTTTGTTGTTTTTTTAATAATACTAAACTCCAGAATTATGGTCTCCTACTGATATTTTTCCTAAATAAATTCAAGCAGATTTTAGAACATCTTTATCTCTCTGGAAAGTTTAGGTTAGCTACTGGACATTTTGAGGGGAGTAGCTATTTCTTCCTTTATTCCTTATTCAAGACACCTCCTTTTATGCTGTCCTCTATAATATGGCTCCATTTATGCTCTAATGTATGCAGAAAATAGAGACATAATTAAAACTGGAAAGAAGCAACATATTCACTGCTCTGCCATTCCACAGGCTCAACGTGTACACACAAAACCTATAAACCACCATATTGAATTTCTATACAGCGTTTTTTTTTTTTTTTAGACTCCCACTTAACAAGCCTGTCATTCCTCACAATGGTTTAACAACTTTTTATTTGTAGAACAAAATATCCGTTCTGTGTGATGCTGTTTTCAACACTATTATGCCAAGAAATAGGCTTCCCCCTCCCATTCTTTCAAATGTTAGTCTGTAACCTTAATTTCGTATTTATATGTAGACCATACAAGTGGTGAAATTTAAGGCAGATATTGCCACTTACAGTGTATTTCACCAGCTGACAATGGGAACTCCATAGATTCCAAGGAGCTTGGGTTTTTTTTCTCTGGAGGGGGGCTGAAATATGATTTCTGGTGGTATATTGCTCACAAAAATGCCTTGCCAGCGCTCCTTACTGTCACTGTTCTGTGACAGGACTCAGCTACTACGTGAAAGGCTTGAAAGCTGCCACAGAGGAAAACACTGCCACAATTCATAGTAAATGTCCTTGTGGGCTCTGGAATGTTAATGTGCTGCATACTGCAGTGAGGACAGGGCATCCAAATAGCTTCAAACTATTATATCAAGTTAAAAATTGTCCACTGGTAGCTATTTAAAGGTCATTAGTTACTTTATATATATATATAGTGCATGTATTCAGCTAGCAGAAATCTGGTACTACATTGTTGGCCATAAAGGGAAAAGTTGGACAAGTTCTAAATAGAGATCAAAGCCTGGGCCAGATCCTCAATTAAAGTCAAATGAGTTATATTTATGCGTGCCAGCAGAAGATATTTCACAGAGTGCAGAAGACTTTGTATCAGAGCAAGAGTTAAATGACAAACCACTACTGGTCTGACTGTAATTCTAACTGTTCTTGTCCAAACATTCAAGAACTGAGTTGAACAAAACACTAAAAAACAACCCATACACAACCCATGTGTCATCTCACTTCCTTATAAAATTTATGCTCTTTTTGGCTTCAGAAAAAATAAAACTTCACAAGTAACAGACAATGACAGCAATGTGCTTCCACCCTTAAAACTGATCTATGTATCTGCACAAGCAACTTCATAAGCAGCAAAAAAACCTGTGGGTGACAGTATACTAATATGCAACATTTGTACTTAGCAATTCCTACGGTTTTGGGTAAGATACTTGAGAATCTTGGAAAAGGTTTGGTTGGTTGGTTTTTTTGAAGCCAAAAAAAGAAAATAGCTAAGTAATGTTTTACTAAGGTCACAACCCTGAAGAGAAAATTATTCCATTTCCTTAACAATGAAAAAAAATATGATTCTTTCTGCTGCCATTATTAATTTGGCAATGCTTTGGTTTTCATATACATATGCTGCATAGTAATAAGTTCCTTTCTAAACAAACAGTATCAAACAGTGGAAAAAGACTTAACAAAAAACCCTTCAGGTTTTAAGTTTGTGAGTGAAAGGAAAAGATAATAAGTTGCCCAGAGCAGTAGAAAACTGAAAATATCTTATCAATTTTACATGGTTGTCTTATTGTGATTTACAGGGTTGGGGTGTTTTGACAAATAATCCCACATTCTACAGTTAAAGAAAAAAATAAAAAAAAATAAAAGAAGGTATTTTCTGGTCTCTTTTGTCACAAGTAGAGGAAAAACTGAGAAAAGAACTAAGAGAAAAGGAGGATATTGGATGCAGGGGTGTAGCAATAAGGAGTGACAAAGAGACCCCAGGCAGGTGCAGAGGAGGATCTTTATTGCCAAAATGCCTTTTTATGCCATTAGTCAATTATCAGTTTACATACTTTTTAGGCACAACAAACCCAATTTAACCAACTACCACACACCACGGTGTGGGCACGAGGCATTCACGGAGCATGCCTCACTTCCTCTGTTCCAGCTGAGTCACTCTCCCGCAGTCCCTTTCTACTTAGCCCCAGTAACAGGCCAGAGCCGTGATTTTACCAGGCCTTCCCTTTCCAAAGCTTTACCCATTGGTCACAAAGGGGAACTGAGAAAAACTATCAAAACAAGAATAAAGCAAAAGGAATGAAACAGGCTTTATACAGTCCATATGGATTAAGACCCACATATTTGTAATTCTGAAAAACAGAAATTAATGCTGGAAACATTTGCTGAACCATATTTGCACTTTTTCTTTTAAAGGTCAAAGAGGTGTATGATGGTTTTGCAAAGAGAAAAAAAGTCACTGTAATAAGGTCTGTTACTTACTATACTTGCTCTGTAACACTAAACCAAAGAGCAATGAACTATACTTTTGGAAACTCTAAGGAATTGTCTTTTATAGCTGAAAGGTCAAAAGAGAATATGGAAGACCAGCTATTAAGTTACATGGTCTTTATGTATCGTTCACAGTTTGTCAGTGAATTTACAGGAAATTCTATGCTGGAGAACAGATAGGGCTTGTTCCCTTTCAGCATTTAAGTAGGAGAACCCAATCCCTTTGGCGTAGAACTCTCCCTCCCCAACACACACAATCTTTCCAGCATATTTCCTCGCTCTTTTACATTTCTGTACCTTTCCAAAATGAACACAAGCCTGTATCATAAGCACTTCCCTGCCCCTCTTGAAAGGCAAGAGCTGGCACAAGTACAGGCTCACAGCAGAGTTGGGTTAGGGCAGCTGGCAAGCAGTAGCCGTCCCAAACCCTAGGTGTTTTGTGAAAGCGCTGTCAGTCCATGGGAAAGCTCTCTGAAGCTGAATGAGATGGTGGGAGGGGCCGTGATAAAGGAGCTGCACTGAGAATGTCATCTATTTAAGCTGCACTCAGAGCCTGGACATTTTGTCTAGGGCACATCACTGAGATAGTTTCACTGTGCTGGCTGGGCAGGGACTGCTGCACTTCCCTTCTGCCCAGACAGAGGAGCCTGCAGAGCAGACATAGCCACAAAGAAAATTCTCCTACACTTGGACACCAAACTTTTGGGATCTTCAGCATTGAATTCTACAATTTATCACCTGATGCACTCCCAAGAGCAGTTTCTCTGCCCTTTGCCTACATCCTGCACAAGGGATGTGAACAAAACAAAACCCTCTATACTCCCTAAATCAAAGTGTTATGACAATGTTCATCTTTAGATGCTTTATCCAGTTCAGAGCTAGCTGGCAGATAGTGTCCCCAGTCAGAGTCACAGGGAAAAACCTCATTCAGCATTCCAGCTTGGGATCCTCCCTGGATCGTAATTCATAATGACGTAAGGTAAGGTTTTTACAAAGGAAATGCCTCACAGCAGTCACTGCTTAACCTGTACGGACCAAGATTAAAATTGTTTCTTTTATTGAGGAGAAAACCAAGGCAACTGCTGGGTTATTGTGGGAAACACTGTAACTATCATTTCTGCCGAACAGGAATGTTGATCCATCTGGCTCATTAGGAGTCTATGCTCCAGTTAATCCAGGTCAAATCTGTTTTACTTCTGTGCAGTGGAAACTATTTTGAGAAGGTCTGTGCAGTGCCCACAGATCGAGACAAACAGCTATGCAGATCTTTGAGCACAATTTCTGTGCAAAAAGAAGAATAAAGAGCCTTCTGCCCTATGTGCCATGAAATAATAGATCTAAACTTGTCAAGGCTCATTCTTGATTGCATTGTTGTGTTCAGAAATTATTATCTTTATGTATCATTGAAAAGCAGTTCTAATGATTACAGGGGACTACAATCTGGAACATTTACACTGAGAAAATACCCAGCTGGAATGGTGGCTCACTAAAATAAAGTTAAACACAAAATAGAATTAGCAGAGTACTCCCAAAGGAGTGGTTGAGGAGCAAACCCCATAGGCTGCTGAAACAAAATAATAAAATGAAATAAATAATAGTTTCCAAGTTAGAGATTTCAGTGGGATTTTTTTTAGAGAATTCATGGCACTGTATCTCTGTTCCAAATTAAATATGCTTAGGACATTCTTTGTAAAGTAAATGTGTAATTACAGAGTAACTTGGGCTGCAAGGAAGGCCATCTAGTCCAACACTGTACTCGAAGCAGGGCTTCCTCCAGAGCTAGATCAAGAAGCTCAGGGCTGTATCCAATTGAGTTTGGAAACACGCCAAGGGAGGAGATTTTACAAGCCCTCTGGGCAAATCCCTCTGGTGCTTCACTGATTACACCCATAGTAAAAAAAACCCCAATATTCTTAGTATCTTGTCAAAATTTTCATTTTGGAAACCTGTTTCATCTTTTCTCTGTACACCCCTGAGAAGAGTCTGACTTAATTTTCTTCCTAACTATCTATTAGACAGGAACTATATCCCTTCTTGCCCTTTACATGGCTGTATAGTGCAGTAGTTTTAACTTTCATCACTAGGCAGAATACACTTTTTCACTCAATATAGTTCCCTACAGTTTTGTAATGATTGGATTTTAGGCCTTTCTCAATCTGTAACTAACTATGGACCTTGTCTTAAGTAAAAGGAGAGCATCCTATATTCAAATAATTTCTCTCTTACACAAAATGTACACATGTCCACAGTATATTATATTCTTAAACCTTTGTGGAATTACCTAAGTTCTCTAACGATACCTAAAACAAACTCAAACATTGGTCAGGGAAACCATGAGAAGCAAAGCTACGCTTTAGCCACAGAAACTGAGTTAAGTACCATGCTTACACAATAATGAGAATAATACATTTGTGACATAGTTCTTGAAACCACTCCCCAAATTTTGAATGAAGCCTGTCTGTGTTAAAAGGAAAAGGTCAAATCCATGATTATCAAATGCATATTTGAATCAGTTCCTGATCGAGCTACACACAACCTCAGTGCAAATCTCCTGCAAGTTCAGTGCTCTAAATCAGGAAGATTGTTAAGCTTGCAGATCTACCTTTAGAGTTATTTGTAGGGCAGCTACAATGAAGGAAAATGGGCTTTTCTCTTAGATCCAGAATGCTCTATATTATCAAAGTATGAAATAGAAACATGGATTAATTAATGAAAGGAAAAAAGGCAAATGAAATTATATACCATGGATATTGCAGAGTCAAATTGCACAGAACAAGGAGAAAGCAAAAAAGAATTTCTTTGTTGGCTGAGATGCCTCCAGAAGTCATCTCTAAAGACCTGAGTGTGAATAGTTCTTCAAGGCATGGCAAGCCCTGAAGTGGGCTGGAAAGTCCAATGAGCCTCATGCTCTAGCAGAGATATTGAATGGAAAAATTATCAACCAAGGGTAAATTTGCAGATTCCCACAACATCTGTTCCCAGCAGATTTGTGGGCTCTCAAGAGTTTAAAGAACTACGGTGCAGTTTCAAGGACCTAATGGGAGGCAAATAATAGCAATTTTGAACAGGCAGTGAGATCGCTCCCTCCACAAGCTTCAAGACAAGGAGAGAGAATCACCACAGACACTTTCCACAGTATGATCTACGTCAAAGTTGTTATCAAAAGTCTTTGAACACAGGATTGTTGTACTCAGCTTAGACATATGAATAAACCAGAGAAGCTGCACTCAGTGAAGCTTAACGGTAAATGGCCAAGTGAAAAGGCTTGTAAGCTTATTAATATTTCATAGAATTTTAACACTAAAGGTAGTATACATTAAATATGAAAGCCGTACTGAATTTCCCACTTTCTCCAGGAAAATACACCACATGATGTTTTCAAAACACTGGGTAATCCAAGCATTTTTTCCTAATATCTTTGAAAGACTTTTTTCTCCCACTTGAGAATGTGCATTAGGTACACAGGAGAAATTTCTGGTTTTCTCTATCACCTGTTTCTTCAGCATCCAAGTAAATAGCAAAAAAGGAAGACTGAAAACACAGTAAAAGAAATTGAAGATCACTAAGGAAAAGAGTTTTTGTCAAGGATCAAAAGGGCATTAAATATATATGGTCAGTTAAGGAATTATTCTGGGAGAAGAGATTTACTGTAAAACAAAATTAGCTCACAGTTGAATACACTGTAAAGTCTGCAAACCTAACACTGAGGAGCCATGGGACTTTCCCACCCCATCATAGGGAGCACTTTGTTTATTCTTCTTGGCTCAAAGAATTCACACCATACCACGAGATTTATATTTTTTTGAGATAAATGGTAAAGTACTATAGGTGACAACAGTCATTTTAGCAGATCAAGGGCAATATTATCAATACCATTGAAATAAAACCCACAGTAACTCCTGTTTGTTGCCTGATGACTAAGAGTCCAGAGAGGATTTTTTTTCTGTTTTGTTCTTTTGTGATGTTAGTTTTCTCTAAAGCAGTAAGGGAATAAGATCCTTTCAGACAGGGTGAAGGGATTAGTGTATCTTGCTGGTGATTTGGGATCAAGACTGGAACTGTCTGGGACGTTTCTTAGCAGTAATGAGGAGTCTGTCTGAAAAAAGGAAGAGAGGGATTCAATATCAGTAGCCACAGCAAACCATGTTACTACTTAAAAAGCTCCCAGTTCTTGACAACAAAGAGAGAGAAGAAAGAGACTTAGCAAGACGTTTACCAGCGGTCCCGTTAGCTGTAGGCAAAGGCAACCAAGCCCAGTTCAATTTCCCCTTTTTTTTTCGTGCCAAGCCATAACAGGCTCCATAGCATCTTTTATTCAAACTATGTAAAAATTCAATCTAATTTTTTTATGGGAAGGTGGGAGGACAAGGCCAAAAAGGACAGCCATGACAAATCAATTGGCAAAGGAGGGCCAGTGCCCTGCAGTTGGCAAAGCAGTTTATGGGCAATGCTACTCAAAAAATGGATAACAGGAGCAGCCCTGAAGGACGTCCAGCAGCCCTGTCCCTACACAACTGGGACATTCTTTCTCCCTCCCTCAAGCCTCCAGTGAATATATCTCTGTTTCAAAAGTGTGTGGGCCACTCAGGCTTTGGCCTCAGCCCCAGTGTGAGCAGCAGCTTTCCCTCCGTGGCTTTCAGCCTCTGGTGCACGAGGTGGAGGTGTCCAACCCCACAGAGACCTGAAGGCAGCACCAGTGCCGGTGACCGAGCTTCAGTGAGAACAAACAAGCTCATAACAAGTCCTGCCTGTCCACAAATGAGGCTCAAGTCAAAGATGGGTAATACAGACCTCCCAATGTGAGGTCTAAATTAACTTAGTCTGTGATTAATTGAACCCATCACAATTTATGCATAATCTGTAATTTATGCCATGCTGCATCAAGCAAGCATGTGGTTTTTTGTACACAGAGAACAAGATGATTTAGATTATAAGGAGACATGGTGAAGTGACATACAGCAGACCTGTCAGGGAGGGAAAGGGAGGAGAACTAGAAAGGGCTTTGAGTGAGAAACCTGTGCTTTCTCATCTTTGTTATCATACTCCCTTTTGTGAAAGCTGTAACTCCAGCTGCAAGGTCTTGCAAATCTGCCTGCCAACCAGCCTGAGAAGACATGGTGACACAAGGATGCAAATTAGAAGTAAAGAGGGTTAAAATGAGCTCTCATATCTGCTACTCCTGCTCATATTTCTTTAGGGTTTTCTTCACCTTACTTTCTCATGCAAACTCTTTACTGGCATGAATTATCAGGGCAAAGCTCTGTGGCTGACATGCATCTCAGATCTTTCCTTGAAACCTCTCTGGCTGTGTTCTGGCTGACTTCTTCCCTCCCTTTGCCCCACATCCTGGTGCAGCTCCTAACAGGCTTCCTGATTCTGTTTTTTCATCAGTTCCTACTGTCACCAACACCCCCTCCTCTTCAGGCAGGCTGCACTTATCATGATATTTGTATCATCAAAACAAATTCCTTTAATTTTTTTGTAAATATATAAATGCATTTATTTTATTGTAAAGATGAGAAGTCATGAATGCATGAATAAATAACCATACAAACTGGAGACCTACGTGCAAGTTGCCCTGCTAGTGTTTGAGTTGCATTGAAAGCCAGCTCTTGGCCTCCATAAAGAAATCTTGAGGCAGAAAGGCTCTGTGCATAAGGAAACCTGAGGGGGACTGCATTAGTCCCAGAAACAAAGGGATTCACTGATTTTCTGGTGCAATTCTGACTGACTTGCAGCACTGACATTTTTGTCTGTTAAAAGTGATGATATTGTTAACAGTCAGGGCCCCATAAGAGAGTTTCTCTGCGTGAAGTCAGGCTTGAGTGTTACACTTAATCTGCAGTTACATTTTAAATTGCATTTATATTATAGCTTAATTGAAGTGTGCATATGATTTCCCACAAATACTACTTTCAGCTGTTATACCATATCAATAATAATTAGAACGATTTATACATTCATTCCACTCAGATCATGTGCGATAGGCTTCAGAATAACTAGATCTTTTGACAATAGCTGTAAGAGCTAATAACTGTCACTACCATCACATGAGGTGCTTGAAGCTTCATAAACTCACCTCTAGGACTCTTTCTTGCAACATCTTTGATCATTTTCAGCTATGCGTGCAGGCCTTGCCACACCATGACAACTTCTCTTTTCATACAGAAAATACATTCTTGTTCTCTTCTGCCAACCTAATTTCAGTATTCAAATTCATTGACTAAAAAATAACCAGGCTTTTGTTTACAGTGATTACAAATTCACAATCCCGTCTGGGCCTCAGAATTTTGCACAGCATACTGGCAATTAATATCAAATTAATGCTTGTAGACCACTGATTGTATTACATATTTACAAAGCAGACAGCTGACACATTCATTTATATTTCAAACAGCGCACTGTAGGCTGTATGGTACAGGGAGTACATTGAAAACTCTTGGAGTATTCCAGACTCAGGTACAACTTCCCAGGAACATATTCTCACAAAAACAACCAGCCAAACAACCAGAGAAAAGAACAAACCTAAAAAACCAACCCCACAACAACAAAAAAACCCCAACAAAACTACAACCAAAAATCCTTGGGGAAAAAAAAAATCCAGGGGTTTTTAATGTGTAGAAAACACATAATTAAATCATCATATATAAAATAATAATTCCTGGTGTTTATTTGGAAAAGGACTCAGACAATTGCAGAGGGTTGTGCTGCCTCTGTCTGAGAAGGTAATGGTGGATTTCTAAAAGTAACTTTCCATGACTGGTCATAGCTGTAGGTTTAGCTGTAGATCAAAAAACAGGCTTCAGTGGATGCAAGTTAAAATACAAAGCATTACAATAAAAAAAAAATAGAGAGGATGAAAATTTGTATGATGTAAAACTGAAACAGAATATAACTTTCAAAGAAGTGGGATTGACTTAAGGAATCCTGGAAGCTGTGACATGCACAATACATTTTCTGGCTCAAAAATATTCTGTCTTAAGGAAAAGCTGTTATATAAAAGTACATCTTATAAGTTTCCAAAAAGAGTCCTCAGGTTTCTAATAGGTTCCCAACTGGGAGTCTTTCCCATTAGAATGGAACTGAATGACTTCTGATTATGAGTAAATATTTCAAATATCTCACTTCAAATATCTTATGGTAAATTTTAGCATTTAACTGAGCTACACATTCATGTAATCACATGATATGCTACTTCACAGTTCAAAAAGCAGCTAATTCTTTCTTTGCTGCACTTTAACAAATGAAAATAACATTAAAAATAGAGCTTATAACTCAGGTGACATAAACGACTATGGCCTGGAAAAATAATTAACATCTCTTATTAGTTATTACAAACACTGATAGCTTCTTGTTACTAGAAAATAATCATGAAGCATAATGAAATTGCTGTAATAACAGGTGATAACAAAAATTATGCAAACGTAAGACAGACACAGAGAAAGATGGAATAAAGGATTAAAGTGGCAAAGTTCTCCACAGCATTTCTATAAGAGACACACTGAATGTCCACTCAGTAAAAGCATTAATTTGGAAGGCAACAAATATTTTAAAGGGCTTACTTTTGTTTCTTTGATTTTAAATTAAAGACATCAAAACTGAAATCTCAGCATGTTTAAATCTATATAAACTAAAGGTCACTCAGGCTTTTTGAAATTTTTTGCACTCAATTTGCAACAAGTCTTCAAAATAATAACCACATTTTCACAGAATATGAATCAAATTAAAGTATCACCTTAGACACTTTGCTAACTTCTAATTTTTAAATAACTTTCAAAAATATGTTGATACTAATGCAGGTTTGGTGCATATATTTAATGGGTTTTGAACTTGAATATACTTTAAACAAATAGTGGACATTCTATATTACATATTAATTTAATTAGATGGGCTTTCCAGAAAAGGGATGTTCAGATAAGCTGGCATTCAGGTGAATACATCCTGAAAGACTAGCTCTAAATTGATTTGCAGCTAGTTTATAATATGGGCACACAGGCAAATATGGACAATTTTGATGTTTGTGTTTGCCCTGCAAAAAACTGGCATCAACAGAACATGAGAGACCCCAAATCTCTCCTTAAAGCTACCTTCCACACTAGTCAGACAGGCTGCTGGCAAACAAAAGCACTGAAAGAGCTGGTTGAAGTCACTGCAAGGTGACTACTGATTATTTCAGAGAGACCTTTGTGATTGTGGGAGGCTCTGAGGAAAGGGAAGAAAGCAAAAGGCACCCATTTTCAAGTACAGCAAAGAATATTTGGATAACCTGGGAAAACAATGAAGCAAATCCTCTTTAAAACCTGCAAATCGTCCTTGAAACCATGTCCTAACATATGAAGGACAAGAAGCTGACTGGGAGTATAGACAGCATGGGTTTACAAAGGAAAATGATGCCTGTCCAACCTGACAGCATTTCATGAAGAGGTGACTGGCTCAGTGATGCGAGGACAGCAGTTGATGCTGTTTATCCTGACTTCAGCAAAGCTTTTAACACTGTCTCCTATAACATTTTCATTTTAAAAACCCTGTATGGACTAAGTGGCCAGTGGGTGTATTGAAAACTAGCCAAACTGCTGGGCTCAGAGTTTGGAGCTAGTTGTACAAAGTCCATCCAGGAATCTGACAGGAGCCTCATGCAGTTCGGGAAGGGGAAGTACAAAGTCCTGCACAAAGGGAGGAACCACTGCATGAACCAATAGAAGCTGAGGATCTAACAGCTGGAAAACAGCTTTCCAAAAATGGTTCTGGTGGACACCAATCTGGGCATGAGCCAGCCATGTGCCCTTGCAGCAGGGAAGGCAAATGTTATCCTGGGCTGCATCAGGCTGACTGTTTCCAGCAGGTCAAGTGAGATGATCCTTCCTCTCTGCTGAACCTTGATCAGACAAAACTGGGAACACTGAGTCCGGTGCTGGGCTCCCCAGTATGGACAAACTGCAGCAAGTCCATCGAAAGGCCACAAAGAAATGATTAAGTGGTTGGACCACCTTTCAGATGAACAGAGGTTCAGCAAGCTGGGACTGCTCAGCCAGGAGCTGAGAAGGCTCAGGGGGATTTTATAAGTAACTAAATACTTGATGGGAGGGAGTGGAGCAGACAGAGTCAGCCTTCTCTTTGGTGCCCACTGGCAGAATGAGAGACAACAGGCATAAATTGAAATAGAGGAAATTCCATAGAGACTTAGGAAGAAAAATAGATTTTTGTGAGGATGGTCAGTTGCTGGGACAGGCTGTGGAGTCTCCATCCCTGGAGATATTTAAAACCCAAGCTGACATTACCCTGAGCAACCTGCTCTCACTGACCCTGCCCTGAGCAGGTAATTAGAGTAGATGATCTCCAGAGGCGTCTTCCAGCCTCGGCTGTTCTACGAGTCTGTGAAATTTCATCAGTTTATAGGCTGAGCAACAGTTTCTGGAAGCACTCCAAGACAGACACAACACCTCTTAGGAACTCATAATCCATCAAAAAAAGCCTCCATAGATTGACTTATTGCACAAGGAAAAAATGAATTCCTTGGTTACTATTTACGGCTAAGACATTTTTCACTTGCTAGATAAGAATTTAACAGATAAGAAGCAAACAACCTTGGTGTCTACAGTACGCAGATTTAGGGAAAAAAAACTGTCCACATTTTGAACAAGTCCTTGTTCAAATCACATCCTTCCTTCAGTTAAGGGGAGGATTATTGGTCAAGTAAACTTTGCTTCACATTTGCCTGCAACATGTCAAGTGCAAAATGAATCAATTCAGCAGTAGCAGCAGCTGGGAAGAATTGGCAAAACGACTGTTAAATCAGCTTAAGATAACATGCAAAAATTAGCAAACCTTCTTGGGGGAGGAAAGGGCTTATTTAAAATAGCTAAAGTACTACAGCAATGGATATGCATGACTCAGAGAAATGGAAAAACAGCAAAAGGACTAAAGAGAAAATAAGAGAGCTGACAACAGTATTAGTAGAAAGAGTCTGGGCTTCACAATTCAGCTGCTATTCCCCAAGAAAAATAGGTTTGTCCTTACAAGATTAAAGGGTGAGTGCTCACTGTCATTCAGTTTCTTTCAAAACATAAAGTGTTTCCAATTATGGTTTTTAGCTGTAACAGTTGAAAAACATTATTAAGTTAGCAACTGTGCTAAACCCAGCAGTAATTCTGAATTGATTCTGTAAAGACATGCCTTGTTTTGAACAGGAAATAGAAAAGGACAACATAATCCAATAGATTTCCTTTCCCAAGGCAAAAATGTGCCCCATCTTACATTCTCTAAAGCTTTACATCAATCGGGTGTTTCTAGACAGAAACACCAATTCACTGAGGATAACTTTTACTCTTAATAAAGGAATTTGATATAACCAAGTACAAGTTCTACTTATATGCCCTCTAGAAAGCATCTTGATTCAAGCAACATCTTTCAAATCTATGATAGTATCACTGAGCCATCCTGTATGCAAGGATACAGGTATCATGGAACTTTAAAGAGTTATGAAAAAAAATTCAGATTTGTAATGATTTCTTGTATTTATAAATATAAATTTGTTTACAGTAAGTATTTTGTTTACAGTAAGTGTTATACATTCTACTGTTACATATCTGCTCCTAGAATCCACCCTTCATTTCACAGTTTTAAGTTTCCCTCCCTTATTCTTGTTAGAGCTTTCAAATCTGATTTATTTAATTATTAGGAAGAACAGAAAGGTCAGAATGAAGCCTACAACAAGCTTGTCCTTTACAGACTACTATAAAAGGAACTGTTCTCATGTTTTGGCGAGAAAACAAGAATTCATTTTTGCGAAAAGTTACTTGGCTTCACCTTTGGTTTCCATTCAACATCCAATGCAACCAAAACTTTCTCCTCTGTAAACAGAGTATAAGCAGAGTAAACACTTTAATCTGGATCTTCTGCATTTTTGGAGCGTGAGTAACCATCAGTCAACCAAGCATTTATAAATGTGATCTTAGAATTCGGTGTAAAAATATACTGATCTCTATTTCCAGCATCGTTGGAAGGGTGGGGCAGGGAACAAAATATGTACTAAATCACATGATGAGAAAAGGTCAACAGTAAATAAAGTCAAATGAGTAAAAGAAATACTGTTGTATTCCTGAAATCCAGTGCAAAATAATTTGGAGTTTCTTAAAATCTTCATTAAAAGCAGCACAAAAAAACCACTAAACTGAGTTTTTTTGAGTTAATAAGCCTGTACACATCATATCAACAATTTCACCATCAATCCGTGCCAGGTTTGTAACTTCTCAGTTTCCTCTTCTCCTTCATTTCGATGAGCAGGTGCCCTCGTTAGCTGGGCAGGATTGTCTCTGGGTAGTCCCACCTGCACCTCTCTGCAGCAAGGAGAGCCTCTGTCCTTCTTGCTCCCCCCAGTCCCAAACAGCCTTGCTTATGTTTTCCTTTCTTATTAGGTGATCAGCTCTGGAATGAGTTAGACAGCCAGGGAGGGCTGGGGACTCATTCTTTCTAAGCCCAGGAATGTGACAGGATAGCTTTATATCTAACAGCATTTTCCCTGTACTGAAGAAATGGACACAGATGTTCCCAGTTACTGCTATCAACAGCATCAGCCATTTACATCAGAACACATCACAGACAATCCACCATCCAGTAACTTCATGAGGTGCTCTTTAACACCTCCAACAATGCTAACTATTTAATGGTATTAATGTTTTAGAAAAGACAGTGCCTGCAATAATTTTCCCCAAGCTTAGCAGCAGCTAGGCTTGTTCAAAGTGAAATAATTCATGAACAGTCTTTTCCAAATAAAAACTTTAATAAAAACTGGGGGAAAAAAAACAACATTGAGAGAAAAAGGTGCAGGGCATTGAAGCATTTGTGTGTGATGAGTACAGAGGGGCCTAGGAGAGAGGAGGACAGATGAACAGAGACCTCAGATTTCTAAACAACTTCTTTGATATACACACCATCAGCAGAGTGTGAGCTGTGTCAAAGTAGTAATAGATCTCACTGCAGAAATGTTTCTTATGAGAAGCCTGTACCTGCTTAGGACCAATAAAGAAACCTTTCTTTCTTTCTTTCCTTTCTTCCCCTGCCGCCCCTTGGTTTTTCTCCAGCCACTGTAGTCCATGACCTTCACAAAGAAACACTTCTGCTTTGACAACAGGCTGAAAACTTTTAAGGACTAGCAGTGCTTTCTGGGAGAGAAAACTGTTGCCTCACTCAGAATCCAATCAAAACCTGAATGTACCAAGTGAAAAATAAACCAAGGACATCATTATTCTGTTTCATTGTGATTTGGCTTGCCTTCAAATCTCATACCCTGTATATCTGAAATAGCAGCAATGCCTCCATTAGCAGGGCCTTCCAACACTTTAATCAAAGTATCTTTCAGAATAAAAAGGCAGAAATGTCAAATTCCAATCACCCTTTAAATTCCCTCAGTTCCCTGTGCCACACAGAATTAGAAGCCTTACCCAGGGATAATTTCCCATACAAACCAGTGTGCAAGCATGCAGACACTCTGCCACGTGGGCAGCTGCCAATTTTAGAACAGGGCAAGCCCTGGGGTGGTGGGACAGGGAGGCTCCCCCGTGGGCACCCCGTGCTCATGGCCACGCTCCTGCACACAGTGTAGCTGATTTCTCACGCGTGGTAACAACTTCCACACTTTATATAAAAAATACAGGTTATCGTGTGCCCTGTAGAACAATGCTGTGTAACTTGTCCAGTGCACATTATTTGCCCCTCTTCTTTCCAAGTTTATATTAAAAATATCAGATGCTGGCATTTCTGTTTTTACTGGGACACTTCTGAAGGCCAAGAGACCCAGAGTTTTCTCAGACCTTACTGACATGCAGAGGAATGAAGTGGTTGAAAGAAATAGGCACAAAGGAGTTGATTAGCCTGACTAAAACTCATTTTCTCTCTCATTCTGGGGTGCTCACAATACCATTAAGTCCCCAGAGTTCTTTCAGAATATTTTAGCAAAGGCAAACTAAGCAAAATGTGATATTCTGGATCCACATTTAGGTCATTTCTACACGCTGAAGCTTTTTAAGCTTATATTTCTTTTTCTTTTTTTCTTTTTTTTCTTATTTAAAGGAAACCTCAAACCATTATGTTACATCATAGAAAACTATTCTAGGGGAAAAAAAAAATCACACCATTAGGACTAACATACTTCTGTAATGGTTTCTTTGAGGAAACTTTTATGACTGTATCTTCTTATTTTATTATCATTGAAATTTTGCTACTTTGTTTCTGCTGAAAATGGCGAAAATGCTTGAAAATGCTTCAAGAAAGAAATTAAGTATAAATCTGGCATCCTAACTTTTATCTTGTATGAACATATCCAAAATTACAAGAATATATGGTTTTGCTCACATAATAATATTATTTCTTTCTCCTACACATGCTCATAATATTTAAAAACTATATTTTGCTCTTCAGAATAAAAGACTGCATACAGCTAAAAAAAAAAATATATATATATATATGGATTACTTTAAATACAGAATTAGAGAAAGGACCAGAAAACCTCTCAAATATTTTCAGCCTCATGCTCTAAATAATATCCCATAATATGACTTGCAAGATGAACCAAGAAAGATTATGATTTTTTTAAAATGCAGCTTATCTGTCCTTCAATACACATAATTAAAAATGTTCTGACTTGTTGCACATGTGGTAAGTAACCTAGAAGGGAAGTCTCTGTGGTCTCTGCCGCAAGCACTCTGAACCCAAACAACTCCTTTGCTGCACGTGTTTTTCTGGGAAGATGAAGGATCTTGTTCCCTTGTGCAGCACAGTTGGCAAGACGTTCTGGAAAGCCACACTCCACTAATCATTATTTCTGCTTTCCACAAAGCTCAGTCTTTGATAAGGCACAATTATTTAAAATTCCCAATGCTGTTCTGCTTCCCCTGACAGTGATACAGTATTACCACAAGTGCATCCTCTTCGACAGCAATGTGATGTTATAAAGTTCTGCTAAATTTATTGAGGAGTCTTTATCCAGCAGTTAGCTATAACACAGTACAATGGTTATCCTCCTAAATGATAATTAAGCTTTGGGGTAACATTTAATTGAAAATGTACTGTGAAAATCAACAAGTCAGCTTTTTCACATCGAGGCTGCTTGGTTCACAATACCATTCAATGTGATTTTGTCTCACAGTAATCCATGACAAAAATATGAGTCTAATCCTGTTTCCTCTGGAGATCATTTGAAAACACTTAACCCTTGGACAATTCTGTGGTTTGAATAATTTCACATTATTAGTCTAGGGTTAGCCTAACATGATCTTATCAGTAACTATTCTATTAGTAACATAATGGACTTGTTTCCTTTAAAAAAAGTTTAAATTTTCACAGTATGTAGCATGCCCTTAGACTCCCATTCCTTGAATATAGTCCCCTGATCAATAACTGTGTTGGAAAGATCCGTGGGCAACCGTGATGCCCATGGGCAGTCTGAGGACCAGGGGTGAGGGAGCAGACATCACATAGCAGCAGACAGGACGAAGCACCCTCCTGCACTAGTTAGGGTGTGACTTTCCAAGGAGTTCTCTCCTTACATCCAAGATCCAAAGATACTTGCTCCTTCTATCTCCCTGAGCTGTCTTGGGTCACAGCAGATCATGTGGCCCAGCAGAAGCAGCCTGCCAAGCCAGCATTCCCCTGCAAGGTGTGTCGCAGGGCTTGTTCTGGAGGAGCTTTGGGGTGACCCCGGTGCCCCACACACCCACTGCAAGTCTCTGCCCACCAGCCGAACCCAGAGTGCGCCTTTGAGTTCAGCTTCCTCCAAAAGGGATGCAGGACACACCCTCTGGGTTGTGCTCTGGTCCACAGTCAGAAGCAGGGAATCTAACATCTGGGAATTCACTTCAGAAATTTCTGATCTGAGCTGAGGCGTGAACCTGGGTGGACCCCTGCTACAGTACACCCATGGCATCCTGTAAGAGACCCCTTGTGGCCACCAACTTTCAGGCAGGATTAATTTCTTTTCCATGCTGGATGATTAATTCTATTTTTAGTCACTACTTTGTGCAAATCCAAGCAGAGAAAGAGGATGCTTGTGTGTGACTGCAAGCAGAATTTGGTTCCATGTCAAAATAAGGACACAGAAAGAGGATTATATCTGCTAGAAGGAAGAAATACAGCGTATGATACTGAATCCCCTAGGGAGACTGGCTTCTGAAATGAAGTTCCCAGTAATCTCATCTTAATTAAAACAAAATGAAATTTATGGTATCTCATTTCCCCGCCACTTTATTATTTAGGTGTCATTGTCAAAGACTCTGCAGAAATCAAGGAAGAGACAGCCACTGCCCCAAGGAGTTTCCAGTCTAACTGAGGAAGAAGTAAACACTGAACAGCTCAGGAAAGAAAGTAAAACCCTCGGCAATGAAAAAATACCTTTATATTTTCACAAGGGTCATTCTCAGCTAAAGTGAGATGAATCAGGGAATGAAGAACCCTGTAAAGTCTGTACTGCTGTGGCACAGGGGAGAGCAGAATACAAAAGGGAAGAGGTGAGTGCAGGGTTGAGGTGGATGAAGGGTTGAAGAGGGGCCATCAACAAAAGACAAAGGATGGATTTAAAAAATACAAATGTGTAAGTGGCCATTGTCACCTCTAAGAGCAAAAAGTTTTTATCCAATATAGAAAGAGAAGCAAAGGAAGCATAGTCAACAAGCAGGAGATGTGACATGTCCTGAAGGAAGGCAGTGGACAAATTTGGGAACATTATTTTGGGCACACCTTGTCACAAAGTGCAGATACAGTTTTTTCCATTTTTATTGAAATAAAACTATACAAACTCCTCGAAAATATTATACAAAATTTTAAAAAGAAAAATGTCATTCTCTTTAAAAGAGTGAGGATACAGCTGAGGGAATCCAGAAAATCCATTCAGCTAAATAACTCCCAAGAAGTGCTAGGACATCGCCCTTTCATTTTAGATATGGACATAGTTACATAACATAATTTAGGAAGTGATTTAATAGCTCTTGTCTTGAATGCTATTCATCTGCTAGATGCAACTCTGGTTTCTATTCTTATTTTACAAAACCTCTATCACAACTGGGTTTTTTTCTTTCTTTCATCTACTAAACTACTACATCTTCAGAGTGAAATTACAGCTTTTGAACTAAGCAGCAAATATCTTTCCCCCTTACTTAGCAAGCACCTGTCCAACTTTCCTTGCAGCACCATCTCTTCCCAAAGGCTGAGGACAAGAAATCTGGGCTGATATTGTGATTCCCTTGGAAAGAAAGTATACAGAAAAGTGAAGAAAACAAATTCTCCTTATTCCTCTCCAAAGAGGAGTGCTGAAAAATGTTGGGCACTATGTGGCTTAATCTAGAGGGTGCAGTCTTCCTCCTGCTAACCAGAAATAAAGCCTGAGAAAACAAAGACATTTCTTCTTCCCAACTGTACCCCCAATATTTTCAGAAGTCAAGAAAACTTTCTCATAATTATTCTATATGTGACAATGATGATCTTCCTATTCTACCTCACTTGAACTTCCAGACTGTGTCCAATAAGTAAAAGGCATTATCACTGAAGGAGCTCTCTTAGAAGTACAAAACTGTCTGAAAGATTTATAGCTGATTTAAGTTTTACTTATTGCACAAAAAAATAAAGTTTGAGTTCATCTTGCAAAAAGGGAAAGCAAATATGGCATAAGACCACAACTGCACCTTGAAATTTCCTGTTTTAAGCCTCCTTCCTGTAAAACATAAAAAATTTAATCTTATTTATAGACTGTCTTCATCACATGGACCATGCAGTCCATTATATGCTGTGGGAATAAATGACAGCATGCATGTATTCCCCTGCCTTTTATGATCAGAAAATAGTGAAAAAGAGAAATTCTATTATTATAAAAATACAGAACTAAGCTAGAAGACAAAGAGCCAAAATAGATTATAAACAGGGGGCAGAGACCGTAGATTATGTCCAGACAATACTGACACTTCTTTTTTCACTGGCACAATCTGTTCTGAGAGCCTGGGTGGGGGAGGAAGAAGAAAGATCATCTGGGAGCATGGTAGATGGATTTTAAAACTCTCTGTCATTCTTTCATTCTTGGCTCTCTTCAGTCTCCTGCTCTTGGCATCATCTGTTTTTCTTCTTATTGCACATAAAGGTTAGTTTTAAACCAACAAACAAGTGCAAGTCTGGAGAACATGCCTGTTTTGTTTCTGGGAAGTGCATGGGAGAGCTCAGCTGCTGCTTGCTTCGAACTAAACTGACACCCCCTCATTCAGCTGATACCAGACAGTTCAGCAACCAGAGAAGAGTTCTCTTACTCTGTAAGTTAATATTAGGCAATGAAACTGCCTCTGCCATTAAAGTTCAAAGAAACTGATTACTCCTTTGATGTGTTGCCAAATTATTAGAATAATGACACTGTTTTTTCTCAAGTATATTGGTGCGTCTCCTCAATTCTCACTTTTTTAACCCCATGCTTTAATAACTGCTGAACTTCAGAAAGAAATGTGTTGTTTTTCTTCAAAGGAGAGCTGGGTACTATTTCAGGATGACGTCTTTTATATATAATGTAAAGGATATTAGCCCCCTAACAGAGACAAAAAAAAAAAATCACTTTATTTTCCCCCTCTGGTGCTCTCCTCCTTTAGACTTGGAAAATAAACATTTAAAAATGCATGCTGTTAGTGGGCTGTGCAGCACTACACTGCTCTGTCAAAGTGAATATTGTGATAAATTATGTCAGTCTGTTCATACTTACAAGCATCTTCCACTTCCTCATACCAAAGCATGTGAGCAGACATGAAATCTCTCCACAAAACAGAGGAAAAAGAAAACAACAGCAAAATATTTCTTGGCAAAGTATATTCCAACTTTGCTGCTCCAGTAGCTTTTGCTGAATTAGGCTTGTCCCTGCATAATGCCAGACGTGTCCCCGCACGAGCCCCAGCAGCTCTGCAGAGGAGAGGGCAGCAATCACCAGGGTGGGATGCTGGCTGGGCTGGCTGCTGGCAGGGTCTGCGGCGGCCCAGGCAGGGAGAGGCAGGGATCCTCACTTCCACCCAGCTGGCATGGTAACTAATGCCAGTGCTCTTTGGAGGCCCCTAAATGTTTCAAATTCCAGGACCTGCGCAGAAGCAATGCTCTGTGCTTCCCTCAAAACAAAGTTGATTTCCCATAATAGGACAGCCCATGCACTCGACATATAAGGCTCTGCTTCCAGGGTGGCATGTGCAATGGATTTAAATTGTGTGTTGCAGCTTCCCCAGGAACATTTAGGCTACAAAGCAGGGTGAAGATATTTACTGCTCCCTTTGCGCAGCTCCCCGGAGAGCCCTATGAAATAAATTTTCTTCCTTCCCAGCAAATGACCCCCAGCCCATCCCCAGACAGGTTCCTCCCTTTTTGGGAGAGGAGCAGCAACCCTCCCTGACTTTTGGGATTTCAACCTCCCTCCCGAGCAGGGGAAAAAATAAACAAACCCTAAAACAGTGTTGTCACCAAACTAAATGTGTAAATGCTAACACAAGTTGTGGTAAGTCAGTAGCTGCTTAAACAGAAAAAAAAAAAAAAAAGAACTAGTGACTTACAACTGACCTTTCCACTCCCAACAAAACCACGCAGTACTAATGCTATACAGAGCCCAGGAGCTGCAGAGGAAGCAGAGGAAGGAGTGTACACAAGCTGCCTGTCACTTTCTCTTCCTAACAGTGGGAACATCCCTTCGCTCCCAAATCCCACACCGGTGGGACCTGGGCTGATGTTCTCCCCCTGCACTCAGTGTCAGGCCTCTTTAGTTTACACAGGAAAGAAAGCAGGCATCCACACAATACTTGGGAAAAGGACTGCTGCATCCTTCACTTAAAAGCAGATTTTTATAATGCTGCTTTCTACAATATGTACTTTGTACAGTATGTACAGCCTTTAGAGATAGGCCACATTAAATCATGTAAATGGTTTCATTTGAAAAGTCATTTGAAGGAACACTCCTAACACTGTTCATTATTTTTTTTTTAAAATCTATCCTTAAAAACCTGAAAAGTGGTATTTTTCAGTTTTAAAGCTTAATATGTCTAGTCAGGCTGATTACAAGTTTATAAGTAATTTTCTGGATTATACAGAAAAATAAACACAAAAATGAAGTGTGTAATATAACCTTACAGCCACTGGCATTTTCTACACTGATAGTCAAATTAATACACTGAAGAACCTGCATGTACAGTACACGCCAGGAGACTCCTAAGGATTAATTTGCAGCCCACAGGAACTGCAAGTCATGAACTGATGTAGAAAATAATCTGAAGCAGAGCAGAGCACACTGTAACAGCAGCAGCATTTTGATTATTTGAGGGAGAAGGAGACTGATAAAACTCAGGAAAGGAACTGCTTATTGTGCAATTTTTTTGTTTTAAAATACCTAAGGTCACCCTTAATAGCACATGCTGTCAATAACTGAGGCCCAGTAACATACTTAAAGGCTACAAGTGAAAGTTACCTTGAAGGTAGGTGTCTGATAGCAGAACTGTTATCCTCCTGGCTTCTGTTAATTTCAAGGTGAAAAACTTTTTCTCCAAAACCTTCCAGGTGCATAAATCTCTGTTTCTAAATATGATGACAGGGTCTTCATCTTGACAGAGACCTGCTGTCTGTTTTACACCCAGCTCTAGATGCAATCCACAAAAATTTGTGTGGATTATTCATCTTCTTTGACAATGGCTTTGAGACCATTGTAGCATAAATAGATCAGACTTTGCAAGAAATGCAGTGCTACTCAGCATTTTCTTCTAAAACCTAGTCCAAAGAAGTGTCTAGTGGCAACATTTACAATAACCTATATGCAGGAAATCCAGATTTGCTTCCTCTTCTCTTGCTGGGAGAGTTCAAAACTCCAGTGGCCTCAAGAGAACACCTGCTTCATTCACAGGAGGGCAGAAACCTTCAGCCTAGAAACAATTTCCCTTCCTCCTATTGATGCTCTTCCAGTCAGCTGGGAAAGAGTCATGATTTTTTGGGCCACAGAGAGAAATAACAATATTGAGTGTTCAGTTATACTGGGTATTTTGGTTGGGTTTGGATTTCTAGGTTTGGTGGTGGTGGTTTTGGGGGACTGCAAAGAAATTGAGAGGCTCTTAATACTATTTTCAGCAGCTATGAATGCTGTGACTGCCTAACACTGAGAATCATCAAATATACTGAAGATGTTTAAAATGTACCTCTTAATCCCTTCTAGCCAGCACTTATATTGCATGGATAACCCGGAACATTTTGACACACCACGTTTTGTTATTTGTAGGGTCTTTTTGCTCTATCTTCAAAACAGAGAGCAAGGCACAGCCTCACTGTCTCTTTAAGTTAAATAATTACTGTACACTCCATAAATGCTGGTGGTCAGAGACCACCTGCCTCACTCTCCCTTCTGGATGCTGCAGGTAGCAGGCTCTGACCCCAGTGCTTGGAGACTACAGTGCCTGTGCTGCAGGATGGGAAAGGAACAGGCTTCAAAGTCACAGAGAATTTGGAAAATGTAGAAAATCTGGAATGATAAAAATGGGTAATTTTTTTTTTTCAGTGATTGCTGTCAGCTCTAGTTTAATGTTGCCTTCCTCTTTTGCAATCAGTAATGGGTTAAATGAAAGCAAATTGTCATCGTCACAGAAATGGTTCGGGTGACTTTCAGCCACCCATTAACAAAGGTTTTACACAGAGGCTATTTATTTCCCTGCTTGAGAAGTCCTTTCAAAGCCCAAGTATTGATAAAGTTGAAAATATCTCCTTTCTAATGGCACGAGCGTGACAGTAATGCAGAGCTGGAGAAAACGCCGAGGAGGCCAGCAGCTATCTGAAAACAGGACAACAATAAACTGCCTGTTCACAAACCATTTAGGGGATCGGGTTCAGCGTATGCCAGCATGACTATAGAAAAGAAATGGATTTCAACATCCAAACTTGGCAGCCACGTTTATTGTCGCAGTAAGCTAAATCAGAGGGAGGTCAGGACTTGAGGATAATGGTCAAACCTTAGAGTGGACATGGGAACCAAGTTCTCAGCCCTCTAACTCTTTCGTATCTTAATAAAGGGCTACATTAAAATTCAGGATTTCTCTGTCAGGGGAAAAAAAAGAAAGGACACAATTGGAAAATTGTGTTTTTGACATAATTGATATGGGAGGAGAGGTCCCCAATTCAACATAAATAAATCAAATAACGTCATGTTAACAACCTCCAAAGAGTAACAAATTTTCCATCTCACTGTAATTTACTAGGACACAAGCACCTAACAAACCCCCAACAAAGCAAAGCACACCATATTGCCATTTGTATGGCCTATCTACTTTCCTGCTAACAAGATAAAACAAGAAAATAACAAATAGGTAGCGTGCTGCACAGAACTGATTTACAAACCTCTTATGAGTTTTTAAACATCCCAGTGGTACATGTTGTTTGCCAATACAACTCAACATCAGGCAGAGTGCTTACAGCATAAACCTAAGACAGATGATGTTTTGATTATAATTTCAGAAAGCATTTCAACCTCTATTCCACCCTGTTTTTATGCTGACCTAAAAAACAAGTAAAGGCAGTCCAAGCCTGTTGCTCGGTTCAGCCATTATGCTCATAACAAGATGTCTCTGTGCTCTTGCCAGTATTTGCAAAACTATCACATCTATCTGTGTGGGAAGAAGTGCTGAGCTCCAGGGACTATGGGACTGATGTGCAGGGAGAACTGGGATGGGATTCTTTCAAGCACTAATGTGCAGCGTGGTTTTTTGCCCTGGTGGTATATTGGCTCTTTTTATTATTCACTTCCTGTCATGAAAAAAAACCAAAACAAACACAAACCACTTGCATGTCAGCATCAGAGGGGAAAAAAAAATCTTCAACAGCTTTATCACAACAGAAGTAAACAGTGAGCTTCTGATTTTCCCGTGAAATCAGCAAGCAAAAAAAAAAAGAAAAAACAAATCTTTCCAATGTGAGCCACTGAAGAACTTGTTTCTTTTGTTTCTTAGCCTATTTTTACTTCAAAAAGGAATATATAGTAGAGAATTTTAGTACAGGTTGCAAAGGTGTTCTTTTTATTGTTCATTTGATCCGCAAACCAGAAAATAAAAGACAAAAAAACCCCAAACCAAAACAAAAAACTTGCTCTTATTTCTGAAGGAAGTAGTAGCTTTTGGCTTCAAAGCAGAATGTATTAATGTAAGTTTATGGTCAGAAAATTAGTAGTCAATACAATGATAAAGACAAAGCTCTCTCATATGCAAGGTGTGCTAAAAATTTCATTTTATTTCTATGCCACAAAACACTTCTGCTTGAAAGCATGCTCTAACATACGAACCAACATATTGGTTCACTGCTGTGTTTTTGCTCTCCCCAGGAAAGCTCTCTCCTTCAGGTCATGGCCAAGTGGGAAATAGGGGTTAATCTTTTTTGCAGAGCATCTAGCAAAAGGAAGGGTGGGCTTACTTCTTGCTCGTTCAACATTACAAGTAACCCTCAGAAAACAAGTAGTAATCACAATCCATTTTGGAAAGCTTCAGCTAAAGAACAACCAATCCTCTTTAACCTAGTGAATCTCTCTTAAGTGTGAGGTCCCAAGCAGATTTAGCATGTCTGTGCTTTGTATATCTTTATTCTCAAACCAGTCAATTCTCCAACTTTCAGACACTTTCACCCCAGCAGAAATGAAATCAGTCTTTACTGGAGTCAGCTGGACCAGACTCAGAAGATACACTGAGCCATCAAAAGGAAAGTGTAAAAAAGGATAGCAAATTACATAAAAACTAATATTAAGACTACAAAGAAGAGAAGAGGAAGAAGATTTTAATTACTGATGTATACAAATTAGGAATCAAAGTAATAAAGGGGAATTAGCATTACTCATTTAAGTCTATAAAATCTTGGTCTTAATCACTCCAGAGTGGCTGACATGGCCAGAAGGGAGAGCATCTTATTAACCAGTATTTCTTTCTCTAGATTTAGGCATGTAACTCAGTCCAATCACCATAAACTTCGCACATAACCTACACAGACGATGCTGAAAGTGATCCAGAAAGTGTCTGAGTATCTCAAACAGGCTCCTGCCCCAAACTGCCCTTGGTGGGGCAGGGTGTGCCTTTCTCTGGCTTTGTTTTTTGGTCCACCCTTGGTTGTGTGTCCAGACCATGAAAGGTCAGATTGTCTCTCTTCTTCCTGTCTTCTCAGTGTCCACAGGAAGAAAATCTGAGCCCACAGACCAGTAGTGAGACACAACACAGGAGGTCTCCCAGTTGGGCAGAAAATTCCTTGGGTGCAGTTATTTTTTCAGGTCCAGAACACATGTGAAATTTACCCAGTTCTTAAAGGCAATGCAACTCACCCAAGGGAAATCTGCATTCAAAGTCGTCAAGGAAGTCATTCCAGAGTCCACAATGCTTAAATGCAACTGATAATAGCTTGATTACTTGCATCACATCTAAATGGTGAAATATTAACCAATTTTTATACACACACACACACATTTGCATACATGTATGCCACAGAGAGAAAGCGCACTCCGAGGCAAGTACTGGCAATAGTAATATATGCATGTGCATATTTAATACTTCTTTTAGGAGGACCCAATTTCACAAAGTTGAAGACAATTATAAAACCTCATCAGTGAGGACAAAGAAGTTAAACAGAGAAATGTGAACAATAATTGGAAGATGTTTGAAAACACTGCTTAGGCCTTACATGTCATTACTAAGAAAAGTTTCTCTGGTTGAAAACAAACAACTGCAAACAAAAACAAATTTAGTCTAGAAGAGAAGTAGGTATTTAAAAAACAAAAGCAAACACAATATGTAAGGAGCAGAGGAAAAATGCCAAGCTGATTGCAAAGAATATCAATAAGAGGTAATTATGAATCAGAGTCAACAATCCATACGTAGGAGACAGAGAATTCACCTAGGTCTGCAGGCAAGCTGCATCAGCTCTGCCAAAGACAACCCAAGGTCACTTTGCAGAGCAAATGTGCTGGCTGCTCACATAAACACAGTTTTCTTTAGGGAAACACAACTTGAGCGCCAGCCGCCTACGCTATCCCAGTCACCCCATCATGTACTCCCCTGGCTTCACTCTGCTCCAGTCAACGTTTCAGCTGTGTCCAGTTTCGACACAACACTTTATGAAAGCCACAGATAAATTGGAGAGCACTTAGAATCACAAATATCCAAACAGGCGGGTTTCTTTGCAAAGAAAGACTGAGGGAACTTTACATATTTAGTCTGGAAGGAAAAGGCAAAGGAGTACATAGCTGCTGCCTTTCAGCATTTAGACATCACAACACCCTATTATTTTTCATGGATTCCAAGGAAAGGGACATAATTTGGGTGAAATGAACTTAGATTTGAAATTAGGAGAAAATTGTGGGAGTAGCAAGTTACACATATGAAAACATATACACACAGAGGTCACCAAACCCTTTTAAGCTGAAGCTTGTAATTTTTCAAGGGTAACAAGGTGTGTTTGATCTATCTCAACCCTTGCAGCAGAAGAAATCTAAATGCCTTTCATCTCTGTATTTCTATAACTCTGTCACATAAGATTTACAAACTAGATAATATCACCAGTCACACAGAGTTCAGGTTTGCATGCATCTCATACACAAAATAATTGTGTTGTGAAAGGAGAGCAACCCAATGGATACAGGAACACACACTGACAATCTGGAAACCTAAATTCTATTAACAGTTCTGTCAGTCACTCATTGTCCAATTTTCCCTTTTTTTTTTCCATTTCCCATATAGAAAACAGTTACAAGCTAAGCAAGTGCTGTTAGCCTGCTTAATTATTGTTTGAGAGAGGTGACAAACTGCTTAAAGTACAGGACTATTAAGGGTCTGTGTTTTAATTACATTGATTTCATCCTAAGTCTCCCTGGATGACAATTGCTCAAAGCCTTAGTTACAGTGGCAAAAGACTATCACATTAAATTTGTGAAGACTGGGCTATTATGACAGCAAATTATGATGACAAAATTATGTTAGTTAAGTCTAATGAAACATTACTGCACACACTAGATGAATGTTAAATTATTTCTGTGCAGGTCTATAAGCAGGTTAGTACATCAAGATGATGGCAAACTGAAGTTAATGCAAGCCTGCAGAGATGACATTAAGAATGGCAAGATGATTGCAAAATGATGCTGCTGCAAGTGAACTGTGATTAAAAAATAAGTTTCTAAACCCAAAAATGTGCTAAGGGAATGTAAAAATAAACCTACAGAAGACATTTTACTTAAAGCAAAAAACATACTGGATACAACTAGTGCTGCAGACCAATTCCCTGCCAAACTGGCCAACACTGATTAGGAGGGCACAAAGCCAGGATGAGACTGCCCTACAAGTAACTGCCAATAAATTCTGAGTAATGGTATCACTAGGACATTTTTTTTCCACTAAGAAGAGGTAATTGACTCTGTATAAACATAAATAATTTTTTAAAAAGTGCTCAAGATTATTGTCCTATGAAGGAATCTGGTTTTATCAGGAAATTCCTTCCTAAATTTAATCATATTGATGTTTTTCTTTCTTGTATTCTGGCAGGGTTAGTAGTACATGTCTAGAACCAGATTATTCATTAGGGCCAAAAGAAATTAGTCCACTCTCAGGTAAATTCAAATACATAGGATACACATCATTATAAAATAAGGGGATTAGACATTTAACATGCAGAGCGCTCATAATATTTTCATGGGATTAGATCAGCAACACCAAAGATCTGCTAGTATATTTCCTTAGAGCAATGCTTGATAATTACTTCTAACATCTGAGGAAAAAAAATAATTCAAAATCTGAAAAATTCTTCTCTTTTCTTTCTGCATTTGTAGTCTTTCCTCCTTGCTATAATATTTCTATCTACTGCTAAGTACAAGAGGTATGCTTCATTTCTCTTTTGGCAACAGCAGGCACTCTGCGTCTTTTCAAAAGACTGGTGTATCTATCTGTCTGACTCTCTATCTGTAATGTTTTCCATCTTATTATCGCCCATAATATGTGATACTCAGTTACTGATGAATTACACTGGTGAACTGAAGTGCTTTGTTTAAACAACAGGCTATGTCAAGCAGTTTAGGTAGTGCCTGACCCTTTAAGTGGAAAGCATGCATAATTTTCACCCATCTAGTAGAGAAGAAAATGAAAAATTCCCTATTCTTGAAAATTTACAAGTTTTTACTGGGCAAATTACACATCCTATTCAGCAAAATAATAGAATGGCAAAATCTCACTAAAAATAAATAGATCTTAATAAGGTAATTTATTTCAGAGATAAGTACAGAGTGACTCATGCTTTTTTTCAGATTTTTCTAAATAGTTCCATAGCTAATAAATTAGTAGTTGGAGTACAGAAAAGGAGATCAAAATGATGGTTCAGGGCTTCAAGTCACTCTGATTACAGACTGAAATTTGTATGGGCCATAATCACTGCATATATTACATTAAAATTCATGTAGTTTTTCTGGAGACACACATTCCACCTGAAGGCATGGACTTTTTAGAAGACTGGGAAATCACTACATGCAGCCACTCACTAATCTGTCTGCTGGCATGGAACCTCTGCCAGCTGAAGTTACCTGTGACTCTGAACTGAACACAGGAAAGAAAACACAGACTGAAGTTATAAACGATGAACCATACAGTGCTCCCTCACTCTGCCTGCTGATTTCAGTCTTATTAAATACATTCCAGTGAAGATATACACTCTGATGGCAATGACAGAAGATCTGTAAAATTTACTGAATTCAGTGATGTTTTATAACACAGAAAAAGAATAGATGGTGGGAAAAATTACTAAGTTTTTTTGAAATTATTAATGATAAGCAACAGCAAAGTCACTTCATTATAATGACGTAGACAAGGTCCAGCTAAGGAGTTTTGAAACCTAAAAAGTCTATTCTCTAAGGAATTATTTCAAATCTTAATTTTTAAAAAACATTTAATTTCTTCAGTGCACCAATTACAGGTTGGTTGTTTTGAGGTTTTTTTAGCCTGTTAGTTGCTTATGCAGCATGTATACAAATGCTTATCACGTTAGACCTGTGGTTTGGCAAGTCCAAAGGGATTCTGTGTAGTGTGTAAACAGCTGCTTCCTTTAAAAAACACTTAATGTAAGTTTAAAAATGTAATTTAGATCAGAACTGGAGCAGCCTTGCAACCAGTATGGAAAACAGAAATTTTTGCAGTCTTCTCCATTACAGATCCACTAACATACAGCCTGAGTGCCTACTTTCACAGGAGCAAAATGCACCTCAAACTACTTTTATGCAATGAATTTTGGCTTATGCTTGTTACATAAGTAAAAATAGATTATATATTAACATTGGATCAAGTGGGTTAAATTTAAAATTCTCTAAAATTAATCAGTCCATGGAAGATAGAGCAACATATCCCATATGGAGGACAGCAGCAGCACAAGGATTCAGAGAACAAGGTATTTGTCACAACCTCTGTAGGCTTTATGAGAGCTGCAGATGATTACATTTATTCAATATTATTTTAGCTGCTTCATGGTAATTTGCCTGGCCTATATTCACTTCTTTTTAAAGGCACAGGTCTTCTATGGATCTTGGGTTAGAAACACCAGCCCCAGCCAGAACTTCCAGCCCCTGTCAAACATTTTAAATGGCCTATGTATAAACACCTGATTTATTCCCTACTAATGAAGCACAAGTATGACTTCTACTTTCCTTTTTAAAAACAGAAAAATTATTTCAGATTAAAGCACTCTGTCACTCTTTAATCCTTCCAATTACTTATTTTCCCTGTTTGATAAATATATCCATATAAAACTTCTCATAAGGATATACTTGACCAGAATACAGATGCATCAATGACTGCCACTACAACTAAAAGAAATATTTGTAAGCCAAAATACACAAATAGAATTCAAATGATTTAGTGATGATGATACACGTTTCAAGTATAAAATTCATCAGAAAACATAATAAGTACTTCAGCTACTATGTAAAGCTGTTTCAACATAGCTGGATAAAAACTGCCAAATGCAATGCCCATTTTTTAAAAACCTCCTCTGGAACTAAAACCCAGTATGTCTAATCATGGTACCAGTCTAATTTGCAGAAATTTCAGTAAGAATAGAATTAACAGATGCAGATATGAGTTAGTGGAGAAATGTATTTTACAGGGGCAATCACACTTCACGTGTCTAGTAGGGTTCTTTGAGTGAGTCAGTGAGCACACAGGCAAGGGAAACCCAGTTTATGCAATTTTAAGAATTTTCAATACTGCCTCATTAAATAACTATAAAAAACAGAGATGTTATAGGATAAGAGATTCATTTTCTCAAACAAACAAATCATTATAACACAAAAGTGCCAAAAGCATTCAGCTTTCTCAAATGTGTATGTCACCAGACGTATCACAGATCAGAGCCAGGACTGGTCAACATATAAGGTACACTGATTATCATTACATGGATCTAGAAAAAGAAGGCAATTTTCAAATCTCCTATTAGTGCTAAGGTATTCAGGGAAATAAAAATGAAAGTTGGCTGCAGAGAGATGCAGAAGAGTCTAAGAGTGTCAACTGGGCAATAAAAAAGACAGATGAAATTCAATATTGAGAATATGTGGAGGAAAAGAAATCTCAAATTTACGTACTCAGCATGAGCTCCGAACTAGTTATTACCACTCAGGAAAGAAATCCCGGAGTTATAAAAGGTCTATGAAAATATCAACTCCATCTTAGAAGCTGTCAAAAAGCAAATCAAGTGCTGGCCATTACTATGACAGAAATAGAGAGCAACATACAAAATATCATTATGGTATTATTTAAAGTCTTCAGGTGTTCACACTTTGAATATTGTGGGCTGTTTTGCTTCCCCTATCACTAAAAAGATATAGCAGGAATAGTAAGGACAACAGAAATGATTGAAAGCTAAGTAGAAATGGCTTCCATGTAAAGAATGACTACAGAAAAGTCTTCAAGGTAAGATGAGGAGAGGGTGAATGAGCATGCAAGTCCTCTGAACGTGAGAAGGAGGAAGAAATTGCCCAGGGGATGCACACGAGCCAAAGGAGCACAGCATTACTGACTGAGGGACTAATTACTAAACCATACTAGAGAGGGACCAAGGCCCAAACAGGCAGGTACAAATCCAGGAGGATGGTCCTGGCACCATCCCTGACAGTTTTCCAAAATTGTCCTCTCAAAGTACAGTGGACAAAAAGAGCTGACCCAGTACTGGGCTTCCCCACGTGTGCTGGGAGCAAATCAGAGGGGTTGGCTCTGCTGCTACAGAAGGCTGTGGTGTGTCCGTGCCTGAAGGGTTGAGTGCAGTGCTGGCCTCCAGGAGGATGCTGTGGAGATACAGAAGAGCAACTGGAAACAATCAAAGGTCTGGAGCACACTCAGAGAGCTGGGATGCTTCAGTTTCTAGAGGAGAAGGCTCAGGGGAGATAGGACTGAGTCTTGAAAAGCCTGAAAGAGTGAACTAACTCCGTAAGGAAATTATTTACCAAATCTTATAATACAACAACTTGGTATGGGATGCACAATTGGTTTAAAAGACAAAAAGAAAGTATTTCTTCAGCCAGTGGGCTACCTGCTTCTGGATTTTGCTGCATAAGGAGTTTATGGAAGCAGATGTTTATCATCTGGTTTAGAACAGAGTTAGACAAATTGATGGAAAACAAGTCTCTAAAGAGATGCTGAAAAGGAATGGGGCCAGAATGTAACCTCTAAGATTTTTAATACAGTGACTGCAGATGCTGGGGTAAGATGAGAAAATGGATCTCAGAAATTGTCCAGGCTCATGTGCTCTTCCTGACTATCATCTCCGGTTGCCATTTTCAGAAATAATCTTTGGCTTGATGCACCATTGTTCAGACCCAGCAGGACATTTTGTATGAACTTAAGTTACAGGGAAAAGCAGACTACAGCTGAACACAGCTGAGGTGTACTAAATCATGAGTCTTTAGAGAAGATGAACAGAGAACAATTTTTCACTGTCTCTCTTAGCACAAGAGCTGGATACAAGAGAGAAAAAAAAAAGAAAGAAAATCAGCAAGTGACTGGTTCAAAACAAGAAACAAGAATTACCTCTTCACACAGTGTGTAGCTAAGTGACAGGACTCTGCTACTGGATGCTGTGGTTGCCAAGGGTTCATGTCACTTGGCCACCCTGGGAGCCAGGTACCAGCAGAAATGGTACGGATGTCAGGTGTCCTCGGACAGTCCCCTCAGGCACACTGTCATTTCTTAAAGCAGAAAGGAACTGGACACATCACCTACCTGTACCCCACTTCAAGCACCAAGCAACACTCTGCGGGCAGCATTACAGCAGCTCTTTTCACCCCCACAGTGCAGTCATTTCTTTATTTCCTCTGCCCCAGTGCCTCTCAGGCAAAATGCTGCTGGTGAGCTTTGATGGGAACAGTGCAACACAGGTTAAATCACTGGTATTATTCTCATCTTTTGTAGTTACAGCCACCTCTGAATTTAATAGTGCTGCGTGTTTTAGTACAGCAGCGTTTGCATGACAAAATATTAAAGAGCTTTCCACCTTTTTACCATATATCCTGCTTTCAGGGGTTTATAATTTAGCTGGGAAAATGCTCACAGCTGAAGATCAGCATTCAAAGTCTCAGTGTGGAGGCAGCATTTCATTTCAGTTGTGAGAGGGAAAACAGTATGTCATTTTTATAACTATCAATAGAAGGCTTCTGTGGGGGTTTTACTTTCTGGATTTTTTTCCTGTTCTAAGACATTTTCCTGTTTCAAGTTAAGCAACTTGATGTAAGGATGTATTAATAAGTGACAATCATTGATCACAGCATGAACAAGAAAAGATAACTGTCTTTAAAAAGAAGCTGGTACAAAACGAGTGTACATTTTCCACAGCTTTACAGGAAACACAAAGGTCCAGTTCTGTAAAGCATAACTATGTAGTCATCACTCCCATGCAGTGCTGACAAAACTGTAAAAGGTTTTAAACATTGGGTTCATACTTTTACATTCAGGAGAAAAGATAGATACTAACAGTAGGGACGTGAATAAGACAGAGGAGTTCTTAATTTATAATTTCCAAAATCTTGCAAGGAATCAAAAATCTGTTCTTTACTTTAGAGAATTCATTTAGATGAATTTAGAATTTAGAATTTTCTAAAGAAGAGGGTTTAGAAGAGGATAACAACCTTTCCAATTCCCAAGCTGTTGGTTGTTTTCCCTGATACAACTTCAGAAATATTTACTAATTATATAGTCATTATATCAAAACATCTTGTTTATTAACATAACATTTTAATTTCTTCGCCTTTCTTCCTACCTGCAGACATACAGAGAACTAGAGTTGCCTGCAGTCCCAAAACATGCATCACGTACACATACGTCCCTGTGGAATTCAATTCATGGCATGGGTGAATAAGAGGTTAATTCGTTTCCAATATCCATCACCAGAGGTACTGAAATAATAAAAAATTCTACTTTATTTAAGCTTGTGTGCCATTCCCTTCTCTCAAGAGCTTCATTAGAATGTGAGAAAGCAGAAGGAAATTACCACACATTGGAAATAACCATCCCTAGAGATTAAAAAATTCACATTGAACAGAAAAAATTATAAATACATTTGGGCATGTATATACATATATCCAAAGACAAATATATACATACAAGAAAACATACACAGCTGTAGGATTATTTTAGAGGAGATATATGGACATGGAGAGTGGGAGGAAAGGGTAAATGTCCAGGATTCATTGCAATACGGAGTTTGACAGAAATAGGATAACTGTTATACCTAGTGCTAGAATGGGCTTCTAGGCACCTTAATTTAAATGTTTCTAGAAATAAGGGAAAGCTTAAGACCACTGAAGTCTTCCATGTAGCCCCAATACACAAGAGTACTGCAGGGCTTATTCCACTAAGGGGTAAGCATGTCTCCTTCCTGGTTGACAAACTGCAGGAACCAGTGCAGAGCTCCTTAAAGCACAGCCATCAGCCCAGCCACAATTTGGCGATGGGTGATGCGAGTCACGAGCCGCTGTACGTGTTCCGTGTGGTGACAGTTCTTAATTTCATTTCTAGGGGAACTCCTCATCGATCACTCTTTGAATTGTCTGTGTCTAATCCTTATTCAGGAAATATGTCTCGACATAATCAACTTTATCAATTATTGCACAATAGCTAATCTCTTGCTACAGAGGAAAACACTGAGAAGGCATGATGGCATTGCTCTGAGAATACTTCATCTCTCCCCTATATCATTTCTAAACTTAATAGCCTCAGAGCTCAATATAGTTCTGAAATTTCACTGATGGTCTCCTCCAGGGCATTACTACCAGATTACTCCCATGATTTGATGACAGGATATGTTATAAACACACACAGTTGCTTGAAAGATATTAATTGCAATGTATGCTCTTCTGCTAAGTTCTTGCCGGCAGCAATCTCAAAATTAAATCCCTTCAATGCTGTTTTCATCTGCATGGATATCATTAGAATATTCTCAGGGCAGTCTGCATCGACAGCAGTGTGCTCATCTCTCAAGTGAATCCCATGGTCCCTTCCAGTTATCTTGGTGGTTGCCTAGATGGGGTAATTTGTGCAAAGAGAGGCTGCATTTGAATTTACTGCTCAGCAATTACTGCAGACATCTCCTCATGTGCTCCACCTCGTGTGAGGAAGCTCTTCTGCCTTAACTCTGAAATTGGTGTTGCACAGGGGTGCTTTTGGGGCTCAATTGAAAATGTCAGATGAGGGTTAAGCTATTTTCTCACTGTGGAAATCACGCTGGTGTTTTTCATGTGCCTTTTTCCACTTATAGATATGCCCTTATAGATTATCTTTCCATACCCTTAAACTGTGTTTTCCTTCAGCCTCACATCCACTACTTAAAAAAAAATAGCCTACCATCGTAAGAGAAAGGTTTATGGACTCCATCAAAAATATCCTAAGTTTCGAGTTCAAGAGAGGCTGAGGTTGTGATGCATGAAGCTTGGTTTCGCCTGCCTGATCCATTCTGCAAAAAGTCTATCCCAACAATTTCTTTTCATAGCAAAATTCTTAGAAAACAGCTGTAAGCCTTCAGTGTCTTAAAGGCATCTTTTAAAAATACTTCCCTCAAAAAGTAAAGCATTGCCAAAAATACATCCTCTTATGTACAAATAGCAGTCAGTTCATTCAAATGCAGTTTAAGAACTTCCATGAAAGGGATGCATCCTTGAGACAAACAGGACATGAGATTCCAGAACTCCAAAAAACTTTATTTTTGGAGTCATTTTTAACAAAGGATGCCTTCATTTGAGCAGGTTTTCTTTTATTAACTGGGAGTTTTAAAATTCCTCCAGGCTCCAGAGAGAAAAAAAATAAAATTACATTATGTTTCTTTGATAGGATGTGGAGGTACTGAAAAAAAGGGTTCCCCTTCCCTCCCCACTCCCCTGCATACATGCATGCTTGTACACAGACATGTAGACTGGAATACCAGTTTTAAAATGTACACAGAGACCCAGGAGAGTCAACATTAGTGGAACTTTTAAAAGCATTTAAAAAGACAACAGAGAAAACCAAAAATATTAAAAACCATGCTCAGGAGTTGAGAGAATAATGATAAGAGATTCCACGCTCAGCTATGCTGTCAGAAACACTCTCCTCAGACAGAGGTGATTTAATCATGCAGGGACTGACTGCAGTGGAGGTGGAGGTGTGCACGCCCAGCTGCCCACCAGCCTCATTCCACATCCTGGCTCACTCTCCTACCACTGGTCTCTTTGTAATTGACTCCTGGAAGACTTCAGAGGCTTTGTGAAGGCAGAATGGGGAATAAATGCCGCCTGGTGGGTGTTGGGGGCTGTATCTTAGGAGGAGCATTCCCCTGGGGCCCCAGCCTCTTGTATCCACTCCTGTAAAACCAAGGTGTTACCGTGTGTAAAACGAACCATTTTTGGCACAAGAGCCTGGGTGCAGGGTGATCCCCATAGTCCCTGGACTGTAAACCCCGCAGGAGCAGCAGCCCTCCTCATCAGACTCGTGCAGCTTGGGCAAAAGCAGTTTGAAGGGTAATAATGAGCCACCAGCCAGCATATTTATAAACCCACACCACTTAGAGCAAATTCCTGTGTGACACAGGATTAGAGAATAAGGTGCAGAGTGTGGCAGCACACATGCCAGAATGGCTGCACGGACTCCATCCTGGAGCAGGGAGGAAGAAACCATTAACAGCAGAATCATTCTCCTTGCAGCAAATGATTTGGGGAGGGAGAGAGAAGAGTGCAATGCCTCCCTGAATTCATCCTCTCCAGGCTGAAACCTTTCACCTTGAAATGCAGAGGGGTAACAGAGCAGTGAGCTAACATCAGATAAAAGGATGCCTATGAGGAAGTGGGTGTGTATTTAACAACTGCATATATGACCATAAAGTATCCATAGCACTGTTCCTGGGATTCTTTTATCAGACTGACAAAATTTTAATTAGATTAAGAAAACTTGCTGGCAGGTTTGGCCAGCAGTTCTGCTCCTTCCACCCACAGAAACATTTTGAGTGTATCAAACTGGTGAGGATTCAGTCTGCAACTTGGGTGCAAAAAAGCTGTAATGGACTTCTGACAGACTAAAATAGTCAGAAGTTCTACAGGTAAACTAGAAACAAGATCATTTAAGAATAATGCATCATAAAAAGAAAAAAAAAAAAAAAGAATTCTGGGCTCAAAAGTCAGCCTGATTTGAGGCAATATTTTGTCACAAATATTGAATTGGCTCCTTGTAGAAAAGGGAACTTGAATTTTGTGTATCTAAGCACACTTACGACATTGTGCAAAGAAATCTACATTATCAGTAAGAATGTTGACAGGACCAAAGCCACAGAAAACCAGTGATTTCCTTAGTGTCTAGAGCAGAGCTCCAGTGACTTTTCTGGTATTCTGAAAAAATGCTAGATGGGTAAAATAAGTCACCTCTAGAAGACTCCAAGGGCAATCTGCAGGGAAAAGGGATTTAACTGGAGGGAAAGATGATACGGCATTAATAACTACTGGGCTCCCTGCCAATGAATGGGAGAGGCTTGTCAGAGACACCCCGAAACTAAAACCAGTAAATTCTGGTCAAGAATATGCAAGATCATCCTTAAAACAAAAGTAAGCCAATACAAAGCAACAGCAAAAGAAAGAAAAAAATAAGACCCTCAGAAAAAATAACGTTCCCTTGATTCCTCTGAGTTATGGAAAAAAGAAGACAGGTCTAATTTTCATTATCTAACCAAATGCAAACTGGGAAATAAAAGTAAGATTTCATTTTTCCCAAACCCCCAAGAGCCGTGCATTGTAAATCTCCTCCGTCTTCTTCCAATCAGGTAACCGGAAGGTTATTTGCACTTTTTATAAAGTACCTGCTGTGCATTACAGTACTCAAGCAGAGGTTTATTCAGAGAGGAGGAAGCACACTGGAGCTTGCACTGTCAGATGATGAACCTCTGTCACGTGCTGTGGCTCAGGCATCCCTGTCACATCAGAGCTGCACTTTGCTATGTAATGAAGCAACTTAGAACTACCTATTCAAAGCCTTGAACTTAATTAGCAATAGAGCGAGGCAACTAACTTGCAGTGAATAAATTGTCAACTTTGCTTCTTTCTATTCATGAATGTTCTATGATTAGCACAAATTATTCTTATAATTATTCAAATTTAATTCACCATATTATTAAAATAATATTTAGTCTACAGCTCATTCACCAGGAGCATGAATGTTATAAATGAGTTTATTAATTCTGAATATCTGAGTAGATCACATGGTTCAAGGTGTAAAGCTGAGAGTCAGGGTGTCCAGGAAATTACCTACAGCACTGAGTTTTACATTAACTTCCCTGCTTTATACTCTGAACACTGAATTAATGTTGGATAAATTGTCATTGGTCCACTTATTCACCAAGCACTTTTGGAAGAGGAGCATAACTGAGGCAAAAGTAGCACATGCAAGGGTTTGTAAGGGGAGGGAAATGCAGGCAAAAAGCTACAAGTGGAAAACACTTCACCAGGATTTTTCACCAATTCAAACACTATAGCTCTTGGACTGAAGCTGTTAGCAATCTCCCAGTTAATAACATTCCTATCGATAGGAAGACAACTCACAAGAGCATGGTTCACTCAAAACCGTACTTGTAAGAATGCTGAAAAATTGAAGTCAGCATTTAATAACCTGGCCCACCCGGTGCAACTCCAGGACAGGTAAAGTCATAGTACCTGAAGTACCTAAAACAAGAGTTTGCTGCCTTGTTTCTTGCGCTGCCTTGAACTCCTTCTGTTAAAATTTTTTCTTCTTTTCTCTGAAGGATTTATTTAAGAAGACTGACTGCAGTTGTGGTCTTCCCCCTGTGCCTGCTGCAGTGGGTGAGGGAAGAAATCTGAGTGCTAATGAAAAGGACATTTTGGATTATGGAATAAATCCTTCATTCAAAGATAGAGAGAGCCTTTTTACCACAGTCTATAGTGAGAAGGGGAAATGCATTTAAACTGAAAGAGGGCAGGTAGGTTTAGATTGGACAAGAGAAAGAAATTTTTCACAATGAGACTGATGCGTGGAGTGGTGGTTACTGGAACAGTGGAGAAGTTGTGGAAGTGTTCAAGGCCAGGTTGGATGGCAAATTTATCTAGTGAAAGATGTCCCTGCCCATGGACCAGATGATTTTTAAAGGTCCCTTCCAACCCAAACCATTCTGTGAGTCTGCGAAAAAAAGCACAGACATGAAAGGGAAGGATGAGTAGAGGTATGAAACAACTTGCATACCGAAGGAAAAAAAGGAGATTGGGAGTCTTTATGCTGAAGGAAAAAAAAAAAAAAGAAAAGTGGTTTGCAAGTAAGCAGGACTCTTGGGGCAGAGGGAAGGGAGACATGTCCTGTCCACCACACCTTAGCCCTGGCCCCCAGGCCCCTGGGGAATGCAGTGGCCTGCAGCACCTTCACGCATGGGGTGCTCACACAGCCAGCGCTGTGGGAGCTGGCAAATGCCCACTCCACAGCAAGAGTGCTTCAAGCTCAGCCACAGACGCTGAGAAAAATCAATGAAGAACACAGAGTAGTGAACAGGGTCTATGAGCTTCAACAGTGGAAATGGGGAACTATTGACCAGCAGATCTATAACAAGAGGAATTTGGGGCTTGTTTGCTTCGTGATCTTTTTACCTGAGAAAGCAAAGCAGAGATGTCATTTAAGGCACAAAAGAGTACCTCTAGGTTAGTCCTTGATAACCAGGAGGCTAGAGAGTGCTCCAGCCCAGCCCTGGTGCAACTCCCAGCCCAGCCCACTCCAGGACATCCCTCTTTGAGCACAGGTAGGGCATACATTTGGGATGTCCTCATGTCATGATGGTGCCTCCTGCCCACTGAGATTGCTTTCAAATTAAAGATTTTCCACAGATAATTGTCAAACAGACAGCACAGTATGACAAAAAACCTTCTGGTCTGACTCAGTAAGCAGTGTCTGTAGTCTTTGGTAATTAACATTTTTGATGCTATATATTTATGCATTGTAGATATCTTTTTGCAGTATTTTTCTAGCTCAGAACTAACTAATGGAAGCACCATAAGATGTCTTAAAAGAGATTTCCCCTAGCTGGAAATTGAAACATTTTTTACAAAAGCATGAATACACTTGGGCACATTCTCTCTTAAAAATCCAGACTGTAGGCAGAGCACGCATGAGATTACATAACAAGAAGTGAGATGCATAAATGCCTTCTCGTTTATAAACGCAAACCATACGTTCTCCCCTTCCCCCTGCCACCCCTCTGTCCCCCTGCAAGTAAAAAAACAGATCAGAAGAAAGAAAAGGTGCTTCTGTTTTGATGGACTCATCCCAGGGGACAGGCACACAGCCCATCCTTACTCTGCTACTGTGGTCCTGAGGGTGTCTGCCTCTAAAACCTTTGCAAAAACTCTTGACACCAATATGTTCCATCACTTTATTAATCTATTATGATCAGTGCACCCCAAAATTCAACATCTATCTGAAGCTTTACACCAGCACTAAGAAAATTCCCCGTAATTTGAGTAAAATTTCAGTTAACACAGTTAGCACTTGCCAAAGTTCAGATTTCTGTATGCTCAAGTCAAACTTTTCCAATCAACCAACTGCACATATTGAGCAATATATAACTATTTATGGCCAAATGTATCATGAAAATACTGTTTCTGCTAATATAACAATGCAGGATGGCTGTTCAAATGAGCTGATAGTTGTGATTTAATTTACAGAGGACAAGAGACAGTACTGTAAGGAATTCTAAACGTTTCTTTTTATTGGTGGGAGCTGAAAAGAAATTAAAAGTAATGTGCCTACACTTCTGTGATTCAGGAAATAGTCCACAAGAAAATCTACTTTAAAAAAGAAAAACGGAAAGAGAAAGGAGGGTGTCAACTATAGATGAATAATACACAGACATGTCCACGGTGATCTGAATAATTCAGCACACAAAATTAAAGCATGTTTCACATCTGCTACCATGAAAGATAAAGCTATCTAGTCTGTTTTAAAAGTATAATGATTACAAGGGAACACTTCTGATTCATGCTCAGGTCTAGTTTGACTGCCAACCCTGTGGTCCCCACAAAAGAACATCTCAAAGCTCTGGACTGAAAGAGCTCCAGGTGCAAAGTTTTAATTGACTAGAAACAGGCAGCAAAGCTTTAAAGGGCAGCCTGTTACCAGTAAACCCCAGTGGTGCTGAGCAGTCAGCCAAGACCCCGTACCCTTGGGATACCTCCATTACCAAGTGAGATGCCCAAAAATGACCACTGCATTTGTCTCTCTGGCTGCAGTGAAACAGCTCTGCTCTCATACACCCTCCCTACACCTCATCCTAGAGCCCTGCCAAGCCTCCTTCTGCACCTGAGTTTGGGGTGCCAGTCTAAAAAGCAATCCTTCCAGACTCCTTGACTTTCTATGTCTGACGTTTCAACAACACACCGTCTGAGACTACCACTGGTTCCAAATGTACTGATCTTCCAGCAAATGCTTCTTTTCCAAGTGGAGATAGACCAGCTGATAAGCACCAAATGGTTCCAGTAGGTCCATATGTCTTTCAAATTTTCACCAAGATGCAATGAGAGAGAAAACTCAGCAAGCAGAAAGTTCCTTCCCGCTGTGTGAATGACACGTGGCAGCCACGCCTTTACTATACCATCACACCTTACCCACCCCACCTGATGTAACAACGGCTCCATCTCTTTCGGGGGAGCTAAGGGGGGGATGTGGGGGCGTGCAGCTGCTGCTGCAAGGAGGCACTTTGTTCCCAGTCCCAGCAGAACAGCCCCTCGTTCCCACTGAGAGCGGTGCCAGCAGCCCGTGCCACTGGCAGGGCCACGGCTGCTGCGGGCCAGGCGCTGCCTCCGCGCCAGCCACCCACGGGCCAGCTGGGAGAGATGGCTCAGGCCTGTCCCTGGACAAGCACCAGCCCTGGAACCTCCCAAACATTCCTCATAAAGTTACAGCACAGTTATCCACATAACTGCCTTGGTGTTTTATGTTAAGGGATCTACTGCAAACAATATTTTTGTATTAAATTGCTGTTTTTTAAAATGCAGCAAGGCGCAGATTCCTTCGACAGGGAAGTGTTGCTGCCAGCTAGTTTTTCAATGTAAATTCTCCAAAGCCTTGATTGGGCTTTTGGGAAAAACAACTCGTATTTCATCTAAATAAGCCTCCATGAAATCTGACTCATTGTTTTCATTTTAGAAAGTTACTTATACAGGAAAAAATACACACTAGGTATTAAAAAAACCCAAACCAAACCTAAACCCCAAAAAACCAACAACCTCCCCCTTTAATCAGAATATAGAAGTCGTGTTTTTCATCACTGAACAAGCAAATCCTTTTTTCTTTGGTACCCTGGAGTATTAACAGGTGGCCATAGCCCCTAGCTGCATGAAACTACCATATGCTACAGAGATCAAAATTAATAAACTAACAGTACAATGTGCCAGTTTATTGTGCTTACATTTAATTTTAATTGTCTTCTTGGTGTTTTTATTACTAAAAAGATGTATTTGGTGATTTTTAGCCTTAATATCAGTAGCTCCAATTTTGAATTGTTTGTTTTAGCCTCGTACCAGGTAAGTACATATATAGAAATATATTTCTGACACTGCATTTCAAAATACCACTTCATTTGCACTCCTCTATGAGTCTCTATGCTAAAACATTAGCAGTTCCATACACTTTAAGGGCTTCAATAGTGGAAAATTTAACAAATTTCCACTGACATAAGATTATGCGCACAATAAAAAATTATCTGAATCTCATTTAACTGTACAAATTCATTTCTTGTTAAATACTAATCAGCCAGAACAAAGCATCACATACAATCTTCTGCTCCCTTCTCTACTTGGCACATTTATAGGTTCTTTAAAAATTTCTCTTTATTTTCCTCAACAAAAACTGTTAATAATTGACAAAGAAACCCACTGATGCAAATACTAGATGAATATGGAAACCACAAAGCATTATTTCATGTGGAGGAAATGAGCAGAGGTGCCTCCAAATATAAACAGGCAGTGCTTATCCTAGTCTTCAGAGAGCCCCAGTGCTGGCTCCTAAATTGAAGCATCTGCCAAAAACTACACAAAATTCCGCGTCCAAAAACAGGAGGAAAACATTGTCCGTATTGTAAACCATTTGCATGATAATTATGGCCTTGAATCAGTAACCTTGTATTCATATGAGTAATCAGTACTCCAGTGAGTGGTTTCACTGACTCCTCAGCCACTGCTTGTGCACAGATGCTCTGTAGAAGTTTTGTCCTACTGACTGGGGTGACTGCCAAGACTTACAGGGTCCAGCACAAGCTTTATGTTGAAGTTACACCATCTCTGACCCTGTGTAAAATTAGGGTCTTGACTCCTATAGAGGATTTCCCAAGAGCAGCCCCAGCTGTCCTCTCTCCAGACATTGCTGGGAGGAACTCTGCTCTGTTGTCTAACCTCCCTTCAGCTGCTCACAGGCTGTGCTGCTTATAGCAAGAATATATTCTGACAACTCTGTGTGCATCCTTTTGACCTTCATTTTGCAATTTTATTGCCTTGCTCTCAGGGCTGGTGCACCTTGATGCTGGGAAGAGCAGCCTTTTCTGGGTTAGGGGCAGGTTACACACAACTGCACAGTAGTGGCAGGGAGAGTTAAGGTTATCATCTGGGTCCAGGGACGTTCTCTCACATGTACAGAACTGAAACAATGGAAGAAAACAGCAGAATTCACTGATTTTTTCCTACCTTATTCCTGCAACCTCCCAACTACTGAGAAAAACAGAACTTTTTGACACACCCCTCCCCAAAACCTTTTTCTTCCCATTCTCAAAGGCTAGAAGAGAAGGAGAAGAGGCAGCACTGTTAATCCTTCCTTAAAGTACTAACTGAAACCCACTGAAATAGATGGGAAATCTTCCAGTGATTTTAACAGACTCAGATCACAGTTCTCAGCAGACATGAGCTGTCTCCAGCACATCATCCTGGAGAACAAAGAGAGACAGGCAGAAGTGCCGCCTGCTTCCTGCTCAGATAGGGTTGGTGTCAGCTGAAGCGGAATTGTTCAGACCCAGGGACCCCAGGACACGCTGGCAACTTCAAAGACATAACAGAAAACAAAGCAAAAAAGCCCACGTACTAATCTAGTTTGTCAATATGCATGGACTTCATTGAATTTTTTGATTCATGCCTCCAAAAACAGGAGGTTTTTTTTTTTCCCCTGAAAGAGATTGTTTTGATGTTTTCTAAATAAAGCATCTTCATGTTTAATTTCCAAATGACACTTCAAAGCTAAATGAATTATATCACTGGAAAGCTTTTCCGTAAGGAGCTTTTCAAAGGATGCCAATTCTTGATTTTTGCAGGAAGAGAAAAAATTACCTTTTTCCACTTTTTTTTTAATTGCATGATGCAGCCAGCATATAATTTGAGTAAATTTTTAATATAGATCTCGTCCCAATAATTTGGTTAAAATAAGGGAAAGACATCTTTTCACCTCTGACACATCAAAACTTTCGAGAAACCACTAAAATAGGAACCTAATCCCTTAATCATTACTTAGGAAGAAGTCTACAAAAATCAAATGCAAGTTTTACCCCAGAGAAGGCAGAATAATGAGGGTATAAACTATATATGGCTTTTCCTCAGTCAAGCCACTGCCAATTTTTTACTTTTTTTTTCATTTTGCTTTATTCTTAGTTCCACCGTGGCTCAGTGCAAGCTTTATTATCATTGATATACACCAGAATGCTCTTATGAATTTGTAAGATCACAATATAATTCTGCTAATCTAAATATTTTTCTTATTTAGAACCAAGTTAATGCTTAGTCTGTAAAATAATACCAGTACTAATGGTTAATACAATCCTAATAGCCAAAAGACAATAAAGAAACCTAATTCAGAATAACATGTTCTGGAGAAAGTATCTTCCAATATCTCAGCATTGCAGATCTATTTCAATTAACATTTGAGGAGATCTGAGACATCGTAAAATAAATGTAAGTACTAAGTTTCCAAGAAACATAAACTGAACTGTAATTCCATTGCACATGAACATATTCCATCTTCTCAAAGAGCTGAACTGTGGTTTCCAGTATTGGCAGGAGGCACTCTTATAATAACATTACATGTATACTGTAGTTCCCTTGATGTCTTTCATATTTTTTCATAAACAAAATTACAGTGACAGTGCAGTTCATTACAGATTTCATTAAAGAACTGGTTTATTTTAAGAGAAGAGCAGCAGAGAACTGTCTTCAGGGATGGAGCCGAGTAAAAAGTCTGATTATGCCTCCATGAAAATCAGGCAGAAATTATGCAGGATTTTGACACTGTAACACAGGAAAATCCTCTTAAGAGACACAGGGAACAAACTGTTCCACTGTGACACGCATTAATAAGCAGATGCAGCCCTGTCAAGTTGTTGCAAGGTGACAAGTTGGGCCCTCATGAGACCTGGCTTCCCATTCTCTCCCAGGGCCAGCAGTGCCCCGGCTCCAAGCCTCAGCGCTGGAGAAGGGACTCCAAGGGGGATCACAGAATGGGATGTACTGGAAGGGACCTGAAAGATCTTCCACTTCCAACCCCCTTGCCGCAGGCAGGAATGCCACTCACTAGATCAGGTGCTCAGGGACCCATCCAGCCTGGCATTGAACCCTTCCAGGGACAGGGCATCCACAGCTCCTCTGGACAACCTGTTCAGTCTCTCACCACACTCAGTAAAGGATTTCTTCCTAAAATCTAACCTAAATCTGCCTTCTCTCCATTTAAATCCATTCCCTCTTGTCCTATCACTACACGCTCTTGTGAAAAGTCCCTCTCCAGCTCTCTTGTAGATCCCTTTAGACACCTGAATGTGCTCTAAGGTCTCCTCAGAGCCTTCTCTTCTCCAGGCTGAACAACCCCAACCCTCTTATGGCAGAGGTGCTCCAGCCTTCTGACCATCTTCATGACCTTCCTTGGGACTCACTCCAACTGGTCCATATGTTGGGGGCCCCAGAGCTGGACACAGGACTCCAGGTGGGGTCTCATGAGAACAAAACAGTGAAGGAGAAGCAGTGCCAAAGGGCAGCAACTGGGAAACAGGAGCTTTTTCCTTACTCTACTAAGTACTGGAGTGGATGAAAACCCACCATGCAGCCCACCCATCTTCTCTTGCCATCAGGGCTGCAGCTGGCTCTGCAAAAAGCTGTAAAGCGGGGTCTCTCAGCAATTTCTTTATTTCTCCTTCCCATGCCAGTAAGACCAGTTCCTAGAAAATACCACTGCCTTCTGAGTGACTGGCAATTTTTTTTTTCATTTTTCTGAGTCTGCTGCTTTTCTTTCACAAAAAAATAATCTCCAGTTTGGGATTAATCAACTAAAAGGTCACCTTGTTGCTCAGAGTTTTCAAAAACTTACTCCAAATAAATGTGATATGTTAGTTTTTGTAACTGTGTTTCTCAGTCGAATCAGATATGCTGTCTCCTATTGTTACTGCAATTTACCTCCCTTGTATATGCTGCTAGGACAAGACACAATCAACACCATCTATGACTTCAGGCAATGGGTTGATAGAAGAGTAATTTCTCATTTTATTTTTTTGTTGACACTATTTTCACTCTGCTCTCTGGCATGACAGCTTTGAGGTATCTGTGATAAAGATATGCAGTCAAGAGGATTACTGGCTCAAAAATACTCTACCCCCAGAAAAATTGGATCCAGGATTCTAAAAATCCTATTTTTAATCTTCCTCCAGAAGGCAAACATAATTGCCCTTTTCTACCTGGACTCTGACAAAGTACTCAAAGCCACACTCAAAAAGAGCATCTCCATGCTATCATTCCCCCTTTAGGCAGGGGCAGTGGTTGAGTACAGTGACCTCTCTTGTATGAAGTCCAGACACTCTGGGCTATGTCTGTAACCAAGCCAGCAGCACAAGACACCAAGCTATTACCTCTGACTTATGACCACACCACCTTTCAAATGTGAGGTTCTTCCAGGTTGTTATCTTTCCTTTCAACAACTTCAATGAAAAAGAATAGAGAGGGGCCTTAGGACAGATTTTCATCACTCCATGTGATTGTTAGACTATTTTCCGTTATTGACACTATAAATACATGACTCACTGTGGTTTCTGAAACATGTTTAATGCATGATATATTAAGAGCTGTAGAAAACACAATATTAAAATTCTAACATGAAAAATTATACCATTATGGCTCATTACATTCTCTGTTGCAGCCATCTGAACTGTGAGAAACATACTGTCATCCTGTCATCTACTTCTATAAGATCTGTGAGCACGTTGTACACGATGTCATTTATTTCACAGATATAAGGAAGATAAAGTCCTCAAGTTCTGAAGTGGATCATAAGTGTTTGCTACTGGTCACCTGAGAAGAACACTCTACTCTAGATCTGCAGAATCAAAAAACCCCAAAGAAACTCAAGTTAAAAATAAAAAACAACTGATCCAAATCCTTACATACAGAGTAGGATTTCTATGTCCAATAACGGTAGCTTATCTGGTACATTTACTCAAAATACTTACATATTCACATCACCTTCAAAGAAAGTGTGCAGTTTTTCTTGACTCCAGACAGTTCTGATCACTAGCATTTCTGACAGAGCTTTGAAAACACCAATATCTTCAAAACTCTACCAAGAACCTCATCAGAGCACATCAGAACTTCTTTTCCAATGTTTTTTCCCTGCTGCTACCTTTGCCTACCATTTGATTAAGAAAAGTTCCCGTATTGCTGGAGGTTTACCACAGATACAGCTTTTACTTAAAAATGTTCATTGAAAACACCTGGTAGGTATTAAAATGATCCAGCATAATCTGTTAGAAAAGCACAAGTCTGAATTCAAAGGACAGGCAAAAATACCTGGAAATGCCATGGGCTTTCAATGCCTCTGTAAATCATATAAATTTAAATCTCCTACTCAGTAAACCTTTTCTGATTTAAAAACCATTTATTGCCTCTGACCATTCCTACAAAAGCAGTAAAATGCCATGTATTTTAGACACACTGATGTTGAGAGAGATGCTCCCGTTATATTAAAATACTGTAATAAAAATTCCCAGTTTTGCCATGATGACTTTCAGAAAACAAGCCGACAGTTTGGTATCTGCACCATTGTTGCCATTTATTTTGCATCACTGTTTCATTCTACAGAAGTAAAATTAACTTAGACCCCTAATGGAACTGCCTGAAGACTGTCATCTTCTCCAGTCCAATACATAATATTAATAAAACCCGATCACTGCACCCAACCTGGAATAATTAACTGACAAAGCCGGAGTGAAGTACATCCTCCCTGCTTTGTGGAACCCTCAGACTTGGCAAAGCAGAAGGCTGTCATGTCATGAAAACTATCTACAGTTAGTGTTTTCCTTATAAAAACAAACAAAAAACACCCCTTCAAAACCGTGGTATACCTATTTCACCCCATAAGGAAAGAGCCAGAGCTGAAGAGAAGGCTCCAGAGAGACCACACTGCAACCTTCCAGCACCTAAAGGGGGCTTATAAAAAGGAGGGAGAGGGAATTTATGTGTGGGCAGGGAGTGACAGGACATGGGGCAATGGTTTTAAAGAGAAAGAGGTGGTGGGTTTAGATTTGATGTTAGAAGCAAATTCTTTACTCAGAGGGTGGTGAGGCAGTGAAGGTTGTCCAGAGATGATGTGGATGCCCCACCCCTGGAAGTGTCCAAGGCCAGCTTGGATGGAGCCCTGAGCAACCTGACCTAGTGAGTGACATCCTTGCCCAGGGCAGGGGGCTTGGAACTACATGATATTTACAGTCCCTTCCAACCCAAGCCTTTCTATGATTCGATGATTCAGGAGGTAATTGATCAGCTTTCAGGGTCCACAAAAAAACCCCAAACAACCTCAAGCAAACAAACAAAAAAAAACCCCTTTTCCTAAAACAGCAACCATCATATACAACCATTTTTCTAGCTCCTACAGTGGTTACAAAATTGAACATCTGCACTGTGCTTATTTCGCTTTTGCACTATCTTTTCCATATGTTAAGCCTTTCTGTGGAAAGTAGGCAGTTTTCAGGTAAACCCATATGCATTTGATGAGGACACATGGCCATGGCTTGCAGGGGACAACCTGAGGCAGGACACAGAAGGCCATAATGGCCAGGAAAAGGAGCCATCCTGCACATTTGGGCTTCCAGGCTGCCAGTCCCGGCCCCTTTCCTCACTGCCCTCACTGCAGCTCCCTGGCCCAGAGGCAGGCAGTTAGGAAGGACTTTTTTATATATGACACAGAAATCATCATTAAAGAAACTGCACAAATGTACCTTCTCAAAACGTATCTCTAGCTAATGTGACAGAAGTAATTTATTGGGTCACACTGTACAACGCAATTCCCTGTAATTTAGTTCTCTTCATGCACTCTTTGGGCATTCTGGAGGAGTGAGAGGAGAGAAGTAAGCTGCTTAAGGCAAAACAATACTTGCAACACATACTTTTTTTATGACCGATAAACAGTATCATCTCTTAAAACATCACAACCTTTGAAAACAGTTAAAATTAAATTCCAAGTCGAGTTTCCTGAAGTTATTTTTTTCCCTGAAACCAACAAATGTTTCAGGTCTGGAGGGCAAGCATACAGCACCAGTACATTTCTTACTCATTAGTTTCCTTTTCTCTACAGGATTTAGATTGACATCTATTGGCCTAACTTGTGACACAACAGCCCAGTTCTTCAAATGTCAGCTCCATCATCCCTGCTTTGTCAAGCTTGGTATAGCAGCTTCAGACTCAGTGTTTTAAAGCAAAATAGTCCAGTTTAGCTTCTACAGCAGAGCCTATGGACATGAAAGCAATGTTCATCTTATTTCCCACCTTTTATTCATAACATATAAAAGATGAAAGCCAAGGATTAGGATGTCAATCTTTAAAAAAGAAAATGAAAACTGAAGAGCAATAAACTTGAGACTTGATGCTGTGTTAGTCAACTGATTCAGGTCAAAGAATTACTGGCATGGACACTAAAGACACATTTATTTACAGGAAGTTATTTAGAACATATTTTTAATGCAATTTAAATTAAATTAAATTTCCCTGTGCTTGGAGGTGCACAGATTACATACGCGTACACAGAATTGAGTTGCATGTCTTCATTCAACTACCTTTTCTTCCATTTCCCCCTCCCCACAAAATTCCTGTATGCAAACTGCAAGGATTGCAAAGCTCCAGGCTATCATAATTACAAGAATGTACACATCCCTTCAATCACAGAATAACAGATGGCTATCTCATCACTTTTGGGTAAAACCACGAACACAGAGGGGTTTGCAAATAAAGAGCCTTCTACCAGAGTTTTGGAATGGACTAATTTAATTATTCATGGCTTAACTTTTAGGAAGAGGCTGCAGATAGATCAATAGTTTATTTATTAGAACAGGCCAATAGGCATAGAAGATATATTCACGTAGTTTGCCATATCTCAGACAGTATAAAATGTACTTCTCAAAAAAGTTTACTATTACTAAAATTAGTAGTTCCTTTTCATAAAGCTCAGGGACATGCAACCTTCAAATTTCATTTGGGTCATGTGAAAGAAGCAAAAGGAAATTCAAAAGATTATATAGAAATAGAGCTCTTCCATCTTAGCCGCTAGCAAATTAGTGTCGAATATGTTTTCTGGCTTTGTTTCCTCTCTGGAGGAGACAAAAGTAGTACTTCTATAACCTGACCAAGTTCCTTTAGATTCTGAGTTCATTCTGAAAAAATAAAAGCTTTAAATGTTGACATAAACATTTAAACAATATATTCAACAATATATTAAACAATGTATTAATAGTTTACACGATTTTACAATTTCTTATGGATGGAGAATGTTTTTCACCCCTTTCCTTTTGCACACAGACTGGTCACATGCTTTCAGTACCATGAGCTTCGGATAAGATGGGGTTCATAAAATTACAATTGCCTCAAAATACATCAACCTTGTCCTACAACAGCAACCAGTTCAGTCCTCTGACTCTTGCCAGAAACCCAGGTTTTTATTATTGCTGCATTTTGCTCACTTCATGGGTACCCATTATGGCATGCTGTCAAAAGCTGAAGTGTTGTACTAAAAATCTTACAGCCCTTCATATTAAAGGTGCCTCAATGGGGCTTTTACAACCTCTGAGCAGAAGATGGCAACTCCTAATTCAAGAACTTTGGACCTAATTCTAGAATCAAATATCTCAGAACAGGCTGACCTCATTAATACAACTGACTTAAACAATTTGTCACAAACCAGGGAGCACAGCTACAAGTGGTTCATTGTTCCATTTAATTTAATTAATTGCTTTCAGATGCAGCTAATGCTTTGCAAACTGTTGTCTTTGTGCTCTTAAACTTTTAGAGTCCAAGTTATGCTCATGTTACTGCTTTATACAACTTAAATTTTTCTGAGCTTCAAGATAGGAAACCAGGTTTCATCTCATTTTTCTATGAAATGCAGGTGGCAGTTGCTATTGTTTCTCAAAATAAATTGATGAACCATAGAGACGATTTTTTTATAAAACCCAAGCATGTAGCCATGCAAAGTCAGCGTCATGCCTACACCTACCATGTGCCATCTATAAAACTGTAATAAGAAGCAGAAGAGTGCACTCTCCCCCGATCAACAAGGGGCCTGAACTCGAGGAAATTTACAATCATTTTGTTTATAGCATGGTGCTAATAACACCAAGGTCGTGGGCTTGGTCCCCATATGGGCCATTCACTTCAGAGTTAGGCTCAATGGTCCCTGTGGGATCCCTTCCAAATCCAAATATTCTGTGTGATTCTGTGAATTGAGTCAACAAACACAGATAAGATCAGGACACAGACAACTCCTGTCAGATCAATCAGCGGTGAAACCCTTTCAGCAGTGACTTCCTTGTCCAAAGTTGTTTCACAACAAGCTGCTTGTTCTGTACATCTGCACAATCCAGCATTTTATGCCAACACCTCAAACATCTGAAAATCACCATGCTAGGGGCCACATTGCCTTCGCTCCTGACTGACACCAACTATGTTTGCCCCAGGTGCCAGGGAGAACCATGGGTCAGCTGGGTCTTCCTAGGTGGGATGGACAGCAGGATCTTGTGGGGAAAGGACTGACCCTCTCATCCCTAAATCGCATCTCTTGTGGACCTTGGAAGAGATGTCAGTTTTCCCCTGGCTTCACTTTATCAGAAAAATCTCATTTACATCAGCCTTAACAGGTGCTTAAACCCCATGACACTTATAAATAAAAAGCCCTGATAAGCATTTTCAAGTAGTAGTACAGAACTGGAGGCTTTGTTTTTCCTCCAAACAAAATTATTGCTTCATATGTGAAAATGTACTTTAAGACAAGGCTTTTGTTTTCTTGCTTTTTGTTGCTATTTAATCTTCCTCCTACATCTGTTGGGTCTCACCATCTTTGATGAAAACAAATACATCTTAGCACAGGCATAAACACACAGAATAAAACAACTGCAACAGTGCAAACTCTAAGTACTTTGATAGAAGTTATGAGGTTTTTTTACCTCTCATTACCAATAAACATGTTTCCACTTTTCTTCCCAAGTATTTCCACTTGATACTCTTTCCTTAAGATCAAAGTCAAGAATGTTGAACTGGTGGTGCAAGGTGGGAGACTGAGGAACAGGGGGCACAAAGAGACACACGGGAGGCTCAGGCTGGATCTCAGGAGAAGCATCCCTGGGGTTTGCCACACAAGGCTGAAGGTTCCTGGGGTGCAACCCCAGAGCACCCAGCCCTGTGCAGCCCCTGACCCCTCCTCTGAGGCACAAACTACCCCAGTTACCCTTCTGGGCTACCAGCTTGCCACCACGTGCTTGCCACCACATGACTTCACTTCTCCAAGTGAAACAACCTTCAGCTGTCAGGCTGTCATGTTCATGCTAAGCCCTGAGGTCCGCTCCTCCCTGAAGACACAAGTGAGATTGATTGCACCTGTGATTTGTTCATTTCCACAACTATCTTACCATTAATATCCCTCTCTCATCCATTTGCAACACCCAATAAGCACACAAAATTGATTATAATGTCCAATCCATCAGGTAAAATCTTCTGGGATAGTTTTGTGGGCTTCCTTTCTTTCAGACTCCCTACCTTCAGATAGGAAGGGGAAAAAACAGTAAAAAATCACAATAAATGGGGTTTCAAAAATTAATTAGTTTAACAAGAGGTAGAAAAATGTCTAACTTCATCAGGGCTGCTTTGTGCCAGTGCAAGAAATTATGTGGTTGCATTAGTGCAGGTTCTAATTTACGTATCCAAAAGTGCTATATCTCAAAGTAGATTAAGATAGCTACATGTTTCAGCTTTAAGTGCTCATCAAGCCAAGAGATAACAGAACTGATGAATGGGACATTTCAGATCCTTAGAGAAATGAGCACTATTACATAAAAAGTGTGATTTGAATTTGTCTTTCTGCTTAGACTGTGCCTTGCTAACAGAATTTATAAATAGAAACAGAACTTTAAAAATCAAGAGCTGCCAGAGTGCTTTGTCCTTCATCATCTGATCACGAAGTATTGGACTTACACAAATCCATATGTTTTGCATTGAAAGAATCTGCGTGTTTTAGTCACCCCTCCCCAAATCAATTTATTACTGAATAGCAAATGGTAAATGAAGTTATTATTTCAATCTGACAAAAGTGAGTCTCATGGTCATTATCTATAAAAACAGAGAGAAACCAAAGTCCTTTGACTGTTGAGAAGATTGAACATAAAATAACTCTGTGCTCCAGAGGATGGGTATGATATGCCACTAGCTTTTAATAAAGTGGTTTCCACAGACTTAGAATTACAGGCTCAGAAATCAACTCCTGATGAATCAATCTGCTTCCCCTGCTGAGATATCAGAACAGACAGGGCCACTGTAACTGCAAAACCAGACAGCAGCATCTCTGCTAAGGCAAAGGCTGTATCATTAGAGGACATTAGAGAATATAAGCCTTCATTCAGCCCTGCACCGTGTTCTGCAGATTGCAGTTTTCACCCTTTCCTCACAGCATTCTCCAGTGTAAGCCCTTCCCACAGCCCGCAGCTCTTCACAAGCTGCTCCCCACGAGTCTCTCCAACAGGATGCAGTCACCAGGAACAGACTGCTCCAGCACAGGTCCCCTGAGGGGTCACAGGTGCTGCCAGCCTGCTCCAGCGTGGGCTCCCCTCTCCATGGGGCCACAGGCCCTGCCAGAAGCCTGCTCCAGCGCAGGATTCCCAAGGGGTCACAGCCTCCCTTGGGCATCCACCTGCTCTGGTGTGCAGTATTCCATAGGCCACAGGCACATACCTGCTCCACCGCAGACCTCCACACCTGCCTCCCCATATGGGCTGTTCAACACGGACAGCTCTGGCACCTGGAGCACCTTCTCCCTCTCCTGCACTGACCTCGGTATCTGCAGGGCTGTTGCTCTCATGTATTCTCACTCCTTTCTTCTGTGGTTGCAACTGCTTCAGAGCAGTGACTTTTCTTTCCCTTTTAACTACATTATCCCTGAGGCACCTGTACCTGATGGGCTCGGCCTTGATCAGAGGTAGGTCCATCCTGGAGCCAGCTGGAATTGGTTCTGTCAGGCACCATGGAAGCTTCTGGCAGCTTCTCACAGAAGCCAAGCCTGTGGCTCCCCTGCTACCAAAGCTTTGCCACACAAACCCAATACAAGAGACGAGGAGAAACTGGAGTGAGTCCAGGGGAGCTCCAGGATGGTCAGGCAGGAGCAGAAGCCCTGTGAGGAACAGCTGGAGGAGCCAGACTTGCTTAGGCCAGGGAAGGCACCAAAACCAGCAAGAGACGCGTTCAAAATGGCAAAATAAACAGAACCATGTCCATCATGTGAGGTCTTGAACTGAATTCATACTGCTGTGCTCAAACACATAGGCAGGCACACTATGCATAACTACCACTTAATCACTCACAAATACTAATCTCTCAAATCCTATTTCAGCTTGAAATGTATGGAAATTATCTACTATTTTAAGCATGCTTGTCATAGGCAATTATAACAGTCTCTCAAGGCCAATGTTTTCAGAGTTTATGAGGGTTTCTCAGGTACAACATGTAGAGGAAATCATATACTACAACTATTTCTCTGGATGATTTATAGCTGATTTGTAGAATCTACTCTGCACAGAAGTAGTTTTAAACAACTCATTTGTGTACTACAAATAGAAAAGATAAACGCTTCTTCCATCTATACAAGATAATCTTTCAGGTACAAAACAATCTGATCTCAGATAAACCACAGGAGCAGTGCCATATGTTTGCAATTATGCAGAATGCTGGCTAAGTTCTACCTGAAGTTTTAGCTCTCACTGCCAAGATAAAAAAGATCTTTCAGAAAAAATACCACAAAACAAAAAAACAAACCCAAAACAAAAGCAAATCAAAACCCAACAGCTTAAAAAAAAACAAACAAAAACCCGAACCCAACCAAAAGAACCCAAAAACCCCCACACATTCAAAAACCCTAAACAAACCAACCAAACAAGAAAAAACTCAACACAAAACACCCCTACCCCCTCAAGAATAAACAAAAACCTTTCCTTTACAAATCTTTACTACTTTCAAGGGTAAAAATACTACAAGCTTAGTCTCATGTGGTACTTGGCCACTTGGAATTTCAGGTCTGCCAGAAGTGAAAAATGTTTCAAGACCTCAAGATTTGAACTTGATTTCAGTTCTAAAAATAAGGAATTGGCCCAGGTTCAGAATAGATGTAATATAGATCCTTATCGAGCCTGAACTAGTTTGCTCAGCACTAAAATGAATTAATATGACAGCTTTAGTTTACTATCATATTTGTCTGAAAAGCACTCTATAAGTTTGCCTGGAGTTCTGCCAGAGATGGTACAGAATTTCTGAATGACAGAAAGTGTTTCTTCATAATATGAACATTCTAGGAGCATAAATACAAATAGATACCTATTTCTTCAATCCAATAAACTCACTAACTTAGTGCTTACTAGAGCAGCCAGATTTTACGATTGAAAGCAAATTATTTTCGTTCACTCAATTTATCTCAGCATGATTAAAATCCTTAAATAGTTACAAGCTATGACAGAGAATTATTTCCCTGGAAAACACTTGGGCTTCAAGTTTGAATGCTTCTCCACATAAATAGCTATGCATAGGAAAAATTCCACTCAACCTAGAAAGGATATTTCTGAGACCTGTTCTCGGGGTGCAGGACACCAGTACTGCAGCAATTACTAATAGGAAAATGCAATATACTATTCAGCCCTACTGGAACCAACTAAAAGGATAAATAAAGGCAGGAGCAGCGTCTTAGACAGGAATGTGAGCCAAATTAAGTCTCCCATGATAACTCAATGAAACTTTAATATTTCATTCTTACTGTTCCACTGAAACTAATTCTCTTGTGCTTAGGAATTAGCCAGAAATCCCAGTGAAACAAATACAAATTAAATTTCCTCTTAGAGAGCTCAGTGTGGGTACTGATGTGGTTTTGTTGCAAACTTTATTTTTCAAATGTTTATTGTTACCCCATTCATTTTAAATATCACTTTTAAAGCATCTGCCCTAAACTGACATTTATTTTAAATGTTTTGCTTTGAGTTAGCCTTTTTATTGCTTGCTCCCCAGACAGTATAACATCTTCCTCAGAAAATTTATAAAGTACTCGATTGAAGGCTGGGAGAAAAACTAACAGAGCAAAAGAGTCAAAAGTTTTTACTTTTTTGGGTTCACTTCTAAAGACTGCGCAGCTTTGGAAATGTTTACTCACACAAGGCAGCAAAACTGGGTTGCAAGTCCTTTACCACTGAGTATTTCACATTTATACAAAAGAAATTACCACTCCATTACCTTTTTGAAATACACTAATTGCTTCAGACATCCAAATTTCTTGTTATTCCCTACACACACATCTGAAAATCACTTTTAGATACTTTACAAAACCTGCTATTTAATTGTTAGGTTTTAGGTTGTTGTTTTTTTTTTTTTTCATTTAGATGAACTGAATTCTCAAAATAGTTGCTTGGCAAAATATTCTTTCAATTTAGCTATAGCTTCAGAAATAATGGTTGTTTTATTCTGGGAAGGCTTGAGGCAGCATTCCAGGAATAAGAAAATTAGGTGCACATATTGGAAGCTTGTTCATTTTTACTACATTTACAAGTCTTTTCCTCTTTCTTTGCAATTACAATAATCTGGGGCAACAGTCTCATCAGATATTTATTCAAAGCACACTAAATTAGCTCAGTTTTCACAGAAGTCCAAAGTTTCAATCTCACTTACTAAAAATATACGAAAGATTCAGTAAATTGCCTTTGTTCTGATTGCCTCTGTTCAGTACCTCTGCTGTGAATGCCACTGGGAGGAAAGGTGGTGACATCACTGCTGCAGCCCTCAGCTTTCATCCTCCCCTTCTCAGTTTTTCCTTCACCTCAACAAACCCAGCCCTAATCAGCTAGTGAGAAACTGTGTGTGTTTACACAGGGGGAATTATGCTGTTGTCTGAGGCAGATTTATATGCGGGTCAAGTCATACCTACTCACATGGGTCATTCTAGGACTCGGGGTTGGTCTGCTGCCTCACAGCACCGACAGCATCTTCACCCGTTCTTTAATTCTTAAAATGATACTACACTCTGTTGTGTTCCTTTACACCACTGCAAATTTGCAGGGAAGTAAAGGCTCAATACTCCTTGAAAATGATGAGAAGGACAGTGACTCAGGTTGGAAGGGACCTGGTTTAAAGCAGCATCAGCCACAGCAGGTTGCACAGGGCTGAGGGAGGGGATCCCAACAACCTCCCTGGGCCTCTGCCCCTCTGTTTGGGTACCTTCACAGTGAAAAGCATTTCCCTTATCCCGGATCTGGATCTCCTGTACTGTAGGTCATGTCTGGTGCCGCTCCTCCTTTTGCCATATAACTCTTGAGAAGAGCCTGGCTCTGCCTGTTTTACACCTCTCCATCAGGCACAGCAACAAAACGTCCTCTGATCCCTTGCAGCAATTGCTCACCTGTCTTTTAATCCAGCTCATATTTCACAGATCTCTCTGGATGGAAACTATGGAAGGCAAGGTCAGAGGCCTTGCTAAAGTCAGAGGTGGGCAACATCACCTGCTCTCCCCTTACCCACACAGCGAGACAACCCATGAGAGAAGGCAACCCAAAAGGTCATCTTGCCCACAGTAACTCCATGCTGGATGTTACAAATCACCTCCTTGACCTTTGTGTTTGGAAATGGTTTCCAGGATGATCTGCAGCATAACCTCCCCTAGACCCTCTTCCTTGTCCTTCTTGAGGCTGGGAGCAATGTTTGCCTCTTTCCTGTCATTGTGAGCCTCTTTGAAGGTGACAGTGAGTAGCCTCACGGTGACCCCTGTCAGCCTTCCCCCATCTGGTGCAGCCTGCCTGGTACATCAGACTTGGGGATGTCCAGTTGGCCTAAAAGCCATCAGTCTTGATCTTTCTCCACCGTAGGTAACTCTTCACTCCTCCAAGTTCTGCCACTTGGCCCAGATGCTGAGCTAAGGGCAGAATTTAACAGGAAAAAACAGGAAGAAACAGAAAAATCTGAGGTAACCAATCAGTCAGCACATCCCCTGCTCCTCTGTGGGGTGGGCTCACATTTCCCTTAGCCTTCCTTTTGCTGAAGGCTGTGTACTTACACTTTGGTCCTCACATCCTTCCCAGTTTCAGCTTCAGCCAAGTTGTGGCTTTCCTACACCCCTTCTCCACCCATTCAATCTTGGACAATCCATCCAGGTTCCTCCTGCGTAGCCCACAGCTTCTACCCCCTTTGGTACCCTTGTTTTTATATGTGAGCTCTGCTTATGCCGACTTCCTGTCACAACTGCTTGATTTTCTGCAGGTTGGGAAGGGCTGTCCTTGTGCTCTGAGCCCCTGTGCCCTCCAGGGCAGCTTCCCATGGGATCCTGCCAAGCTCAGATCTGTTCTCCTAGATCTTCTAACTATTTACTGGATTTTACAGACTTCTTTACATTAAACAGCTGCAGTACTAATTTAACAAAAATTTTGTTTATCATAAAACCCCCAAACCTTTACAAACAGATTAACTACACTACACATGTGTTTCTGTTGCATATATTACACTGCCTTGCCTTTCTCAGAGCCTCAAATAAACCAGGAATCTGTATTTGTTAGTGACTCAGAAAACAGTACAGTGTCAAGTAAAGACTGCAAAAGGACAGATCTGTGGAAAAGAAAAAAATGAGAAAAAACAATATTATGCTAAGGCTGGCATTTTTGTACCACCAGTGTGGACATGTGGGTTCATTTTGAACCTCTGTCCATTTGATTTCAAATAAAATTAATTGTATGAGACTGTGCCAAAGTCACTAGTGAAGCTAGGTCCTAAAGTCAAGATGAAATACAAGTTTGTCTAGAAAGAAAAACCAAATCTTTAAGTCATTCTAACACTTGCAAACTAATCAATATTTATATTGGTTTTTCTTTGACCAATCTTCAGTGAGTGGTATCCAATTACAAAATTTTGTCCCTACAAACACTAAATTATGCTGCATAAATATCTCTTACAACTTGACTGGAAGTACGGAAGGAAAATAATTTATATACTGGTGGTGTCTCTTAGAGTGTAATTTTTACACATGCCACACGAGCAGATAGAGTTTATACTAAATACAGTCAATGAAAATAGTATTTTACAAAAGATATAAAAGAGGCCAGAAGACTCATCACCACCTTCTTGTAACCATCTGGCTTTTTGAAAGATAAACCTGTGTTTGGGGTTACTTCTGGACAGAGGCTGCAGGTGGCAAACAAAAGAGAGTCAAGAGTAAGATGGGAATACTGTGGCGCTTCATGCTTCCTTGGGCAATTTTGTTGTTATCAACATCACCTGTTGTCACTATTATTAAGGAAAATAACTTGTGCATCTGGAAAGAAAGTGAGAAAGTTTTTCTGGGTAATTTAATTCATTATTTTTGTCTCAAAGATCTGTACCTACAGATAGAGTCACAGTACGTAAGCTGATGATGAGCTGAACCTCAGTGTCTTTGAAAATTAAGGTTCCCGTTTCAGTACTTCCTGCATCTGCTCTAACAGAAAGTTCTGGAGGATTCAATGCTGAATCTTTCAGATGGATTTTACATGGTTTACTTTGAGTTGTACAGAGATACATTTGGAGCTCTGTAATCTTCCTATCACACCCAGCTGGAAGCTGCCTGATACATCAATCTAATGCAGTTGGAGCCTGCTGCTTACAGCCCATCCCTATATCCATCTATCAGTTGTATGTCCAGATCAATGAGAAAGCGATTACTCTGCTGGGAAAAAAAAAGTGAAAAAATAATTGTAATAGGCATCTGACGACTAAAACATGCTGATCTAATCTAATGGAAATGCCAGCTTTACAACAGAACTTCAGCACGTAACAAAATGCTGTGGATGGCACATTATATCTTGCTAAGTATCCTGGACACAGCTGTTACATGAAAAGAGAAACCATAAAACACTGTCTATGTTCTGAAGAAATATCCAGAGGAAAGGAAACATAACAAATACGTAACACTTGCTTTTTCAATAAAAAAGCCAAGTCTCATTGAAAGAGTCTACCTTTAGCTAATGTTTCAATTAATGTCTTTAATATCCAAAAATTATTAAAATTGCTTAATAGTAGATTGAAACTTAGTATCTAATTTCACTCAATGTGACCTGAAAGCACTATTAAAAATAATTAAGCTGAAGAAGAAGAAAATATCTCAGATAATCTGCACATCTGAGCAAAGAGCTGCATGAGTCATAGGAGAGAATGACAAAAGCACAAAAGATTGGGATGGAAATTGAGCCAAAACTGAGAGCAGCTTCAGAACCAGAGGACAGAGGAAGAATTACAAGGAGAGCCAAGTCTGGGGATATGTATGAAAGACCAGTTTGCTGTTCTGCCCACAAGCCTGGAGCAAGCATGTAGTGAAAAATGATTTACAGACAGGATAACTAAAAGGCTAATTACTATGTATAACAGGTTAATCACCCAAACACACAGTAACAGGGTTATCTCATAAAGCATTGTAGAATTAGCCAAATAAGGAATTAAAGTTATTTTTATCCCTACTCATTCTAGGGTTTCTATGGAGTCAGTTTATTTTGAACTTCCTGGGTATTAAACTGTTTGTTAATGTGCGTGTTTTCTTTGTTTTGCCCTGTAGGGCTGATACAAACACTGCATTCAATAACTCACATGTACTCTTTTCCTGTCATGATTTATCCACTACAGAACTAAACAATATCAGCCAATTCATTAACTATCTCAATTCCTTCTGTAATGTAAAAAACTCAAAACACCTGTCTGATGCTAACATTGTCAGGTCTTTTGGATACAGGAAGAGAAAAATGAGCAGTTTTTCTGACTAACTTCTGTAAGTTTGTATTAGTAGTGTGTTAGTTGTGTATGTTCTATCGGGCACTTCTGAATTAACTGTTGTAAATGCTGTTGCCTCTTTAAGTCTCTCTGTCTGAATCTTCTGTTGATCTCATTTTCTAAATACTGGCAGAGTGTTTGAGTGGCACAATTTTTTTTTCCTCACCTTACAAATTAGCTTTTGTGTGCACCAGACCAATTTCTATTCTGCTTTCTAATGCAACCTTTTTTTCTTCACACTGTTTAAAAGGGTAAGCAAGGTTACAGAATTACTTAATCATCACACCTAATTGCCCATCCATGCCTTGGCTTTATGTAGGAAAATTCATTAACTATTCTGTACTGAGTCGGGTGCATCAAAGCAAGGCTTTGCCTTCTGTCTGCATCTGGGCTACCGGAGATAACGTCTGGGTTTATTTACCTTGGAAGCAAAGTCTACACCAAGATGAAACTGAAACCACGTGTGTAACGTGGGTGCTCCTGCTGTGTGGTCACAGTCCCTTATCACAGACCATACCTGCCTGTGCTCTTATCAGTGTGACAGCAGAGGTGCCACTGGTGCTGCAGGATTCCCGCGCTGACACAACTTACATGGCAAATGATCTCTTAAATATCCTCATGTCCTTCCTGTCCGTGCTTCAAGTGAACAACTCCAAAAAGGAATTTCAGGCGAGAGCAATAAGCTTATGCTACAAAGATGGAGTCTCATGAAGAGGGGGACCTGTGTCATCCGACAAATGAAAGTCAACTTGAGCACAGCAAATGAGTGCCCCTTTGACAGAGCTACTCGTAACAGCTTAGACAATAAGACTTTGATTTTGTGTTGCTGGAGGATTCAGAAGTGTTCATTAAGGAGCAGAGAGGTGTTCACAGAGCATCAGAGCCTCCAGCATCCTCTAAATAAAACTAATCGAACAGTTGGGTTTCTGATAAAAGAACATCTAACAAAGTGGTGGCTGCATGTTTGTGTTCTCAGCTACTACTGCAAAAAAGAGGTTTATTTCTAAACATCTTTGACATATGGAAACAAAAAATGTATTATTTATAATGGTGCTCATGCGGCAACAAAAGAAAAATTGGGAAAAAAACCCCTCTTGGTTAATATTTAAGCATCCAGAAACAGCTGGAAAAAAGCAACGAATTATGAATAATCAAGTCATCACAAATTAAAGAACGCATGTTTTAGGTATGTAGAATGTTTAAATCTGGAAAACTTAGGCTGAAGGAGGAAGAATACCATTGGAACACAAGTAAACTACAGTAGTTCATCACATGAGGCCTTCTGTAATCTAATATAAATGCAAAGTGAGAATTTTTAATATTTATTCATTCTTTTATAAAAAGTATTCTACTGCCTGTAAATTAGTAATATCTGCAGGATCTACATAATTCATGATTTGATAAATATTTTACTTTTTTTCTGCTTATATTAACAGTTCTTACACAAATAAATTGAAGCTGTATAGCTTCATTTGCCATGCATTTTGGCCCTATCATAACTTTAACTTAAAAAAAGTCCTTCTGGGCAGGCTCTGTGCTCTGCAGCTCCTCTGAAGGCAGACCCCCAATGAGTGGCAGTGACACAGTCTCAGGTGCAGCATCCTCAACCACATGGTGACTGACTGACTGGTTGATTTGGAGGGTTAGGTGGTGTGGGAGGTGTTTTTACGTAATAAACACGACTAAGTAGTTTCATGTATTAGAGGCCAAGTCCCTAACTGCTCCCAGTGAGCTTATATGCTTCAGCCACAAGCTGTCTATTGGTGCCAAAACTGCTAAATTCCTCAGCATCACAGGTATCTTAAAATACTGCCTGTCACAGGACACTGCATCAGCCAAGTGAAATCCTGCTCAAGCCACAAGTTCTCTTCTATGCAAGCAACTACAAACATTCAGGGGAAATGGATACCCCAACCTGGCTGCCAGCAGAGGACAACCTCATCTCACAAAGGCATAAAGACAAAACCAAGTTTCTACAAATCCAATTCAGCTCAGTTCCTGCCTTCACTCACCATACTGTTGTTTTCCTCAATACAAACTTCATGTTTAATTATTTACAGAAGACAAGCTGCACGCACACACGTATATATGTAGAGTGTGTGTGTGTGACTTACAAATACACACACATATATAAAAGAAAAGCATGACATTACATCAACTCCTCAAATAATAACCCCTTGTAACTGCCCCCCGCCCCAAGCATAAACAGTAATCGTTCAAAATCTGTAACACATGTCAGTTTTTAGGTCACTGGACAACAGCCCACATAGAGCAGAAGGGATTGAAAATTAATGCTACTGCTGAAGAGACAAAAATACAAATAAAGCCAAGAAATGAAGATATGATAACGCTATGAAGACACATAATAGCCTATTAAACAACATTTCTTACGAGATTTTATTCATTTATTCATTTTTGACTGAACATTTCAATTTCCGCAAATATACAATATGCAAAAAGAAAATCAAATTGTTTCTCATCTGAAAAAAGAAAACCAAAACCTGTTTCTATGGTGTTTTTTTGAAAGCAACATTCACTTACATGCTTGAAAAACCAATGCTAGTTTGTATCAAAATCAATCATAACTCATTCCCTGTTTCAGGGGAGGGGCATTTATACTAATGAAAAGCAAGAACTACCAGCCCTAACTGGTAGAGCATAGATGTTACATGCAATAGTTGTAAGTGGTTGTTTTGAGACTGGATTTTTTCCTTCTTGTCTCAAGCAGCTATTGAAAGATTGTGCTTGGAAAACAACCAGCTGTTACTAAATTTAGTGTTTGGTTTTGTTCTCTGGTGGGGCTTTTTTGTTTGTTTGTTTTTAGGGGTACTCATCATGCCTAGAATACCTTTCAACGTACAGTTAAATACTTACCTCTCTGCTCATGAGCTTTGAAGAGGATCTTTGAAAACAGAGGCATTAAATGATATGTCCTTTAAATGCTTCATCTATAATTACAGACTGAAACATTTTGTTTTCCCCACACAGGCACAGTGCATGTGAAGACACAGACCCATTTTTCCCCGGCTGCCATTCTTACAGCCACATCTCCTGCTTTCCCTCTGTCTCTTGTTTTTCCCCCTCTTACGCAGCCCTGATGTTTTGAGAGACACAAAATCACACAGTGGAGGATTTCACCGGAGTTTAGAAGCTAAGCAGAAACTTCTCTGGCACAGCCATTTGGCCTGACCCATCCCAGGCAGTTTTCTGTCAGGCAGTGGCAGTGCTCCTGCTACTGCTCCGAAGACAGAGGGAGAGAGCTCCCAGAGGTGGTCCCACGGCACCTCTTGCTCCTGACCACTGTCCCAGTGGAAGTACCCGGAGCCAGGTGGGATCTGTCTCTCCCTCTGCTGTTAGCACACCTCTGCCTGTTCTGTGCTGCTGTGGCAGTGCTCCCCCTCCTTTCAGCTGGGCAGGGGTGCTCTGAGCTCCACTGCAGGAGGATGCCTCTCGAGCCCAGCCCCTTTTTTTTACAGGTGTGATGAGCTCCTGTGACACCAGGCCACCAGGCTGAGAGGAACTCATGACCAGACAGAACCTCTATACTCCCATGAGACAACTCGTTAGCATGAGTCCTCCCTCACAGGCACAGCATAGCTAGGACACCAAAATACCAACCAGCTAAAATGAGGTAGTACAGCCCCCACTCTCTCCCCTCGGCATCCAGCCACCGCAGCGTGTGCAGTAGGCCAAACATGCCAGGCAAACGTAGGACTGCAGCACTGCCACAGACACCCACACCCCAGAGAGAGAAGATGGTGGGAAAGGGCAGAAATCAGGCAGTTGCTGCTTACAGGCCAAGTGTTAAACTGAAAATCAACCTCTCACTGCTAGCACTATTAGAGCAGCGTTCACAATCTCTGCGGGGGGCCATTTTCATCTCTTCTTTGATGTGAGAAAGGTGAAAGTGATGGTGCATTAGAAACAGGAGTGAAAGGGGCAGGTTTGGAATCATTAAGTAAACTCCCTATCTCTTAAAAAGGAAATGTTCTTGAATTTACTTAGTTTCTCATCTCATCTGGACATACTAAAGCAAAGTATCTAGGAAGAGAAAGAACTCTTGTGTGTTTCAACCTCACTTCGCTTCCTAGTATACACATACACACCTAGTATTTCAGTAGCCTTCAGGTTTTACCAACTGCAGTAGTTTAATTAACCATTACATCTTTTACAGGGTGTAACTGGTCTCACAGCTAGTTCATTAAAACCACAGCAGAATTATCCTGGCAGTCCAGCCATGAGCAAGTTCATACAGAGCATTAGCAGTTCAGCTCCCTGCACATTAAGTTGGTGAATGTTTTCTGAACAGAGGAGATGAAATGGCACCAGCCATCTAATCCCTGTCAAGCGTGTACTCAGAAAAATATTCTAAAGAGAGATGACCAGGAGCAAAGAGAGAGTCTCCAACCTCATTACTCCCTATTCTGCTCAACATACGTCAAGTGTTTGCACTAGGCAAACTGACATTTCAGCTCACCGTTGGTCTACCCTGGAAACCTGATATTTATAATGTAGTCATTCTATATCTGGCCCCTGGAGCAGCTGCAGTTAAAGGAAGATGAGTTATTAAAGAGAAACTCTCCATTTGGTGGCATTTTGTAGGTGGAAGTCTTTTGAGACACTCCTATTACCTGAAATAGTCACTAAATAGTTTTACTCAGCTGGGACTTTGAGGCAATCTGAAATATGACACTTTTCTCTCCACCTTTCAAGCTTGAAATTCACAGACTTTATCAAGGTGTAGGCTTCTGCATGGATCTCAATATTCCCAGATGCAGATTTTCCAGAAGCATGTTATGCCTATGACTCAAAAAATAACCCTTGTCCATCTTTCTGTCACTCTCACCTTTTTCTTTGCTGTACTTTTAGCTTTTCTCCACCTGCCCACACCTCTCCATCTTCTGTCTTCTTTGTCCCATTTTCCCTTTTTAACTCACTTATCATTAGGAGAAATTTCCAGTTCTCTTCTCCAACAAGAACTAATTTTCAGGAATGAACTCCACTGGCCTCTGCAGTCAGTGGGCCTGTTTTTGAATTACTTTTTCCTTAGTGCTGACAGGCAGAGCTCAGGGAAATTCACTTTCTTGAGGTGTATCAGCAAGGTCTTCCAAGGCAAACACAACCCCCTGCCTGCTCTCCAGGCACATATAAACTTGTTCTGCCAATGCCCTCAACCAAACGCAACTTGTATGGGCCTTGTGAGTATCTGAGCCACTAAACTGCAAAGCCAGTTAAAAGAAAAAAAGGTGTTAAAGCCATGGTACTAAGCCTAGTAAGCTCTATTTATCACTGTGTTAGCATGCCCAGGTTTTAGTGCATCTGGAGCTTGGTCAGAGTATACAAATCTGTGTACTCAGAGTACTGACAAAGGGAGCTCATAACTGTCTGCAAAAAACAACACAGGAAGAGGCTGAGGTTATTGATAATGACCATGCTGAAGCTCAACAGGGGCCTCAAAAGCCTATGGGGAAGTGAGAGGCTTGATGGCATATTAATAGGTTTTTCTCTAAGTTTCTCCCAAACAATATTTGTCTTCAGCAGTGTCTTCAGCAGCAGAGGCTTATGTCCAGAGAAATTTCTGACCTTCTAACAAAGACTGTTGCATGACAACATTCCTAACTTTTCTCCAAAAATAAAATAATTAAAAAAAAAAACCCGCTTGATTAATCTTGTTAAAAGCAAATAACCTATCAGCTTCAATATCACACAATACCTGTACTAAGATTTAAATCACTTCTAGGAACTTGGTGAGCTGTTTCTGTGTTAATGTGGCCCAACTCTGTTCAGAGTTTCACAGGTGAAACCTTGCTGAGGTTCCACCCTCCTTACCAAGAACATAATTTGGAAAAGTATTTTTAAAACAGAAGGACTTCCACACACATACTGTAAAAGATGCACAAAGGGCTCTGTTAACACCTTCAAGCATCTTGAATGCTTAATTTTTGAGCACATTTTGACAATTGCATCAAAGAATCATACTGAATTATGACCCTCTAAACACAAAAGGCATGAAAATTATTTGGATAACTGAGTGCATGAATAAAAAATGATTGTTGAATTGGATCCTGTACAGACTATAGATAAGAATAACACCTTTATTGTGTAGGTTTTACAAACTCGATGAGCCTAACTGCCTCAGCACAAGGATTTCTTCTTAAGGTATGCACTCAACTCAAAGCTCAGGGCATACATGGAGTTTTCATATGCTCAGGAGTTTTGCTGATTCAAGTATCAACATGAACTCTGAGCAGCAGCAAGCAAACTTTGGTCTCCAAAGTCTGGTTAAGGCAGTATCCAGCATCAAAACAAATTCTAGGAGAAGGAAAGCAAACAATAGTACTGTTAACTCTATTGGTCCTTAAGCTCCCAGAAATCAGTGAAATGATTTGCCAGCCTTTCTTAAATTAAGTGCCTAATCACTAGAATAAGTACTAGTCAATGAAGCTGTTTATTATAGTAACAAGAAGGGGGGCTTTTAATTGATAATAAAATATTTTTAATTACTAATAAAAACTCCGTTAACACTTGAAACATGGATGCTGGGGTGTTAAAATAGGCTTACAGATTCAGGAACCAAGTCTATAACCAAAACAGATCATGCACACCCCTCTCATCTTTCACTTACCATTGGGGTGTGGGAGAAACAATGAATTTAAAGAAAGATGCACAGGATGCAGTGGACATCAGTAGTGAGTGAGTACACACAGAGCTTCAGATCATCTTCTGACGCTGAAGGAAACTATTTCAAAAAGCCATTCTTCTACAATGAGTTGTAGTAGTAAGAAATAAAAAAGCATTGTGTAATACATGGAATGACAAAAAATACCAGTATAAGAGACTTCTCAGATTTGTCTGTGCGTGTATGAATGTAGTTCAAAAGCATAATGACTTGGATACACCTCAAAAGGTGGAGGGAGCCTTGGGCTGTTGTGCAGATCAACACTGGAAGAGGCCAGGAAGACAATTGGGCTATTCATCCAAGACCCATACCTCAAGCTTAACTTTCTGAAAACAACATCTCTTTGTCCTTTTAGGGATTGTACCATTGTTTAAGAAATACGACAATTCAGATCTTCTGTCATCACAAACCCTTCCATTCTCTCCTCAAAAGAAAAAACAGCCACGAAATGGAGTTGTTTCTAATCACTTCAATCACTTAGTTACAGGTCACAGTTTCTTGATGAAAAATTGTTTTCAAGTACCAGTTACAAAAGCATGTCTCAAATATGAGGTCTTTAATTTTATTATAATTAGAAGTCTTTGCATGCACAGCTGAAGAGGAGGTGTAAGGCACCGCTCACTGTGTAGCTAACACACAGTGAATGCAAGAGGAGAAGTAATCCACTGTAAAGGGATGGGAACCAGGGAAATACACATTTACAAAGTGAAGACATTTGAGAAACGTACTCATGGAGAGATCACAGAAAAACGTTGGCCAAGAGCATGCTGAAATCACAGTCATCAAACAACACATCGATTGACAAAGTCAATGAATGGATGAAGCCAAGCAAAGGGAAGCTAAAAATTAAGAATGAGAAGCTTTGTAGTGACAGGTAGCAGAGTGTGCCAGCTGAGTGAGCTGAAAGACTGAGGCAAGTTTTCAGCTACGGAAGGCGTGTTTATTTAGAAAGAGTGATTAACCAGTGCAACCACACTGCCAAGAGCAGTAATGCACACAGCAGTTGTTGCTGCCTTCCTGGGTGTCTTTGCGAGAGCTACGCTTCAGCCAAACAGAAGCTACCAGGATCAACAAAGGGGTACCTGTGCAAAATGTAATGATCTGATTTTTACAGAAGGTCAGATGGAATGATCTAATGGTCCTCCCTGGTCTTAAATTCTCTGACTCACACAGAAAGAGGCTGGCAGAGCACAGGAAAAGAACACAGTGCTGCATGAGCCCCCTTCTTGCACATGTAGTTCAGATCCATGTTCTTCACCTCAGAAGGAAAAAGAAGAGTGTATTACAGAACACAAATTCAGCACCAGGGACTCCCTGGAAATAGTGGTGGGACACTGAAGACTTTTCTAGAACTTACTGAAATTACTAAAGGCTTCCCTTCAAGAGGAAACTGTTGAAAGGCTTTTATTTACTTATGAAAATGAATAAATATAACTGTGAAAATTCTCTCCATATATAGAGGACATCACTGGGAACTAACAGAGAGAATATATATTTTTCAATAGTTCTTTGGTGACACAGAAAACCCAGACCAGAAAATATTAAGTAACTGTTCTGACTTCTCCACCATCATATCATCTTACTTGCACCCACAATATAGGGAGAAGAAAGCAGCATTTTTCTTCACAAATTATATATATTTAGCCTATTTTTTTGGCAGTCAACCACAGCTAGACAAATCTGATCTTCCCTCCTGGAAGAACTATACTTACTTTTTTTCTAAGACCAAGCATGTTACACAATACCAATACAACTTGATTATTTAGACAGACAGATCTGGAATACATGGCCTTTGTGAAAGCTCTAATTCACACTTAAGACAAAAACATGTTCAACAGCTCAATCCAGTATTTTTTTCTTTTCTAGCATCTTTCAAAGATTTTTACCTATTTTTTGGCATTAAAAGTATAGGCTTTCCCCACAAAATATTGCAAAAGAATAACTACCCACACTAAAAAAGACAACATGAGGTTCTCAGGACATTTAGACTCAACAAATATTACAGAGGCCCGTTGTGAGCTATGTATAGCTAGAAAAATCAAATTCATCTGCCACTGTGTCAGGCTGCATTCCAAAGTCATTTTATCACTGCAGTGAATACCAAGATATTTATCTTTCCTGGCCAGGTTAATCTTGTGTTCCATAATTATCATGACTGCCATAAACACATTTGTTCTGTTTCTGCACTTGCAAGTGGTTCCAATTTTAGGGGAAACTGATCTTAAAGGGAGTTCCTTTTATTTACTTTTAACTTAAAGGCAACTGCAGAAATTAAGAAGTATATTGCATTGGAGATTTATTACTAGACATGTGATGATAGCTTTCCAGTTAATTTTTTAGCCTCAAACTAAATTGAAATCATTACAAGGCTACCACATATAAAGTGTTCCATGCAGGAAACGACTCGAGAGTACTATGAACATAGTTGGATGGCAGCATCTCTCTGTCTGTTTGTGAATTTTTGGTGTGCACACACGTAAGTTTTGACAAATTTTCCAGAGCACTTTCTTGGGATTCCCCACACACATCCCATTTCCTTTGATCATATGACAAATCCTTAGGATGCAGCATGTTTTGTGACTCTGCAGGCCTGGCAACTCCACCATCCTCCTGTGCAACACAGCTAAACAGTTTGCAGTTCCAGATTTGGCTCATTTGGAGTTGGCATGACTCTCTTCACTGCACTCTGTAGTTGTGCCCTAAAGCAGTGGAAAACATGGTCAGCCAGGGATCTTTCCTACTAGACGTACTGCCATTCCTACTGCAGATTATTAGCACCATTCCTACAAGCATCTGCTCTCCTCCTGCTTTGAGTAGGAGAAGACAAATAGCACCTTTGTCCCTACTTTCAATGACAACAACCACGCAAAATGCAAGGCTCAGAAAAACTGGAGAGACACAGAGAGAAAACAGGAAAATAACATGACTCTGTCTGGGGACACTGAAGGCTTCTGTGTACTTTTCAAAGGCCAATCAAGATTAAAACCTTGAACAGTTCCTGAACAAAGGCCGGAGTACGATATGTGGAGCTCTATCAAAAGGTTGAAAGGTTTGTTTTAGAGGGCTGAGCATATCCTTTAGTTCAGAGGATGCAAAAGTCGGAGCAAAAGCCAGACTACAAACCCCCTAGGTTTTGATTGCATTTAACTTGTAGAAAATTGGCATCTCTCACTCCATCACTTTAGAAAAATGAAGATGAAGATAATAGACTTTACCCAAACTTAGCAGAGATGAGATATATGTTGCAGTGTAACTGCAACTCAAGCAGAAGCTAAACAAATTAGTTAGGCTCTGGCTAGTTTGTATTCACAGGGTCAGCAAAGGCATATAGAGTAGGCACAAGAAGCAGAGTTTCCAAATCTTGCACCTCTCCCTCTTTAGCTCAGTATTCTAGAGGGAAACAAGAAGATACAGAAACAGACAGAATACACCCATGTTTACAAATCACCGGAGTCCTTCAGAGGTAAGATCCTGACATAATATGAAATACAATTATCTCATAAGAAGAGGGAATACATGTGTATATATGTAAGTACTTACCTATCAGTGTTTTCTTATTTCTCCAGACTTCCAAAGTCTCCACATAAGTCCTTACATCCCTGGAAGTGTTTAAGGCCAGGCTGTATTGGGCTTTGAGCAACGTGATCTAGTGAAAGCTGTCTCTGTCCATGGCAGAGCAGCTGGAACTAGATGATCTTTAAGGTCCATTCCAATCCAAAGCATCCTATGAGTCTATAAAAAACGTTTCTACTTTTCTAGCAAGTTTAGACAAGCTTTGTAGCATTTCACTGGACAGTAGGAAGAATAAATTGGAGGCTATAAATCCATGCTCTTATGAGGAGATTGAGACAGTCTGACTTGCAGAGTTCTGGGGCTACATCACAGGAAAAGCAAAATGTGCTTAAAAAGCATCACAGTTGAAGTGGATAAAGTCACCTTTGGCTTCTGCTGCAGAAGTGACAATATGGCAAAGTGAAGCAAAAGCCCAGTGCCACAAGCCTCATTAGCATAAGTAACAGCAGATTAAGCTGAGAGAATATGACACAATGACCAACAGATTCCCCAGCTGTACTAAAAATAGCTACACAAAAGTAGACAAGATATCCTCCAAATGTGGAAAAAACCCTCCAAAAAACAAGGTCCTAGGGAATCCAAATCCAAAGAAAACTTCTTTTTCTTTTAAAAAAACTGCCCTTGGTAACTTGACAATTCAGAATCAAATAACTACTTCTATGTGTGAGAGCATGCAGGGCAGCTCAAAACAAAGCCACGTGTTAGTGAAGGGCCAAAGAATGTGTTCCGTTAGAGCTGTCTTTGCTGGACAGAGTCCTTTTAGAGGGGCAATTTTAGTCAGGCCATCAGCAGCAGTAGTGAGGGCTGATGAGTAGGAGAAGGTGGTTCAATATGTAATAGAAATTACACAAATCTGAACTCAATCCAAGAGCTAAGGAATTACTAACTTCCACAATTATATTAATAACAAAGTGGGTAGGCTGTGGAGACTGGTCAATTTTACAGAGCAGTAAATGCTACCACAGCTATTGAGTGTGGCTGGGAGGTGACCAAGACCAAAAGCATTGCTTATTTTTCAGTTTAAGCATATCTGACAGAAGAGTCAATGTGGTACACACAGTTCAAAGTGACAGCAACATACCTGTCCTGTTTGCTTTGCCTGGTTTCAATCTAATCTTGCACAACTTCAGGTAGGATGACAGTGGCATGCAAAACAGGTTGATGTGATGCACGAAATAGGTATGTCACTTCAGCTTTTATCTGAGAGCTTCAACAGTCAAACAATTTCTTTTATGTCTCTGGAGAATGATATGCATTAAATTTAACATAAGTATTAACTACTGGCACATCCAATCTTGAATATCACCTACAGTCATCATAAAATATAGCGTATAAAACATATAAAAAGGGAGTCAAAGTGCATGGAAGATGCAGCAAATATTAAAAAGTAAAAATAAGAGGTGAAAAGAAAATAGCATGAAACACAAGAACACAACACATCACTTTAAAAAATGTTAAGTATTGATTAACAAAATAAAAACATAAGATAATTATACCTATATTTTATAAAGAATATGGGATCATTAAATAAGTATGATAAACAAGCTCTAGAAAGAAAGTGTTCATAAAGTTAAGAATGTTCTCCTTTCTGTAGAAACTGCTTTTCAGGTTCCCTGGATATGTTCTTGCATTTTTGGAGAACTGATAAAGGAAGAAACATGCTTGCCCTGTAATAATCAATATAGCATTAGTTCACAGGGAAAAGTCTAGGTATTTCAGCACTAATGTCTAAAAATCTTTGAGACAGAAGATGTAGGAAGTGTACTTAGTAGTTCTAACACTAACTGAGGTTATAGGTAAGCTTGGGATGAAACTTGGGATGGGGGCTCTTCCCCTGTAAACCCCGATCTTTCCTGTGTTTCCAAACAGACCTGAACAGAGAGCAGATTCCCAGTGATGTACCTGGTGACCTTCAGACACTAAGCATGAGATGCAAGGCTGCTTCACATGGTGCTGTGGCATTGTCAGCAATCACATGCACGTGTTGCAGGGTGGTGCAGCATCTCCCTGCCTGGGAACAGTCTTCTGTCAATATCCTTTCTCAGTCCAGCTCCCTACATGGTAATTCTGCTTTTCTCAACACTATAAAGTCTGAATCACAAGGACGTTTCCCCTGGAGGACATCTAATGTTCAGTGTTCAGAAACACAGAATAAAACACTTGAGTAGGTAAAAGGGAAACAATTAATTCTCTTAATTATTTTATTCAATTCATTTATTTTTCACTCTCTGGCTATCCACTCTCCTGAGGGGAAAACGCTCAATCACTCTCACGCTGTTTACTTTCCAGGGTTAACAACATTTACTTTAATATTAAACTTCAGGCGTGATCTTAAATGACTGTAGATAGGATTACAAAGGAGCAAATAGTTGAGGGTTTGAATTGTCTTTTTTTTTTCCTCTGAGCTGAATGCATGCACCATGAGAGAACCATGCTGCGAGTCACTTGAAATGCATGGAGAAAAACAAACATTTTCTAAATATACACAAAAATGTCTTCTTTGGTGTGTTCTTTAGAACCATGGAACTTTTCTCTCCTTCTGAACTCTTAAGGGACTCATTCTTCAGCCAGTGATTACAGAAAGAAATTAAAGCTGTTTCATTTTAGGTGTGTCTCTCCTGCCAGGAAAAAAAATCTCACTGCTTCATATCTACTGTAGCTTAATAAAGAAGATCCTTAAAGCCCTACTCTATTCCTGAAATAGTAGTAGTATTAATATTAGCAATCAAAATCTTCAGTATTGCAACTTGGTAGACTATATAGTATCAAAAAACCTGAAAGAACAAGCCAAAATTCAGGAAACTACAATAATGTAATTAATGAAATTAATCCTGCTTCATGTATAGATGAGCTTTCTCTTGCTCAGTTTCAAGTTCTGTAGTAACTCACCACACGTCTCTCGCATCGTTCTTGAGCAATGAAGCTCATTACTTACTACAAGGAATTGGATTATTCCAGACTACTTGCAAGCACTACCGCCAAGACAAATTACTTACAGGTGCAAAGGAACATGCCAGAATGTACAAAGAAACATCACAGATCTAATCCAAAAATGCATCTGCAATGAAGATTAACATTTTATTCCAGTAATGGGTTGGGGTAATTTCATTTCTTTGGTTACAAAGAGAGAAAGTACTGCCAGGCTTCCATAAATACACGTTGACTGACCTCCAGAAGGAATAGATGAAGACATGAACCCGACCCTTTCTAATCAGTTTGCTACCTCCTCCCCAAGTCCATTTCACTGAAGGTAGAAGGCATATCCAAGAAAAGCCAGATTTCCATGGGTGTCTCCACTTAACCCTAACATTCACCTGGATGTTTTAGCCTGTTCTCTAATTCACCCACAAAGAAGCCAGAAATAACATCTACCTCACAAATTTTGACAAGTGTGCCAAAGGCACTACTGACCTGCTGTACAATCCAAAGACCAACAGATAAATAAAAATAAAAAGCAAAAACTGTCTTGGCCCCAACAAAATAAGTGTTGCTCCTTACATTTCCCAAGTGCTTTACATTTCCTTTGTGTTGAGCTAGGCTTCCCTTCAAAGATCTGCAACCTCAATAACTAAAATAAGACTTTTCCCATTTTTTAGTGAAATCTTGGAAGAGAAACTCCTGCGGTTTTCCATGCAGAAAAGAGCCTGGGGCTATCAGACTGTCAGTGTCTGAAGCTCAGAGGGTCAAGGGTGGGAAACGAACCTTTTTGTTCTATGTTACAGAGTTGAAATCAGTAATGAATAAGATAAGATGATCCCGAGTCACTGCTCCCTGTATATATTTTATCTTTTTGTGGTTTTTTCATTTGGTGTTTTTTTTTAAGTTTAAACAAGTTTGTCTTGAGATATCAGCAACACAAGGCTTCAGCTGGGTGCTCCAAAGTGGCTCCTGAACACCTTTGGACAGACTCCATCCCACCTCCATTCACTCTTCAAGCTTACAACCTTCCTTTTACAGGCAACACTTTTATTGAACAACAGCATTTGTTCAAACTTGGATCATGTTAGCAGTGGTGGAAAAGGAGCCCAACCTCCAGAATACAACCTGTCACAGCAGACAGCTTCCATCATCCTGCAAATGACATCCTGCTTCTCTCCCCATCTGACAGCAGCCCCATATGACATTTCTTGACACCTTCTCAACTTGAGGACACAATGTGTTTTTCCTTCACTGATTATCTCAGAATGATGAAACAACTCAAATGCTCTAATAGCTTTTTTTTTTTTTTCCCTTCAGGGGCAAGGTGTTAAACCAGAAAACTATGCTGAAATACAACCCAAATACCTTGTGTTTTCTCTCCTGAATTTTAATAATGCTTTTCTGAGATGGTTGTTCGCTCAGGTAAAAACTTATCTCCTGACCTGGCAGGCACCAAGAAGTTGCATGAAGCAGCAGCAGAATAAGTTAATCTCTGAAGTGACACTGCCGCCTTTCCCTCATCTAATTGACTGGCTTGTTTTTTCTCTCTTTCAATGCAGATGTTTCTTCTCCCTCTCCCTCAATTTAAGTGTTTCTATTGAAGTACGGGCTGTGGAGGATTCCCAGTGACATACCTATCTCTGGCTCACACACAAACTGCAATGCCTAATAACTGCACCTCTGTTTCCATGGCATCTCAGAATCATCAATGGGTGGCTCATCTCTGCACAATACCATTTTCATTCAGTGTAAAATCCTCAAACTGTGACTACCAAGAATGCCATAAAATGCAATCCCCTTTCTGCTTAGGGTATTTACAGCTTCACAGCCAGTCAAGGTTTGCAGTCATCATTCTGTGCCTGGTTTTCAGGATACAAAGCGGACCCTTCACATTAATTACATATTGTTCCCTAGAGCAAAGTCACTTTTCTGTACAATTTCTCACATGCCACATACACTGATGCCACAAAATAGATAATAAAGCATTAACATTAAATAATAATAAATTAATAAATGTTCTGCTGCCTAGTCTTAGTCAGATTTACAAAATTGTTTGCTACATGTAGCCCAACAGAACTGCTTGAGCTGCTTCTTATTTGATGGGTCAGCCAGGTCATGCAGAATATCACAGTAAATACCATTTTCACTAAGGACTCATTAAGGAAAAATTCATCTGCTTGTTGCCGGAGGAATAACACTAATTGGTTCTCTTCAGCAGTTTACCACTTTCCTACTGTTACGGGGCCCTTATCATCTGCACTAACACTTTGTCTAAGGCTGATGATTCAAAGTCACATTTAGGCCCACGTAGTTCAACAAACAGTGCCTGTAAGAAAAGTGTGGGATTAGGTGTTATGACAGACAATGAGGTATTACTACTTAAAGCATTTTTAGCTTGCTAAAGGAACTGAACAGGAATTAAAGAATAGGTTCTCTGAAGGAAGCAAACCGTATCTGACTTTTCGCATTCTGAGGGCATATGATGGTGCTAGTTTTACTTGGTATATGGAGCCAGACTATGTCAAGAATTTTCAATTTTTGCTTCCTCATTACATCCTTAAATTAGTAGCCTAAGAGTCTCCTCAAAACCCTCTCTGTCTTAGGATTTGTTTGTTCTTGGTTCAGGTAGCATCATACCTGATGGCTTACCTAATCCTCATTATTTATGAAGTTTTGAAAAATAACACAGCCTGAGAATAAATAAAATCAACTTCTGGGATTTATCAACATCTGTGACATACTTTTTGTTCCTGGCTTCTGCAGAAATATCTGAAGAGACATACGCATACAAAGATTTAATCACACTGGCTGGCAATTTATTTCACTATTTTTGAAATGTTTTGTTAAGTACCAAATTTGTACATATGATAAAAATCCTTTGTGCCATCCAGTAGTCCAAAACAAGGCCACTAAGAAATGAGAAGTCAGTAATTTTACTATTAGGTTGAGAGTCATCACAGACACTAAACCATAAACTGTCACTGAATATTTCAATGGCTCCAATACTAGTTCATCAAAGCATCCAGTTTAAAAAATTCTTTCCATTATGGCTCAGAAGAAGATAAATATAACATTTTCCATGTACATGAAGTTGTTTAATACCTTTTCTTTTCTGCCTTATCAAACCTGATTCAGTCACAATTCCGGGCCTGCAATAATTACTGAAGCCAACAGGTTGCATATTTCACTGTTTGCAGTCCTTACCAACAGTGAATGAAAACCAGCCTCAGACTGCAAAGTCTCTATTTTTTCTTTTTGTCAAAAACCTTAATTTAAATAAATTAGTGAAATTTCAGCTCGCCCTTTGAAAAAGTGGTCTTTGCACCTAGGGATATTTGTTAAATACCATTTGGGACCATTAATATCAAATTACAGAGGAATTCCCATTATAAATGACATTTTGTACTAAGAGGAAATAAAGATGTGTTAAATATGAGCATAGTGTGGGAATATTCAAATGATTTTTGTTACAAAAAAAGATAAAATGACGAACTTCTTCCCCGTATCTGTGCTTTATTTTTTGCAAAAGCAAGTGTGACCTGCATAATGGCTGTCAAAAAATAACAAGCTGCTCAGAAAAAGAAAGTCTACAGAAAGCAGCATGTGGTGGTTTTATTTAGTGTGGCTTTTAAGTTTCAGGGAAACAGATCAATATAAGTGATCAGAAGTGAATGCTAAAAAAATTTGATCCCATGAAGAAATTCCTCATGCTCTTTATTCCTAATCATCAGAAGGACACAAAAAGAGGTGAAGGTGAGACTAGATTTAGATTAAGAAAACGCAAGTTTCAAGTAGCTTAATTTTTGTTCAAATTTTTCTTTAACTTTTTCTGATCTTTGGCTTTCCCCAGTTGTGGCAAGTCTTGGGCAGGAGTGAATGGAGGGGAAGGAAAAAAAAAGAAAGAAAAAAAGACAAGTCTTGGCAGCGTTGGTCAAAACCAACTGTATGTTCTTGACCATTTCAGTATCTTGAGCCTCTGTATCATCAAGCAAGTCAGAGAGCTGGTTGTACTATGTGCAGGATCTTTAGGGAAATGTAAGTGAAAGAAACATCTTGTAAAGAATAGCATCGTAATGTAAAACACTAGGCTGGATAACTTGAGGTTATTAATGAAAAAAACTGTGTGACTGATCTTGATTTACTTTTCTGATTTTCATTTTTTAAGACTAAGATCTATTCTAAAGATAACAAAAGCCAAAGAAACTGCAGTGCATCCAGAAGTTCCTGATTTTTATAAACAGGTACACCTTGCGTCCTTATTCTGATACACAGATGCTCAGACCATAAAGAAAAATTTAGAAAGATGCAAGCAAAATTATTATTACTTCCATTCTTCCATTTCTGGTAAAGCCTTGATTTCTCTTCTTTCACATCTCCATTTCAGCTCTCCCTCTTTCATGACTACATCACTGGGTCTATCATGTCCAGGACATTTCTGCAAGGAGCAACTCCTGTGTTCTTATCCTCAGTTCTGCAGTGAATCTCATGGACATTTTGGAGCTAGTGGCACAGAGCAGGAAAGATGCAAGACCACTTGTGCCTTGTAGTTTAAGAAATCATAGAATAGTTTGAATTGTAGGAGACCTTTTAAAGGTCATCTCTTCCAACCTCCATGCAACATCTCCAACTAGATTGAGTTGCTCAGAGCCCCATCCAACTCGAAAGTTTCCAAGGAAACTTGGAAAGGTGGTTTTTACCACCTGTCTGAAAACATGTTCCCTTGTTTTTACCCCTCTCACTGTAAGAAACTTGCTTTTTTCATCTAAACTTTCCCTCCTTCAGTTTAAAACCATTCCCCCTTGACCTATCACTTATACAGCCTTGTAAAAAGTCCCTCCTCGGCTTTCTTTCAAGTCCCCTTTAGGTACTGGAAGGCTTCTGTGTGGCCTCCCCAGAGCTTTCTGATCTCCAGGCTGAACAACCCCAACCCGCTCAGCCTGTCCTCTCAGGAGACATGCTCCAACCCTCTGATCATCTTCATGGCCCACCTCTGGACCTGCTCCAGCAGGTCCACATCTTTTTTGTGTTGGGGAACCAGACATGGACCCAGTACTCCAGGTGGGATCTCACAAGGGCAGAGTAGAGGGAGTGGTTAAGATATAGGATTTCAGGGATATGAGGTTTAATATTCTGTGGGAAAAAGAACAAAAACAAACCAACAAACCAACCCAAAAAAAACCCCAAGCTCTATAGGGGTGGAGAGACAGGATACCCTTTAGCATTTATTATCAAATATGTCCCTCCCCAAATTCTTAGTAATTTTAATTCTGTTACACAGTATGAATAACTAAATTAAAAACTTATGAAGTGTGAACTCTGGGTTTTGAAGGACAAGAAAATTTCCCATTTTGCTAATATACTTAATTTATTAATACATTTTGCTTAGATGTAATATGTCTTTGTATAATGCTTTCTGGCAGTACATAACCAGATGCTCAGGAATATCTCTTGGACAATTTGACTTCCATATGTGCCTTTCTTTATGCTTTTCTTGCAAGGCGATTACCATTCATTCATCAAATGACTGTCTCATGGAAAACCCAAAGCCTCTTCATTCTTCACCTTATGTTTTATTTCCCCTTCTCCTGCCCTCCTCCTCATTCTAGTGGATTTTTAAAAGGACAGATTTTACTGATAGAGAGAAGGAGTACATCATCTTTTTCTTCTAGCTCAGCTTCTCATGACCCTTGCCCAAGACGGTCAGACACTTCCCCACACTGTGGGTATTTCTCAACTAAAATTTCAACCTTCTTCAGGAGTAACCACAAGCTGAGTGAAGCAGCAGGTGACCAGCAGCAGAAAGCCAAGAGCTGCCACACTACACAGTCTTCCTCTTGTCAGAAAGAAAAGTCAGGACATGTCAGGATGAGCTCATTCAAAGCTAGTCCTGGGGTGCTGATGGACAGAAAATGTACAGAAGCAGATATGGAAGTACTGACACCATAACATATTTCAAAGGCCTTGTTTCTGACTAAAACTATCCATTAAAATAAACTTTAAAAATAAAATTAATCATGGCCTAGACACAATAAAATATTGAATGTTTTGCAAAACTAATGAACTTCGTCTCCACCATGGCTGATCTCCTCCCACACTTCTTCTGTTGAGCTCAAACTGCATAGCTCATAACCAAAAAGGTCTCTTAAGGTTGACAATGCAGCACTGCTTCTTTCAAGGCTCCTCCAAAAAGCACTAGGTCCATGCACAATTTGATTTTGTATGAACAGGACCATGCTAACCCTCATGTCAGTACTAAAATTATAAGTTTCTATGAATAACATTCAAAAAGGTCAATCTCCAGTCTTTTAAACTTCATTACTCCTGGAGTGTTAGGCGGCTGTCATTTCCCTCCTCCACAAATTTTCCTCACTAACTTGAGCCTCTCCCTACCCTAATTCCCTTTTACTCCTGTAAGAACAAGACATTGACTGAACTTGTGAGTGCTTCACTTAGCACAGGTTGATGGGAATTATCATTGTTCTGCCAGACTGCTCCAGCCCATATCCTTAATCTCTGGTTTTGCCTGTCATCCCACACTTCTTATTTCCTGTTTTTTCCTCTTCAGTTCATGTAACCAAGTATCAACATACACCCTGATTTCTATCTCTTCTTTGCAGAATTAATAAATGTACCACACCTGAGGTACATATCTGTAAATCTGTGTGGAAGTCAGTGTATTTTTCTTGTGTTGTCACACTGCCTAGGACCACAGATTCTTTACCCTTGACTAGGATTAATAACCAGAATCATGTGAAGGAGCACATACCAGATTCCACCTCAGTCAGTAAATAACCTTCCACAGTTTTCTTAATTATGTCTGGCCAGCACATGAGTGACAAGCCTCTGTGCCCTTGCACACCTTTTAGAACACCCTCCCAAGAAGAAAATTGAAAACATGGATCCTATATCTAAATATAAAGTGAAAGATGTCAACTCTATAAATTACTTCAGGAAGACAGAACGGAAGGAAGATTTAAATGTAAGGATGAGAGAAAATCTGTGTGCATCAGGCAAAGGATGTACAGATACACAACTGGATATCTGCATGTATCTATAGTAGAAACATCTGCTGGTTCTTATTGCTGCTTCTCTCTTCTTTTTCTATTTCTGTTCATTTGCTTCCCCACCCTCTTTATTGAATGTAGATGCTCTTTCCTTATTATTATCTTTCATATTTGATTACAAGCTTCTAAGATAATAAAAGGAAAGGAAAAGGAATACATGGTTCCCTCTAATCCCATCAGATATAGACTTTCACGACTAAGTTTCAACTGAATTCTTAACATTTTAAATTGTTATTTTTAATAATAAGCATTATATACAGGGGCTCGCTCATTAGACAGGCCTGTAGCTCTATTTATAATCAACAGCTGGCTCCACCTAGTGTCCTATTAATTCATCAGTGAAAGAGAAAGCTAAAACCAAATACTAGAGAGAAAACAGAAACAAACTATAAAATCACTTGTCAGCTGGGTGATGGCCACAGACAGCATGAAGTTACAACTGCTGGTGTCACAGGGAAAAGACCATTTTAAGTAACGACTGTATGGCGATTGCCAGCCAGCACTCTGGAGACATGAGGAGATTAAGCAGCTTCAGGAGTATAAATATAATATATGCAATATAAAACAGTTTTACTGCTACCCTGAAAAGGAGAATGGCACTTAAGCTGTTTATAGGGGTTACTCTCTCACTGTTTCACTGTGATCAACAATGACAAATTATTGTTAAATTTAATTGAACTTCTATGAAACAAAAAAACATTTTATTTTATTGTCATCAAAACCACAGAACTATTTTTGGTTATTCATACCCCACAGCGATCCTCTCTGTTAATGAGTACATCTCCCCTCCCAGCAGTTACAAAATCACTTAAAATGCCTCTTGTAGATGATCAAAACAGGGAAATGCTCAAGCTAAATAACACTACGTATTAGTTTTACTGATCTTTACATTCAAACTTTCTAAAGGCTGGTTCACAGCTGTGTATCTAGAAACATCTATCTTTCTAAAACTGTTACAGCTTTACTCAGCAACATTTAGTGGTTAATAGCCTGATCCCTGTTGACAAGACAACACAGAGCATAGCCAACAAAGTAATTTAAGATAAAGTCAGAAAAGTGAATATCCTGTTTGACAAGAGGTTACTTGATTATCACCTTGGAAAAAACTATATATCTAATGAAGAATGGAGTTTACATAGAAGAAAAGCAAAATAATCCAAATAATTTAACATAATCATAGCCTGTGAGCTATTAAGCAGTGTTTGAGTTGTTGTTGAACCTTCGAATAGGAAGAAAGAGAATGCCTTACATTTACAAAGCACTACTTTTACTTCTTACATCGAGGGCGATCCACTCTGATAAAGCTGATGTCTGTTTTAAACCTGTTCATATCACCTGTTCGGAGCTGCTTAGCTGTTTCACCCTAGTGGTGATAAAATATATTTCAATATGTACAGTGTACACTTAATGACTGTTCACCGTGACAGAGAGGGAGGATATGTGTTGTGGGGGGAGAGGTGGACAGGAGGAAGGAACATATAGTAAGACAATACCTACACCAAAACAAACACCTGTAAATTTTCTCAAACTCTCTCAAAATAGTCAGTTAAAAGTTATGCTTGTGACACATCTGAAGTATTCACAGCTAAATTCAATTATTATATGAAAACCTCACAGTGCAACACAGAACATGAATTTAATAAAATGCATACAGAAATGCTCTCTAATGTTTCAGAAAGAAGAGAATACCCAAGTTCTCAACAGTTAAGCAGTTACTGTCATTTCTCATTAACAGCTTTCAAAATCCTGTCTGAAACAAGTTGATACAGAGAAATTAAGAACAGTAATCAAGCGAGAAATGATAGACCAGCTGGGTAGGCATCAAGTTGGCAAAACGTGAATACAGTTCAATAGCTGAAACAGATGCTGGAGTTGTTGAGAAACCCTGCAGGAGATATTGATGTATTTTCTTTATATAATGCTGAACAACCGGATAAATGTCAAGAGCTAAAAACTGATGGGGAATAAAACCTATCATAAAAACTAACTGTAAAGCAGAGACATGCAATAGTATCTTTTCATTATACCAGAGCATTCAGTACATGCATCTTCATTTCCTTGGAATTCCTCAGAATGCCAATATATCAATCAGAGCCTGCTAGTGAATCAGAGGGAGCTTTTCCCAGTCTTGTTTCCCATTTGTTTGTTTCTATCTACCTGAGGCTTCCCAGACTTAGAAAATACTTTATTCTTCAGTCTCATCCTAACAGAGCACTCTCTTTCAAGCAAGCAATTCCCCGAGCTTGGAGGCGAGCAGGAAAGAAAGAGTAACACAAGCATAAATGAAACTGCAAAATCCATTTTGCACGAGGAATTTTGTTTTCAGAGTTTCAAGACCTCAGCAACAAATCCTCTGCCATCGGCGACAGCTCATTCTAGCATATGCTTTGTCATGGTCAGTTTCTAATTACATTCATAATGATGCAATAGCTTTGATAATCCTACCTTCCATGCCAGCTGCTTTTCTTGTCACTCCATCATGCCAATAAGTTGGCTGCCGTAACAAATCAAGATAGTGCAAAACAGCATCTTTCCCCTGCATCTGTCATCTTCCTGAAAGCATTCTATTACTGCCGACTGCTGGGAACCAGAAAGTCTATTTGAATTCCAGCAGCTCCCCTTTCGCATGATTCAAGTTAGGTTAGGTGGGCATGCCTAACATGATTCTCTCCATCATTTATTATGCAGCTGCTACACCGTCGGTGTGGTAACCACTCTGACTTTATCTGATACGTCAGTCTTGCAAACCTCTACCTCCGTGCAAGCCCACGAGCCACAGAAGCATCTTGCATTTAATGAGCATTCTCCCTGCCTAAAGAGAGTGCATCTGTAAATCTGTTTCAAATCCTGCTGCTTGTATTGTCCTCTAAGGCTGATGCAAATGTTTTGAAGATTTTTTTATTCTTGCGGGTTTTTTTCTCTTCAGAAAGCTCTTCATGCACGCTTGAATTATTCACGCTTCAGCTAAACGTTTGCTGATTTGTGTCCAACCAAACAGCACCTTCCCGTTGAAACTCTCTGCTCGAAAGCTACTTCTGAATAACAGTGCTGTGCGTTCTGGCTCTCAACTCTGTTTCATTTTGAACGTGGCTTTTATAGCTACACCTTGACAAATACATTTATTCTTTTCGTGCAATGAATGGCTGTCTAATGAGGGAGCTGTACATTTTTAAGCAATTTATCGGAGCCTATCTGTAGATGACACTTGCTTTTTGTGCTTTGTACATTTTAACAGTAAGGGGATAGCTCTGTTACAGCATCTTGATATTCTTAAAGTGGTAAGAACACCACCATAAGCTGCTTTTTTGCCGGTCTGTGGAGGACACTTTCAAATGACAGAGTTTACTTAACTGCTTCTGAGTATCGTGAATTAAAGGGATAGGGTTGTTTTGTTGTCTTTCTATTTATATTTTCTGTTGAGTGGGGGAAAAGCATGCTTGCGTCAGTGATTTCAGAAGAATATTAATAGAAATTGACATCTACACATCAATCATCCTCCAAGTCAAATTAGCTGTGTCTCCTCCCACCACTTCTGCCTGCAGTTCAGAGTCGAGGCATTTCATCTTTAATGTGTCTGGTTGCTCATAAGCTGAATACACAACCCCAACCCCACGGTGGAAAGTTTGAATACCTGTGAGAGAAAAAAGGGACAATTCAATAGAGGCAACAGCCTGGCTTAAACCTGATAGTTAAGTGAAGTAGTGAAGGAGATCAAGGACTATCGCTGCAGTAATACCTCCTTCCTCAGCCTTTGCACTGAGGAGAAGAGAAGAGGAAAAGGCAAAGGAGGAGAGAAGAAGGGGAAAAGGGCAGAGTCCCCCAGGAAGGCTTTCCCTTGAGGCAGCTGCCAGCTCATCATCACTCACCAGTTCTCATATTCCCAGCTCAAAAGACTCATAGGGTTTTACTTAAGCCTCACTGCTTTACTCAGATTATATGTGTTGAACTTTTCTGTGGTTTGCAATCCCTCCCCACCCTGATAGTCCCTTCCTCCCCCACAATTTTCTAACCTCAGTTAAGTTCCTCAAGCTCTTGGCTATGAAAAACAAGCCTGAACACATGAACTCAGGGGAGATCCAAGTCACAGAAACTGAAGGGTGAGGGGGATTGGGGGGTGGGGAAACCAAATAAACAAAAACCAAACCAAAGTAAAAAAATCCAAACAAACAAACAAACAAAACCCAAACCAAACAACCTAAAACGAACCAGGAAAACAGGTAAGAGGGTTTCCTATTTTGAAATAAAAAGTAGAAATAAAAAAATCAGAACATCTGATATCTTCCTCTAGGACTCCCACAGAGGTGTTATCAGTGGGTGCCTCCTGCACAGCACTAAGCAGAGACCCTGGGCAGAGGGGCAGGTTGGTGCTGGGGCTGCTGAGCGTGAGAGAGCTCCCAGCCCTTCTGGGAGGGATCTGACTCCCTGCTCCCACCCACATCCAAATGGCACAGCTGACACCTGAGTGAGCGAACATAGCATGGCGCTGCTTCTATATGTGATACTGTATTTATTCCTAGCATGCTGCCAGAAAACGCCTTTTTAGAGATTTCATGTAAATAAAGCAGAATTACTACATCTGTTCCTCTGTCTGTAGCAGCACATATCAACAAGCTAATTTTGCATTCAAGGCAACAGAGACAGTCCTATCATATAGTTGCAAAGTGCACAACTATAAAGTGTCTATCCAAAAATACTGTCAGCTCCTTTTCGTTCACAGTTCAAGTCATTTCTGAAGTGAAACAAACCAGGCAATGAATGAGGACTGACTTTGAAGTTGCCATCAATTCCAAGTACATAAAAAGATATGCTTAATATTTCACACTTCTAGCTGCATTACAATTTCTAAATCATAGACACAGCAAGAAGGAATTTACATGGTATTTCACAAAAAATGAGTTTGAGCACATAGATCATATAGCTTGTAGTTACAGGGAAGATCTAAAGTACCCAAAAACTCAACATAGCTTAATTTTTAATTCAGTGAGTTTTATGATGTACAAGATTAGAGATGAAAATATCCAGAAAAATATTTCATATATCAGTAAGACAATTAATAATGAAAAGAGAATGGGAGCATCTGGTATGACATAAATATACTTTAGAGAATCCTATCACACCCAGATATCTCAGAAGTACAAAAAGGAAGAAATAGACAAAGGAGGGGGAAACGAGGGAATGATGAAAAGTATTTCCAGAGAAGTAAGCATGGCGTTACGTGGAGGACCCACTGTGGTTTATCATTCAGTATTAATGCCCTGCAACTCAGCATACAGTGGATGAGATATAGTTTAGCCACACAGACATTCCCAGACAGATCAGGTCTATGGGGAGTAGCCATTTTTGTTCTGCGGGGGAAAAAACCAAGAAACCCAAAATATTTTTAATTACTTTTTTTGGAGGAGAAGGAAACTGAAATATACCAGTGTTTGTATCTTTTGTGTGCACTGGCTGTATAGAAAAACAGCCCATAGACAAATGGAGAATCTGGGAGGAGAAACCAGTATCAGTCATTCTGTCCACACACTAATAGGCCAGATTAATAGCTGGCTTTTGTCTCTAGCTTTTCTGCATTTTTCTGCAAAAACAACAGCCGTGGTTTCTGCATATTGTAAGTGGATTCAGCATCTGCATAGATATAATTATAGCAACCCACCCATATGGAATGAATTGCTTTAGAGAGAAAGCTCCATGGGTAGCGCTCCCAGAATCTACAATAACACAAATACATAATTTTTTGTCTTATACAGAACCGTCCTCAGTTTGCAAAAAGCAGAAATAAATGACAAGTGGAAAAACACTCATCAAGTGGTATTCTGCTTTTTAGAGTACTGAAAACTCAGTAGGCAAAGAAACTCCAGCCTATTCGGGTGAGAACTCTCTTCCTATTCCATTTACGGCTTATGGCAAAGACATGTCTATTTGTTTTAATTATTTTACTGCTACTAGAGTGACTGATTGGTGCTTTCAGGGCACTTGAGTTTGATTGTTGTGGTGTGTGCACGTGACTGTGACGACTAAGGTACCTTGTAGAACCTCTTCTTGCTGCCATTTCTTTTTTCTTTTTGTTTTCCTCTTTGGAAGCACCAGTGACCCTGACTAAGCAAGAGCAAATAATGGATCACTGATAAATAGGAAGCAAGCAGATTGGCCTTGACCTTCAGCTCTACATGATTCTCTACATAATGCACTCTCTCTGGTATGCAGAAATTAATGCTGATTTTGCTTAGCAAAAATTGTTCATTTGTTTTGCTAATATATCTCCTGAAGAAAGTCAATTTCTCTTCCCTTTTTCCCTGCCTCCCATTATACTCAGGTAGTTCATCCCTCTCCCAGTGAACGACTAATTCAATCGATCAATCATGCAAGAAAATACCTTAATGATATACTGTGCATGTTTAGATTAATAAATACCTCCAATAAAAGCACTGGAAAGTTTGTTTGGATAACACAGACAGGAATTATGAATTATTTCTTACTGTTAATCATTCTGTATTAACTACTTCTCAATTACAAGATTTCTGATGTATGACTATAAAAGTAATCTGTCCATAAAGAATCACTTTCCAATATAGTTAGACACATCAGTACTTTCATTTTAATGGTAATATTTCAATCGTTTAGAGAGGATAACTTCTGACAATTACAGCAAATGCAGCTTTGACTGCTCAAGATTTAAAAAAATTACTACAGACAAGGGTATGAAGAACTGAAAATGAAAAAATGCATAAAAGTAATGTCTCTATAAAATAAAAGGCCAGTGCCACCATCCTCTCCACATGGATGCTTACACGGCCTGAGACTCCAATGGAAAGGTTTAGAAGCCTTGTCATCGAGACAGGACCACTGTGCTGGCCAGAGAGACAAGTTTCAGATGTGTATGTCTGAAACCATCCAGCCAGGCACCTGACAGTCATCCCAGGAGCTGAAACTTTCAGGGATTTAAAAATTTTTGCTCCTCTGCACTGTAGCTTATCCGGTTATTTTTGTGCAGAAGTCATCTTTGTCTTTTAAACTGAATCTCAGGTGTATGAAATTCAGCTAAGTTCAGGCATTTGTCATAAGATGAAAGCTCAAAACACACTTATCTGAGGATGTGTTAGGAGGACTCATGACCAACCTTTTGAAATAAGATTGATCCCATTTATGGTAAAAAAGTTTTTCAAAATTTTATTACTGTACTTACAACAATAATAAGCAGTGATTTCCTCAGCAACCCCAGGATTTCATATTACAGGACATAAAAGAGTTATTCATAAAAAATGCTACAGAAACAGTTCTCTGAGATGGCAGAGCACGGCACACTAAAAAGTGGATACTCTACATCAATTCTGAATATTGCTGTGTGATATAGTCATCTGAACACTGCTGCAAACGTGGATAATATAATCTTTCCCATGCAGTAACTATTGAGGACTTTTAATGTCAAGCTCTGCTTATGTCTACAGATAAGCCAACACACAGTCTACATTCGGTTCTCACATAGCATATGTATTTCAGTGACGCTGAATTTAAAATAGTAGGTTCTAGCAAGAGAAAATAAATCTAGTTAACTCATTCTCCAAATATTTAACACACATCAGGAAGCAGAAACATACAGTTTCCCTATTTAACACTCAGAGAATTAGTGACCTTGAACTCTTCAGCAAATGCTGCTAATCTTCCTCCTTAAGCAAGGCCTGTATGTGCTGTTAGCACAAAACTGAACAATGACATGAAGTTCATGCTAATTACAGAAAACATGTATTTTCTTCTCTTACAGCTCATTTTAGATCAGACTGAATTGAGCCACACAGCTTTAACTTTCTTCCGTTTGTACCTTTATTTCTTCGGAAAAATACATTGTTCAGCAGTACTGGGCTTGAAATAATTACTGACTTAAGCACCTTAATTTGTTCATTCTTTCTACAGCAGCAGTCCATGTATAAAATGATATATAACAGATGTAACAGGAATTAAAAAAAAATTTAAAAATAATTAAATTCAAAACAAAACCAAACCACCCAGATTCAGCACACACCTTACAGCCTGCCCTTCTGTGCAGCCCCTGTGGGCTAATACTCAGCTCGCTGTGGTTTTGACTTCATCAGCACTCTCATCTGGTACAGCTCTCCAGCAAAGTATTCCATGTTTCTCTCAATTTTCAACAAACGCAGATGACTGTCACATAAGCTAAATGAGGGAACTAGTTCAATAGCAGTTGGTCAATAAATGGTTTGGAGATCTCATGCTTTGAAATGTGTTCTATTGGTTACTCCTACTGCTACTGCATATATATTTTGCTTTAGTGGTATTTTCAATTCACTGTATCGGCTTTCTGATGGATCATTAACCAGCTGGCAACATGCATACGACAGCTATACGTAACAAAATTAATTAAAGCAAATTCTGCCATATTCCAAATCCCTGTAATAGCTCAAACTTATTGTTTCTTTGCTAATTTTTTCCTAAATTAATTACTTATGTTGTTTGGGTTGTATTAATATTAAAAAGAGACTTCTGATTAATCTTGCCGATGAGACTGCAGCTGCTAACACAAATCCAAAATCTCCAAAGATGGCAACTGAGAGTCCTTAACAGGCAACACTTCCTAAGGTTTTGCTTTTCAGTTGAGGGTTTAAGTTCAAAGCCCAGGCAACTCTGTGACAAAGGTTCATTAAAGACCAGTAACTGTTTCAGGAAAACCCTAGCCATTTCCTCAAATAACAAACCAAACACCCCACATGGAGAGAACTTATACAAACCCTTTCAATCTGTTAAGTGTTCCCAAAACCCTCAAAAATAAAGGGTGCAGAAAGCAAATTCCTTAATACTCAGTGAACAAGCCTGGCCACACTGTCTGGGGTTCCTGTTGTCTGTGATTTCTGTGCACGTCAGCAGTTGACTTCAGAGGTGAACACTCTCTCCCCTTCCTGGGATAAATACAGTAGAGAGAGCTCAGAATATTAAAATCTTTATATTTACTCTTTCTGTAATAGGAAATAAAGCTACACAGCAACATTAGAAGATGTTTTAATATATATTCTAAATTAAAAGAAAATAAAATCCATGGTGGTTGCCTTGCACTTCACAGCAGACTAACTGCCTTAGAAAGGAGAGTTCTCTGCGGTGTCTAGGGCTCTTGCCACAATGCAAGTTAACAATGGGGACAACAAAGAAAAGCATCTTCTACCCTTCCTACCCTCCCTACCCTCCCTTGTCAGCAGAAATAACATACTCCATAGTTTCTACCCCTGTCATTGAAAATCTGTTTTAACTTTGGAGGTTTAAGACTGGATGTCTACTATTTTGTTACAATATACATATAATGTATATATTGTCCTATTGCAGGACAAACTGGACTAAGCAAAATTGGTTTCTCTGGAAATTAATGTATACCCAAAAAAGCACTTGTAGTCATGGGTTCAGGGGATTTTTTTTGTGTTTGTGTATGCTTGTTTGCTTTTATATGGGATATGAGATAAAAATCTAAATGTGAAACAAAAGTTGAATTCACCATGCACAACTGTTAGTGCTCAATAACCTTCTCAACTTCAGCACAGAGCCCTTGAATGTCCTTTTTCATGAAAAGTTTGAAGAAGATACTGTGAATATTTTATTAATTTTTTTAATCCCCAGAAGAGCCACGGAACAGTGAATTATTTGGGGTGCTCTACAGGCCCTGGTTAGAAGGGCACACAATAGCAATTTAGCAGTCACTTCAGCAAGAACCTTTTCTCACTCAGCCAGAGCTGACTGCAGATTTAGGGGAAGGTGTGACCCTTAAAGAGTCACTTCTCAGGCAGACAGGAATTGGAGAGCCCCATGGCATCAGCCCTCCTAACCCCACACCTGTGGTGGCCTGGAGCCACACGAGACCATGAGCACTTCCCAAGCAGATAGGAATGACAGAGGAAGAAGTAACACTCTGCATTGTGATGGGGTGATTGATGCATATCTCACAGATTAGTTGAATTAGTAAAACTGTGGCCTAATTAAACCCTCTCTCTTGCATCTTGTCAAACTTCCAGCATATCTGGGACACTGAATGGCACCAGCGAGCAGGGTGGCAGCTGCCAAGGATCACTTTGCTTGCCAGGCTTCATTTTTAACACTGTTTTGCATAATATCAGAGTGCAATCAATTTTGTATTGTATCAGTACAATAGCTGAGATTTTGATTGTATCAACAGAGTATATAACATAGCTCAAAGTTCAGTTAAAACAATTATAAATGGTGCATTCTTAAACTAGTTATTGCATATGGAAACAAGGTGGTGTGGGAATACATGTTCCCTGAGCAGTTAATAATTTTTTTTTTTAACTATTTATAATTCAGGGCATATTTACTAAGATTACACTACATGTAAAATATGATATTACATTACTCGATTCACAGTAATTTACATTACTGACCCTTTTTATGCAAAAAATGCATAATTTAACAACCTCATTATCACCAAAAAGTAATTATCTTGCAAATTTCCCAGAAAAATATGACTTCAGTTGATAAAAACAGAACGTCAGTTCCAGTAAAAGTGACAGACACCTGCATCAACTCTCAGTTCAACGGGGTGATGTGCAACATGTGGATGCTGCTGCATGCAGCATCCCTCTAGGTCATTTTGGAGTTACTAGATATGGCCCAAAGCACAGAAAATTGTACAAAAAGACAAGTAAAACAGTACCACAGACAGCAAACACAGAGACTGCATAAAGAAAGGTTCACCATGCACATGGTACCCTAGCTCCAGCATGTAGTTCAAAGATGTTAGCAACAGCAGTGGCACCTGGGAAGTTTTAGTGCCTTCCTCTCATCCAGATATTTAGCAATTCCTGATATCTGTCCTTTAGAAAAAAGCAAGTACTCAAATTTGTAATGAAATCAAACCTGTCCAGAATGCCAAGGCCATCGCTGTCATTTTGCTTGGCTATTTGGGGCAGACATGACAGAGGACTCACTGTTAAATTTGTCTTCTAATTCATGCCTTTTCATGCCTTCATAATTTTAGCTTTAAACTCCATGCAATGCTTTTTTCTTTGCATACTTACCCAAAGACACATTAGGTTCAGTTAGGAAAAACTATGGAAGAGAAAGATAATGTTTCAACAGTATGATGCACACAGGTTGCCTGTCAAGGAGTGTTAACTGCCCTCTCCCATAAGGGCCCACTCATGTCTTCTCTCAACAGGAACAACAAAAGCTCAGGAAAGATGCTTCCTTCATGCAAGCATACAGCTTCTTCATAACCATTTCAGGCTTATCCCTGTCTGACTTTAAAATATGCACAGTCAGAGTAACAATAGTTGCTGCCACCAATATATTTCGGAAACTGTCTCCATGTCTGTCAACACTTCCCAATTCAACAGACTTGAGTAACAGCACCATTCTTCTGCTTCTTCTCTGGCTGGCAAAATGGGGCTACATTATCAGTGAGAAAAGTATCCTTTTTAAAATCACCAAGAAACTGTCATATGAGCATTTCTGATAGGAACAGAACTCAGATCTTGACTTCCAAGAACAGTTTTGGCCACTAGCCTAAACTGGCATCCACTCCAGACAGAAAACTGGGGAGAGGGGAAAGGGAAGGAATGCATAAAGCAATTCCCTTCCCCATCTCAAGTAGAAAAAGGAACTAAGAAATGCTCTGAGGCCTGAATCATGTGTGTAGTTTGACAGCTCAACCCTTGAGCAATATTGAATAATACCAAAGCTGCAGTTTCTCTCTATGTCTGCACATATTTCTTGTATAATCTTTTCCAAAGATGGCTGTTCAAACTGAGGTCTACATGTGCCTACTAAACCAGAATGAAAAAAAATCACTTCATTATTGTAGTATGGCTAAGGCACAACCTGAGTTAAACCAAATGCTGAGAAAGACTTATGAAAAAATAAGTCTTTAATGAACTAGCTTAGTTTTGCCACAGTTTATCACCTCATGGAAAATACTGTTCAACTGAATGCATCATGTGAATACATCAAAAGTTCTCTTAATTTTTAAGCACACTGTGGATTTAGAGTGACTCATTTGCTGCAAGTATTGGAATACTTGATCTTTAAAAAGTGTGTGATGTGGATGGGAAAATATGACAAGACAGAGTTTCTTTTTGCTCTATGGGATAAGTGTAACATAGTCACTAGGAGAACTTTACAAAAAGCCCTAAGGCTCCAAGTCTGTGTGTGAAAGGACTTGCAATTTATGGTGAAGCAATAGATAAAGAGAATCATGAAAACATTAAGGGACTTCTTTTTCTTTTTTTCTTTTCTGGGACACTTGTATGCTTTGCCTGCGGCATCATTCCAAGAAAAGTTAGGCAGCTGTAAGATTTATTGGCTGGTACCAGAGTTTAAACGCAATTTTCTCTCATCACATTCACACAAAGATATTGCATCTTCCTGTACCTTCCTAGCTAAGAATGGCATATTTAATTGCTTCTGTGACAGGTTCTGGTTGGGGGTTTTGGGAACTCACTTCTAATGCTGTGGCAAGTAAATACCACAGCACTGTGTACAGTTCCACTCCCAGTGTGCATACTGAAGTGTGGAAACTTAAAATTTGTTTACAAGGAGCACTGATGTGAGCAAAATTTGATTGCTTGAATGTTTTCAGAAAGCAAAACACAGAAGTGAGAGCCTAGATCAACTGGGTTTAAAATCAAGGAAACAAATCCAAGAATTAGGAAAACTTCTAGCTTGGGTAAAACTACCAGTTCTAGATTATTTTTAAACTAAACTCAGTAAATAGTATCAATTATGTCCTAGAATGCACTGAGGAATGGCAGCTTAATAAACTGTAGCTGGATGGGCCTGTAGCCATGGGACACAGAGTGGTGGTTTTAAACTAAGAGAGGGCAAATTCAGACTTATAAAGGAGGAATTTTTTTTTTTTTATATGGGTGGTGAAACACTGGAATAGTTTGCACAGAGATGTGGTGGGTGCCCCATTCCTGGAAACATTCAAGGTCAGGTAGGATGGGCTCTGAGCAACATGATCTAGTGGAAGAAGTCACTGCTCATTGCTTGGTTGTTGGACTAGATGACCTTTAAAGGTCCCTTCCAACCCAAATCATTCTATAGTTCTATAATTATAATGTCAATTATTAATAATACGCAATTATAATATTAAATAATTGCACACACATATATCTATTTCTCTACATACAAATTTAAAATGTCAACATTTATAAGATGGACAAATTTCTCCCTTACCCTTCAGAGCCTTCAGCTTCACTACTGACTAGAACATGGTACACAAGAAATGCTGGATGGACAGACCAAGATTCTAACTGGCTGCACTCCCTGGCAATGCAGGACACAGATTCCCACATTTCTGTTCTTAGTTGACAGTAATAAAAAAAAGAAGCACAAATTCAGATGTCTTTATCAAAAGCAGCAGCCTCCTGACACCCTGACTAATAAAATTCAAATATTAGAGTAAACACAGCTAAAAACTACATCAGGTTGTCAGCCAATGCCCAAGCTATTTGATGTGTTCAATAAATTGCCTGAAAGAGGACTGGAGAATTTCTTGAGAATAGAAGAGAAAGTGAAGGGCCACAAAAGCTTTACCTAACAACTTTATTAAAATGTGCCTCTTCCTTCAAGCGCTGTTCCAAGCTTCCTCACAGAAGCTACAGATAGATAGCACCCAAGAAATTAAGAATCTGCCTAGTAACCCAGGCCAATCACTATTTGTAATATTTCCTGTTGATTAATATCCAAAGCACCTTACCCTCTTCCCTACATTTAGTACCATCCACCTGGAGACAACATGGGCTGATGACTGCCCAGGCAGAACCAATGACATTTATAGGTTTCTTCCTCTATTTGTCACATCTGAATGACAGCAATTAAAATATTCTTTTTAAAAATCCCCCACTATATCTCAAATAAAAAGTTGACTACCAGAAAATACATAAAAGGAGGAAGCAATTTATTAATATTATGTTTAATCCTTCATTCCTCCTAATACCTTACTGTCTTCCCTGACAAAATAAATCAAAGCAACATGTGCAAATTCTGACACAACACCCCTGCAAGATGATATTAAATGTATTTTTTTTTTCATATGGAGTGGCACTATGTCAATAACTGTCCTCTGAAATGGGTGTTTAGGAGATTATTTCCTTGATTGCTAATGAGATGACTATCTCCATATATTCTGATCTGAAAATACATGTGAGTTATTATTACTGCTGCTGCCGTTCATGCCTTGAAAACAGGCGGCCTGTGGCTGCTGTGCTGCACATCATCAGCAAAGGAGTCCTGTGCTTTGCCTTTCTTCAGAAACCACAACTGAGAATTTGTTTGTTCCAGCCTTAACCTGCGTCTTTCCTCCTCTCATGCCAGAGGAGCACATTTTCAGTGAGAACACTGCACCCTGCACAGAGCTGTCTCCTTAGCAATGCTAACGAATCACTTGCCACCCAGCTCAAGGCTACCTGTCTTTTTCCCAGTGACACCTTCATGCTCTCACTGCTCTGACTAGTCCTGATGAAAGGGAGGCTTAAATGAAGTATGGATTTTCCTTCACAGGTTTTCTGAACAATAACTTCACATATTAGTAAGAGTTTGGGTTTGAAATTGCAATCAGAAAAAGGAAAAATGCTCTAAAGTAGAGAGCTGCACTACTTGTACTCCTATTTTAAGGGCAGGAATGCAACATAGTTCTGTTTAACCCTGCTGGGGAAGAATGCGAAATAATAACAATTTCTAAAAATTATACTTTAATATTCATAACGCAATAAGGGAAGGAGTAATACACTTTCCTTTCCACGACCCTGAGTAGCCAACATATGAAATGCACCTTCTCATTGGTCAGGCATTGGTGATTTTAGAGAAGAGGAGAAGGAGAAAAAGGCTTGGAAGAGGACGATGCCACGTTGTGCTGTTTCTGATCTGGTTATCTGAAGAGTAATAATGTCTCTAGGTGCAGTCACAGCAATGCAGGCAGGAATAAAAGATTAAGAGGGGTGAAAGGAGATAGGCCTGGACTAGTTCCTTTTTGTAGCTTCTCCTGGTTGGCACAATCATGGGCCAGATATTATGTCCTTGCCATAGGAAAACACATCATTACAGGACCTCCTTCAGCAGTTATGGAGCACTGTTTGGACAAATGATTGCAGTCACCTTCTAATCACCTGCAGTGGAGACCTACAAGCAAGGACCATTCATGGAATCATGCCCAAAACATTGCCACAGGGAAAGCTCAGAACTAGGCTGAGATTAAGCACTAAAGATTTACTAAAAAAAAACCCAACCAAAACCAAAACAAACCAAACCAACAAACAAATGAAAAAAAAACCCAAACAAATACTTAAAAGGTCATAGCTGAAAAGAAAATCAGGCATTTTGTTTTTAGTAGATAACTAAACAGAAGAAATCAGAGCCAGTTTTCTGAAATGAGCTAGAAGCTAAGTTTTTTAGAGAATATCCTGAAGGAATTAGGGTTCCCATTATTTAATAAACATTTTTTTCCCGGAAAAATGCCATAGGATCAATTTCTACTTCAGAGTTGTGGCACTGGGAGGACAAAAAGGAATGTCCATGCACTTTTAAAAGAAAACATCAAAGACATCTTCATTTCACTGCAGCATTAATCACATAATGATGAATGCTTATTAGCCTGCAATTCCAGAGACTAAAGTTTATTCCCATTTAAAACAAAATACTCTCCCACAAACTGCATAATAAATGTACCAAAAATCATGGGCTTTGAAACTGAAGTAAAGATTCATTGAAACATGAAATAACTCATCTGCCATGGGAAAAATTTAATTGAGATTAGGGAAAAGAAGATCTTAGCAAGAAGTATTGCATTCAGAAAAAAAACAAAAACAAGGAGACGAATCAAGATTGATTAAGGGAAGATAGTCCTAGAATTTATACAATCTCTATTTGTATATCTCTAAGTGCTTTGGTGACCAGACATGCTTCCACCTTTGTAAGAATAACAATTCCTTTTTACCAGAATTAACCATAAATTTTTATGCCTTTTTAAAATATATATTTCCTGCAAAAAGTAATACACTTTAAAGCACTAACATGTTTTCAAAAAACAAAAACAAATAAACACTGACTTACTTGATTTATCTTGATAGATAAAAACTGTGTCTGGAGCTTTCCTTCAAGCTTTAACTTGGTAATTTTTCATGTTTCAATGGGAATTTATAAATCTTCAAAATGAGAGAGGGGTGCTGTTTAAAACCCAAGTGTTAATAGAAAGGGTAAGTAGGAGTTTTTAAATTATCAGTCTATGACTTTTTTAAAGAAAACAATGTATATACAGGCAAAAAAAAGAAATCCAACACCAAAAAAAACCCAAAAAAACCCAACAAAAAACAAACCTTACAAAAGTAGAGGAAATAAAGAAAAACAAAGATCTGACATAACTCTGGGTCTAATTTTGGTCCACTCACTTCTGTGGAATATGAGCTCCTGATGTTGTCTGAGTCAGAAAAGCAAAGACAACTCCCTTCCTCCCAAGGTGTTTACAGCTGAAAAATCCTGAACCTGACATTCATAAATCCATTTCAAAACTAATGCCAGGATATATAATTTTAGTCAGATGACAGTTATTACAACAGCATACTGACAAGATTCATGCCTTCTATAAAATGGCAGCACCCTTGTAACATAAGCCTGAATAATTAAGCTAAAATACAACATACTGAAATACATCTCTTTTTTTTACTGTTCAACAAAGACAATGGATCTAGTGAAAACTGAAAAAGAAAAGATAGTTTCATGCCGATGTTTAAATAAATAATAAAACTTTGTAAAATTAATTTGACTGTGTAGCATAAAATATGGACTCTTAAAGGGGGTGGAAGCTTTTTGAAAATTTTTTTCCTACAACACTGGAAATATTTTTCTCTACAACAGCACTTGTTTTCTTCAGATTATATGATTACTCTGTCTTTCAGATTTATGATGTAAGTTAATAAATTTTATGCTTTGAGTTTTCTTTCTCCTCACTCCTGTATATAATATTTTTGAAATTCTGTAATTAAAGCTTACAGAAGAAAAATCTTGAGAGAAGTATCTACCACATGAATCATTGTCTTCTTTGCTACATTAGTCTTACACTAAGATGAAAATTATGTAGTCTCCTTCTCATCCTGTTGGAGAAAACCCAAACTTGGGCCAATTTCACAATTTAACAATCATAATGTAGACTAGGAAACATACAATGTTTTATTATTTTTAGAATCATATCCCAGTACTCATACTGTATTTGCAGGGAAGATTTGTTATTTTAATTTTTCTTAAATGAGGAATCAGAATTTAAATATAAAATTTACTCAACAGTACTACTCAAACTTTGACATAGCAACAAAAACCAGATTTTACCCCAGGAGTCTTAAGTGTTCCTTCAAATTACGGTGAAATGCCTTTTATATCTGTTCCCTAACAGATACAGCAATCGCACAGCTATAAACCTGCTGCAAACATAACCATGACACCAGAAGGCAAACTGATTACATCTTATGAGATCCACACTTCCATCTAAATGTGTTTCAGTAGCAAAACTGACTTAGGCAAGTCCTGAGCCTATTTCCCCTGTAATTTCTCAGCAGGAATCAGCATAAGCAATACTTTGATGTTCATATTTCTACAGGATTACCTGCTGCAGGCAGTACCTTTCTTTGCCTCTGGACAAAATAAAATAAATTAACACATTTCTCAGAAAGGCAATTCCAAAGGACTGAAGTATGTCTTGTGCCTCTGTGGGGATCTATGCAGTCCTAGCTTTTTCATATATATTAGGTTGTTGGATTTTTTAAACAAACAAAAAGGTAGAAGAGCTCCCCACAGTTTCAGCTACATTTATCCCTTTGGGTTTCTTTTCATGCATCTTTCTTTTACTACCATCCTTTCATGACCAATTCTGCAGTTATTTTCATTGCCAAAAATAATTTTAAAAGCCCTCCTCATCCCCAAGAAGAAATCCTATCTAGGGGATGGCAGACAGAGCCTCCACACAGGAACTCCTTAATACCAAGCACTGTTCCATCAACGAATTCCTCTAAATATGAAAAAGTCATTCTCTGCCTCATCCCAGTCTGACTGGCTCCTCACAGTTACTGTTGACTCAAATGGTGATTGCATCCTCTCCACTCAACCTTCAAACCAGGACTTTAGTTTTCTCCCACAGTTTGTCCTGCAGTATTAGCTGAGGTTGAATTAGTGCTTGAAGATCAGCAGCACTGAAGTGGTGATGCCCTTCTCCAACAGCAAGGAAAAGTACAGCTTATGTTCCCCGTTTCTGTCACATTTTCATCATTTTGATTTGCACAATAACATTAAAATGAACAAACTTCATGGGTCATGTGCATGGTAAAAGCACAAACTCTCCCTGCCCACTGTGCTGGGGCAGGGACCCTGCTCTGCCCGAGGAGGGGTCTCATCAGGACTGACCTCACCAGCCTGGCATCCCTGAGATTTACATACAGACTTTAGGGACTCATCTGATCCCAAAGTATAAATGCCCTCATAGAATGAAGTGATGACATTTGACCCCTATTTTGGCACAATACTCAGAATTTCAGATTTTCTGAAAAATGAGGTATCATGGAGTTAGAATGCAGTTTGCAGGGTCATATTCACCTTTCTTGAATTATTTAAAAGTTTATCTTAGAAATTTCATGGTTTTCTCCCTTTAGATGCCCCCATATAAACCCAGATCAATCCTTTGATTAAATTAGTGGGAAAATTTGTTCTGTCATGACAGGAAGTCTCCAACACTAAACTTGATTTTCCATCTCATCAACTGTATTTAAACAGGCATTTAACAAGTTGAGAAAACTCTCAGAGAATACAAATCTTTTTTATTCCTAGGGTACATGAAGCTACATATGAGTACTACCAAAATCATTTCACTGGGATTATTTTGGAGTTTGTACAACTGTTTGTAACTGAAGCTAGACTCCTGTCCACAGAGTGGTTGTGAACATGAACAAGATTTGAGGGGCCTTATGCAGATGCTATCTATCCAAGTTCTAAAAAATGCAAAAATAAATGTTTAGTGAACTTCAAAATAAATGCACGTTCTCAGTACTAATATCTGAGGATTCTCAACGGCGTGATATCACCAATATTCTAAAAGCATCTGTCTTTTCATCTCACATCATTATGTCCTGTATTTGGAATTTTTGAAACTTCAAATTCATGAGACAGAAATAACATATTAATTTTAAAGAACAAGTCCTATCTAGGAAAAATATTGATATAAATTCACATAATATTTTATGGTTTTTTTGCTTTTCTTTGTACAATTAAACACAACTAAATGCAAGTATTTTTGATGCTTTGGTTTATAACTTGTTGAAACTTTATTTAATATGATGCAATTCCAAAGTTTTACTGCACAGCCTTAACACCGTATTTCAAATAGTCTCTGCCATTGAGAAACAAGTTAAAAAAGAAATAATGAAAAAGCCTACCTTGCTACTGAAATTCATTTAAAATATGGTACTCTTCAACTGTATACCTCTATATGGATTTGCTCAGAAAGATGTAGCCATCACCAAGACCACTGCTAAACACAATGAGAATTAACCATACACACGGTTTATTCTGTTAGTCAAACCATTTCCAAGTGACTTAGAAGTGACAGTAGGATTAGGGAGAATCTGTCATTTAGAAAAACAAAACAAAACAAAAAAGCAAAAGCCAACAAGCAAACAAAAAACCAAACTAAACCAGTGTCAGCCAAAACAAACAGGATACTTGTGCTGTGTTGTCTATGAACTGAATGGACGGATGAAGGACAAAGCACAGTGAGAAAACTGATTGTATTATGTTACTTTTATATGCAGCAGTTAAATATGAGAAAGGAATACTGGTCAAAACTGAGGCTGGTTCCAATAGCAAAAAAATATTCTGAAATCACAAAGATTAGATATTTTCTCACTATAGTAATGCCCTCTACTTCGACTGAAAGCACAATGAAGTTTGAGACACAAATCATTTGTTATTTTGTTTTTCCCCATGGCTAGCACTGCGCAGCTCCATTTTTTACTGAGAGTGATACTCTCCTAAAAAAACCCAAAAAAAGATTGTTAGTAATAAGACAATTAAAAAACAGCCCTGTTTCTAAGTATATCATCACAAAGTCAGAAACCCAGTTATGTACCTGACTTTTGCTACTTCAGCCTCTGAAGTAAATACAGTAAGACAGCAAATGCCTATAGCATTATTGAAATATCTAGCCAGAATTAGCTAGTTCTACTTATAGGAACTGTAAAAAAAATTACTTCATTTTTCAGAAAAGTTGTTCAGGGATACAGGAAAACAACTTTCTCAAGTTGACTTTTTACTTTAAAAAGTTCAGAGGTTTCATCTATCAGAAAAATATCAAGACTGAACAAAAACAATCTTACAAATTAAGAGACAAAGGTATGTTCAGAATAATTTTCAAAATAAGCAAATTGAAAACACTCTGGGTATCACGAAGTATGACTAATATCCAATTCAAAAAATCAAGTTTGCAAAATTTCAGGTTTATTTCCTTCTTCCAACCAGGCTGATCTGAAGCAGCTTTTCTTCCATCTTGCTCTGATATGAATGTTTAACTCACATTCCTTTTTAATCTCCCTTTCAGATAATCCCTTGAACATATATTATATGTCTGAAAATTTTCCCCTCTGGTTACGTTTAAGGTGTTCAAAACCATACAGCTATTTGACTGAGTCTTAAGGAATTTATAGCTACAAAAGGATGGAGCCAATTTTTCTGGTCACTTGGCTTAGTTACCACAGTAGCAAAGCAGCAAAGATGGACTACGCCAAAATTCCTTGAAGCCAGCAGAGTTTACTCTCAAAGAATTCACATTTCCAGTTCATTAGGATAGCTGGTCTCAGGTTTCTGTAAGGGTTTTGTGTTGAACATCTCACTAACAGGTCAGGGGGATTGATTCAGGTGGGTTCCCTGATTTCTCTAAGTGAACAGGGAATAAATGGCTCAGAGATGTGTGAGAGATTTAAACCTACTGACTGTCAGGTTAGTGGTAGATTAGACTGACACAGCTCAATGTTTGTTAGCTTCGTAAGGTTCATCTCTGGCCAGTCACTGAAATAATTTCAGAAAATCACCAGTTTACTTCTGCAAAAAGCAGCAAACAACATCCCTTACTGCTATACACCATCACTGTACCAATATCCTTTATGTATTTATCTATTTTACATATTATTTTATCCTAATTACAGTTAATACTTCAGCAAAGAAAGGGCCAGGACCTGCTCTTCTTTAAGCAACTACCCACACCTGCAAGGATCTTCCCTCCTTCCCATCACAGCTTCATTTCCATAAGAGCCTTTGATTAGAGGGAACTATCTAATGCCTTCTGGAAATCCTAGCAAGCTGTATCAAATGGCAAACCCGATTTGATCTAAGCATGAATTCCCTTTAAAAAGACTCTTCCCTGGTATATTGTACTTGGCTTCTGTGTTCCCCTATTCACTGTTTGCTATGGTTTCTCTTCATTTGGCATTTCTGCAAAGATCAAAACAGAAGCACTTGAGATTTCTTATCCCTCTGCTCTGAGGCCAATATATATTTGAGTACAACACAATTCCTAGTCCAGTAAGTTTCTAATTCTCCCTGATAAGTACATGCTTATACATCAAACCAAAACCTTATGAAAACCATCACACACAGAAATAAAATCCCTGAAAAAGGATTAGCCATGAACAAATTCTTTGTGAGCTGTATTGCCACCCATTGTATGAAAACACTAAACTAGAAGTGAGGTAAACTCTTTGCTATGCTTGTCGCAATTTTGGGACAACCAGGCAACTCATTCAAACCCGGTAGTGTGCCATGTTGCCTTCCAGCATGTTTGTTCCGTGTAGACTTCTTGTCCCCCTTGGCCTATGAATAGCTTAAAACAGGGGACACCTTGCAAATAAGCCATGCAGGTATTGCGTGAGCAAAATTCTCAGCAATGGATAATGATTGTGGATGTTCAAGTTCAGTGGCCTCAAAAAGGACTACTTTTCAGATGGCAGGCGTTTAACTTCTTAAAGTCTTTAAGCCATCTTAAACTGACTTCTGAGACACTCAAACTTACCATTTACTTTTCAAAATGTCAGCCTCGGTACTGCAGACAGCTTAAAGCCATAAAAAAGAGCCTTTTTGCTTTCTAAAGCAGCTCAGATTAAAGTTATGTAATATAGCAGATAACCACGAGCACTCTGCGAACCAAAAGGCTTTGTAATGTTTCAATATACTGTGAATTTTGTTTGCCACTGACACAACTCTGCAGTTCCTTTCACTGTTTTCTTCTGCTCCACAGCTGAATCAGTGGTATGACAAATCTCAATTTCTGTTTTAATAGCTTTCTGAAGGCTGAGTTTTTGTCAGTATTGTGCCTGATACAGTTGAAATAATCATCATCTAGATATCAAAACAGTCATTTTTCATTATTATCAGTCCATTAAAAATAGATAATTAAATGAAATCAGATACAAGTTGAGAGAATACAGTCCATATGTAATAATTTACCAGTGGATGGCAGGTTGAGAATCAGCCTGAATTTCAGATGTTACAGCACAATTGGGATGCTTTCCAGTAACAGAAATGAGGAAAAGCAAGTACAGAAAGTATAAGAAAATGGATTTTTAAAAAAAAAAATTAAATTGTTAAAAAGTATGGGAAAAATCAAGAGAAATCGAAGTCAAGTCAAAGGCTGAACTAAACTTATCTGAAAAGCCAAGTAGAGTTAAGAGATTTATACAGGAGTTGGTTTTGCCAGACAAATGACTGTGCTATCCTTCATTCTGATCCTTGAGACAGTCTGCACATCATCTTATACTTGAAATACCACACACATGAAGATAACTGCTCTGTGGACTAGATTCCACCAAATGTCATTCCCAAAGGTGAAGGAATTAGAGGCAAAGTAGCTGGAGAAATTCAACAACTGAATCGCTCATGGGCCAAACACGCACGACAGAAAGCCCAAGGAGTTGTTTGGATTTAGAGGACAAACACACCACCACTCTGGCTGCTGGGAAAACATCGAGAGAGAGCCAAGCACAGAGATCCTTTCTATGAGAGACCAGAAGTCCCACCCATGCTGGGAGCTCACTTCCAGTACTGCATGAGGAGGAAAGGGGAAAAGGATGCCAAGTTCACATCCAACCAACCTCTGTGACCACCACAGCCACTTAAGCTGAGATTCCCCAGGGTCCATCGAGGCTTACAGGCTGAACAAAAGCACATTCCTGGCAAGCAACTCGCACCTGGGAACTCTGAAAGCAACACTCCGTTGGAATCAAGACAGAGCAGTCCTTTTAATCCTCCAGCCTATTAAATTCAATTATTGTAGTACACTGCACTCTTAAATAAAAAGAACGCATACAGTCTGTTTTTATAGGAAATCATGTTACAGGATATGGTATTAATTATCTGTACCAAAATGAAATAAGAAATGTAATCAAAAGATTATACACAGATATGAAAAAGAACTAATTACCGTAAAACCTTGATATTTTTGCTAGTAGTCTCAGCCAGGGAAAATGGATATTTATCATAAGTATACTCCTGGCAGGTTGTTCAGACAGAAGACATTCACAAAAGAAACTGTGAAATAATTAATACACAAAGGACCTTTTTGATGATACGTAAGTAGACTTTACTTCGATGAGATGTTGCATTCAGATTTAACAGTGGGATAGCAGACCAATTTAATATAATCAGCAAAACCTTAGACCAGATACTAAATTAGTGTTGTTTTTAATGAGAGCGGACAATACCTATGCACATACCTTTACTGTACAGGATATAGGACAACCCTATTCCAACGCATGGCAGCAGCAGCAGTATTTTTTTTTTGTTATGGGCTCACAAATACAATCTAAAGACAATTTCATCTGTGTTATTAGTTTTGAACAGTTTTCAGCAGTTGGTACAAATGGCCATCCACATTTAACTCCTGGCTCCAAGCAGTCATTGGCAAATGTCTAAATGGAAGAGTCCAGTCTCTCTTTATCAATAAAGATATAGAATTCCCTCCAATAAGGGATTCCTGCAATCCTCACTACTTTTCAAGATATACACCTCCGAGACAGCACACTAATGGCTTCATCAGCGCAATTAGACCTTGTATATTGGTTTTGTAATTCTCTCAGCCCTGTGTCTCTCTGGGTTGCATTCATCCTGATCAATACATGGTCCTCTGGTCTAACTCTTGTTGCTTGTGTCTGTGCTTTCAAGGTCTCTGCTATGACTGTTCAGGCTATAACACATTCTTATAACACATTCTTACAGACCAGCAGTGGTTTCCTGCAACCATTTGCACAGAAAACATACAATACTTTTTCAGCTACTACTATCAGTATCTAATTACAGAAAAGCCATTAAAAGCAGTTTGAATTTCTCTCTTTCTGGTTCAAAGTGAAGATATTACTTCTAGAGTATAACAAGCAAGATTGGGGCCACCCATCACTTCTGCCTGCTCGTTGGGACCAGATAAGGCATTAAGAAAATGCCTTCTTAAGGCATTTTTAAGAAAAATCTTCTTAAATAGGGCACATTATGATTACTGAAGCCCGTAAGGGTAAAAGAGGGCACTTCCACCCCTAAATGGCAGCATAAGTCCTATGCAATAAAAAGGAACAGTCAAATAAAGGTCATACTTCCCTTCTCATTGAGCTGCTGTGAGACATGGAAATGATCAGAGGCAGAAGCAGCTACTTGTGTGCTCTTGAACAGGTGAAAGTAAACCACCAGGTCCAAATTCTTGGCCCCAAAACTCTGTTCATGTCATTTTCTACCTGAGCCATCTGTGTACTCCAACATTTGCTCCTTCCCAAATCACAGATGTCCCTGAAGCATTGCCAAAGGGGACCCCTTCTAGGGCTGGGACCACAGGCTGAGGGGGCTGCAAGCAAACACTGGGTTAGCAGAAGTGGTTTTGGTCCTCTTAAACTTACTTCCTATTCTAAATAATGTACATCCTCACCATAAAGGTTTGCTTGAAATTTTCCTATTGCACAGTACTACCTTGTGATCTCTGATGATGTTAGTGGTAGTAGGAAACCAAAAGGAACCTTGGGTTGTTCCACTAGTAATTAACAGTGTATTTATTTGAAGATTGACTAGAGTATAAAATGCCAAAATGGAAAAAAAAAAAAAAAAATCAGTATTTCCACACATGACAAGCAATTTGCTGCATAATTCTTCAAGTCATAACAATACTGCTACACGGGTTATGTCCTATCTGATTAAAAAAACCCCTTATATCAGACTCTATGAGTGAAATCTACAAAAGTCTTGTTGGAGATGAGTTTTAGTATCAGGCACCAAATGCAGCATATTGTACCTTCAGCATTTTTTTCTTACTGCTCCCCTGAGATCCCAGCACAAGCAGTGCTGATGGTCAAACGAGGGATCCTGTAAGTGGAGATAACACCTCAGCAATGCACCTCAGAGAGCTGCTGAGTTCATGACAACACCAACTGAGCACTTACAGCAAGGCAGCACAGACATTTGCTGCCTACTATTTCTTCTCCCTCCTAGCTTATTTTCTTCAGAGCCACTCATTTGTGTCTCTCTTTTTTTTTTTTTTTTTCTTTTTAATTCCATGAAAAAAACATACTAAATGAAGGTGTATTGTCTGGAAAAAAACATTAAAGTGACCTGATCACTTTTTCTATCTGTTCCTTGACAACCAGAATATTATAACAACTGGTTTGGGACCGTGTCTGATTTCATCACTTTGTACATCTTTTTGCACGAAAGAAAAAAGAGGTTTACTGAAGCAGTTAAAACTTTATTTTCACTAAGCTGAGTACATCATAAAGAAAAATAAACCTAATATCTACAGCAGAATAAAACAAAAAATGGCTGTTTATAAACACTGTTATATCCAGCTCTCAAAATCACAAAGGTCTCGTGTCAGGTTCTGTCAAGTTTTTCTGATCCACAACAGACTGTCACATTTTTGCTCTTAAATGGAAACAAATCAAGCAATTACACATGATAAAGCAGTTATAGGTCAGTTTACAGCATAGGTGTTTTCTGTAATGTGTATTTTGGGTTTAAATGAGGAATGTAAAAAGGAAAGAGGATACTTCAGATTTTCCTGATTATCCCATTCATTTTCTTTGTACTTGAGTTCTAAATTAGGCAGCTGTTCATATCTCTAATCATAACAATAAATCTAATCTCCAAACATAAACCATTCAAAAAAAGTATTTTAATATCCTCTAAAGAAGCTTTCTTGGACATTTTGCATTTTTTAAACCATGAATTAAACATCAAAGTAAAAAGAGTTAACAAAATCAATTTATGCAGTCTTCCTCAATTATTACGGTGAACCAAGTTCTAGCAAAAATTTTTTTTTTTTTTTTTTTCCTCACTATATACTTTGATTCCACTTACCACTCATGACACAACTCCTTTTTGGAATGTATTTTGCTTTTTTGCTGGTTTTTTGTTTTCTTTGTTTATACTCTACATAAGGACTTCCTGAAATTACAGCTAAGATAAAAGCCCATGCGATCTTTAGTTTTCTTTTTCATCTTTCTTTTCCTCAATTATTCCAACAAGTAACAAATTATAGTGACCTTGAAATCAAGATGTTAAAACTAATTGGCCTCTGTAATATTTTTAAGTTAATATACACACGCGTGCATACAAATTTTAAACACATATCGTGTACTTGCAGACAAATCACAGGCTTTCTATACTGTACTCACAGAAGAGATGTTTCAGCAGATATTTTTATAGCTGCTCTTGCATAATAATAGCTATGACAAATATAACACTTCACAGTTATTATTTGCTGCACAGTCAAACACTCTTGCAGTCAAAAACTATTCTTGAGAAATGAGAGAAATACCCATCTAAATTCCATGTCTGGTGTTTCCCTTGCCCTCCTGTTGGTTTTGTTAATTAATCTTTTTCAGCATGCATCTGTAGGAAAAAAAGAGAACAGATACAATCAAAGTAATGATTTGATCTGTATCTAAACGGGACAGAATCCAAACCATCAGGCACATTAAGAATTAATGAGATGTTATATTTTGTTTGCAGAATTAACATGAAATAATTATCTGTGATATCCTTGACCTAGACAAATATTCACCACCACTCCTTAGTGCCATCCAATCAAGCAAATCCTGAAAACAAGGTTTAGAGACATTTGTTCTCATAAATGTCCTTAAGTGTTCCTCACAAATTTCCTGTTACTGCCTAGCTACCTTTTTCTTTTCTTTTTTAACATGCTTCCTGCTCTCTTCTGGTTTCTACTTAATTCAGTGGAGGAGGTATTGTATAGGAATCCACAGAGAACCTCTAGGTTGAATCCCATGTGCTCAAACTTTTCCTGCCAACTACAACAAAGTCAAGGTACCACCTTTACCATCTCCACGTGGCTTCCTAACTGCCGTAATTTCCCTAAACAAATAAAGGCAACTCAGAGACCCTTCACTGTGTTTCTTGGGGAGGTGAATACTGACCAAGCAGTCTGAATAAAGAAAAAAAAAAAATAATTGAAGTTATTTCAACAGTTGTATACCACTGTGCTGTTCTATTTTTTCAGCTTATAAAAAGAATCAACTCAAGATTTTTATCCTGTAAAATAATTGAGCTCAAGGGCTTTTTGTCAGTGGTTTTATTTTTCGCTCAAGTTTTCAGAGCTAAGAGCTGTCCTGATTTTTAGTGAAAGAGGATATTGCTCTGAAATAAATAAGCACTTATTTGTAGATCCATTTATATTATTTTGCTACTATGCAATAGTCTTTTTATCTTTTAGTTTTTAAATCCATCAAGATCCCATTTCCACAGGAGTTTTCATCATGCTGTTACAAAAAAAAAACAAAAAAACCCCAAAAAAACCAAAATACAAAACCATGTACTTTCCATCCATTCTCTCTTCAACCCAAAAAGCACATAGCCTTCTTCTGAAGTAAACATTGTATGGACAAAATTTACTTCACCCTTGTCCAAAGGTAGAGGAACAATCTCTCTCCAGGAGCTGAAGCAGAGATGCTGCTCCCACTATCTGAACATGGTGTGCAAGGAGCACCACAGGGCTCACAAGCCTTCTGCCACCTGTGAGCACTAGGAAAAAAAAATATGTTACAAAGTAAAAAAGTGACAGAATATCCTGCAGAGTCCAATTTTCCAGGAGAAGGAATCTCTAATTTTATGCACAAAAATTCTAATAAATGCATCGGAGTAATTCCATATTATTTTGTTATTTGTATGTGGTTTGGGGGGGGGTTGGTTGGTTTTTTTGTTTATTTGTTTGATTAGATTTTTCCGAAAAGGAACAGCTATTAGCTGTGATTGTATCCTGCATAGCCCTGTGTTGAATGATTATGTCAGCCTAATCTCTGTCTCAAGCCTACTAATGCCATTATACTTTTTCAGGAAATGTTATCTCTTCAACAACTTGCTCCAGTTATCATAACACATTTAGCATTCAGTAAAAAATGGGACATTATTAGATAACAAGATACATGGTTCATTTCCTAGTGTGCATAAAACAGTAGCTTCTGTGTATGCAACTCTTGCTAATTAGGGCATTCACCTACATTCATATTTCAGGCTTAATAATTGCCACTGTGAATATTCTACAGCTTGGCTTGTCCCATACCCATTTCAAATGTCTCTTTAGTGGCTGCCCAAAAGTAGTTTTTGTACTTGATAGCATTAATATATGCAGGATATATAGCTGATGTTAGTATATTTGTCTGCCATACACCTTTGGCAGTAAGATACTCTTGCAGAACTCATCCTCCTCACCCTGTGATACTTCTCACCCCTTTTAACTTCCATCCACGTTTACAAGTTTTACTCTCAATGTTAATGACTCACTCCTGTGCAGTCAATTTTACACCAGGCATTTGTTTATATTTCAAGCAGTGGTTCCTGTACAGTTACATAATCTAGTATTTTCATGGACATGCTAAATCAACTTTTCTTGACTTTGCTCAGTTATGGTTTGGGGACAGGATTCAAATTCACGCCAGCTTGTTTCAGCAGAATCATTTCCATTCCTTTCTCAAATATACCCTCTAACATCATAAAGCATCAACTCAAATATGCAAATAAATTCCATTTATATAATACAGAGGATAATTTGAAAAGTCTCATTAGCAAGCAAAGTAAAATATTAAAAAAAAAAGAATCACCAACAGTATATTTGGCTGTTTATTGACAACATATTTTTGCTAGTATAGAGAAATACCTAAGGCAACATACACTTATGCTGGAAAACAATTCAGTTTGATTTTCCAGAACCTGGGATTTCGGCATTCATACTGTCTGCTGACATCATCATGGAAGAAGAGACTACCTTTTCCCACAACCACTCTCAGAAAAGGGATTCCTTTTTCTGGCAATCCAGGTGAACAATTCCAGCAAGAACCATGTATAGTGCCTTGGTTGGATGGTTGGTTTTGGTTTTTTGTAGGCAGGACTGAAAATGTTGTTTGTTCTCCCTTATTTATTCACAGTGGTTCATTAGCAAGATTTTTAAAGAACAAAAACAAATTACTGGCTTATGCAGGTCATGTGGTTTCTAAAGTAGCATCAATTAAACATGTTAAAATTATATTCTCTCCTTTGCAAGAGAAAATGAATCAATATTAGCTGTGCTTTTTGTTTTCCAGATGAATACAGTAGGATTTCACCTTGAATAATGCAAGACTACTTGAATTAAAACAAAAGAAAATACAGACATGCTTTTTTTGTGTCCTATTATCCATTTGGTGTTTTGTAAGGAAATCCCATTGCACCTCACCCATCAAAAGCTGAAATTAACTATAAAACCACATATATCTAAAATGCTGCTGCATTTCTGCAACTTTCAAAAAAGACAACATAGTGGATATTTATGTTACTTTACTATTAGCTACAGGACTTGTACCATATTTTACATATTAATAAATGCTTGTCTAAGAACTTAATCTCTGAATATGGACACTTTTTTCCCCCCTCCTTCATACAGACTTTAGCTTTCAAAAGAACTTTTCATTCCTCCTGAAGTAGTGGAAATTATAATTTTCTGATACAGAAATGTATTTTGGGTCATTTACACATGGTCTGTGGCTCTGATGTACGTGTACACATTGGGAAAGTGAGGAGTTGAAAAAAGTTTTGTGAATCCTCACACATTAAACATTTTCAGCATGATTGCATCCAATTGTCAGTCATGGGAGGGACAAAACTATAACACCCAGGAGCAGAAGGTTCCTATAAGACCTTGAGGGATTCATAAGCCATCTGTATTTTCAAGGACAGGTCTCCTGGAAAAGCACTAATTGACATGAAAAAGCACATAGAAATAATGCACATGAGTAAATACTGCAAATGGTACAATGGTGGGTAATTGTAACAACCTCTTAAATGAAATGTTCTGCACATAAAGAGGCTCTAGGCGGCCTCTGTTCCTCTGTTCTTAGAGTTCTCAATTGTTTATTGCTGAAAGCTTTTAAGTGTCATGTATAGCAGTTTCATGTTTATGACACCCTACATAAGCCACTGAATTTCAACAGAGATTCTTATGTCCAGCAATTTTAAAGAAATGTCATGTCAATCCTTATAAATGAGTGAAAATAATATTTTTCACATGTCCATAGGCACTCAGAAGTTTGCCTCTCTACCTTAAGTAATGCTGTGAGAAAAGGTGCCATCAACCATCCACCACCCTAAGTGAAAGTTTTGATTTAAAATATATCCTTTATGCAAAGTGCACATTTTAAAAAAGGCTCCTGACGATGGACTATTCCCTTCATGAATTTAAATATTAACTATAAGCTTCTTTAATAAAACTTAAATTAAGCATTGCTTGAATCCTTTGTACCACAGATTTCAGCAGCCTCTGGCATACCTTCTACAAATCTAAAACCCATTTACATATACAGAAATGACTTCATGTCAGGCAATAAAGTTTTTAGTTGTGCTCAAGACCTTTGGTCCACCCAGCTTCCACTAAATCAAGCCAACCCCTTTGAAGGACCACAGCCCAGCCTTGGGAACCCCCCACAGAGACATTCACAACTTGCTCTTCCTGCAGTGGGACCAAAAGGTGGCCAAAGCTGCTGCCACCAGAAAAGCTCCTGAAGGGCCACTGAAGGATTCTGAGCTCCCCCTGAATGTTTATTTCTGTAGTTCTGGAAGGACCCAGACAAATCCCACGCCCCCTCTGCTCTACGGCACCTGTGTTTTCTGGGAGGGACAAAGGACCACCCTGCAGGTGGAGGTGGCACCACAAGACTCACAGGGGACACCAGCAGGGTCAGCCTGGACTTTGGCCCGGGCTCCATCAGGATGATGGCAGTGAGTCACAGCAGCAGTACGGCTCCACAGCCACCTTCGGGCACGTGCACTCTCGGCCTAATTCGGGCTGAATGGCTGCCTCTGCTGCAGGAAGCTCTACGAACCCACAGAAGCCACAACAGCCAAAACACGCTGGGGGACAATATTCTCCGTTTCCTGAGGAGACATTTACAGGTACACAGTAAATGTTTCACGTTCCAGATTGCTCTTTCTTTTTGTTTCATTTTGAAGACATTCAAGTTTCTCAAAGCTTCGTTTGCATTAATGAATTGCAGATTCAAGTTATCTGACTGGATTCAGTGAGTTATCCACAGCCTGATACAAGCCTACCTATCCCAAAACGAGATGTGCATTAAATCATGCACCTTGCAAGACGTATTTTATACTTCCATGTAATTTGTACAACTTATTATCAGCCTTACTGTCAGAGGCAACACAAAAACTGTTCAACTGAGAAAATAATTCATTTTCTCTTGATTCTGAGAGGGAGGAATACCAAGAAGAATATTAAAAAGGTGATAAGCATGTGTTACTGATTTTAAATATTCAAGGAATTTATTCAAGGACTTTGAAATGTCATGGACATCAGGCTGTGAAATTATTATTGTGATACTATACAAAGTAAAATATCAAGGTGTGTTAGTGCCATGCGGTATGACATTTCCCAAGCAATTGCTTCACCATTTTCTGTGTCAGTTGGGTAACTTTTTGCTAAATATCATTTACAGATTTTGTTTCTTTTGTGTATTTTTAAATGAGAAAGCTATTAGCTTTATTTCTCCAAGCCCATGATGCTCAAACATACTAAACATTTTGATTAAATACATGCTTTCTTAAATTTAAAGCACTTTTAGAAAATAGTTTTTTATGTATATTCTAAATTGCTTCTAAAAATTTTCAACCACTAACATAAAAAAGAAAATACAAGTAGAAGGTAGTTTTTGAACAGATACTGGGCAATACTGAAAAAAACTTTTACTCATTACAGTGATTGTGTTTCAGAATATGTAAGAATGAACAAACAGGTTGAAAAAGAACAGAATGCTCTGATTTCACTTGTAGTGTAAGGTGGAGCAGTAGCACAGGCAGACTCTGAATCAACAGTCCTGTAAATGGAGATGGCACAGCACAAATACTAACAGTGCTGCAGCTCCACACCCCACTGAAGACCACTTAAGATCCACCCCCTCAGCAAAGCACCCCTTGGCCCAGGGGGCTGTCCTGGGAGGCTGCATGGTCCCAGGGGGCAACACCCACCATGGCACCCTGTTGGGCTCAATGAAATAAGAAAACCATATAATTATGAGTGCCTAGCAAAAGATGCTGAGAGTATGGAAACTCTAGGCAAGATTGAGATGAAAACAAGCTTTGAGATACCAAGCCCCAGTTACTGGACAACTGGAAAACAATGGTATAGCTGACTGAAGGTAATCCCCTTTTGATGAAACAATAGCTCTCTGCCCACAGAAAGGTCCAAGGGTCAGAGCAGACCCTGCCAACTTGGCAGAGGGTCCAAAAAGCAGCTTTTAGGGTTTAAAATATAATGCCATATGGTAATGCAATGATTCTTATAGGCTGTATGTAAATGCTATAGGATTTGTAGCTTGTTCTAGATTGGTTAATGTAAGTTAGAATATTCAGCACAGAAGATGATTTATTGAGATGTAAACGGGAGAAAAGGTATTCTGTTCTGTATCCTATTCTGTTCCGTATTCTGCTCTGTATTTCTGTTCTGTATTGTATTCCTACTCTGCTCTGTATTCTGTATTCTTCTTCTCTGCCTTCTGACCTGCCTTAAGCTGCGTCTGGCAGCTCCTAGCAGGTCCCCTGCCCTTCTACAATAAAACTCATGCTCTAAGACCAGACTTCAGAGATCTCTCATCCCGTCCATCCTGAAGCGTCACTGTCACCGTCCCAGCTGTCGTGGGCAGAACCACACAGAAGGCAGGGAGAAAGAAAAAAATCTTACACACCCAGCCCTGCACTGCCACTGACATCCCCCACTTAGCGCCCAGCACACACAGCCCACTGTCCCCTTAGGTGACCTTTAGAGGTGACCATGGATGGATTCAAGCTGTTTGGTCCCTGTGACATCTCTGTTTTTCAAATTGCAGCTTCTGTCATTTTTCAGTCCCCTGGTTTTCACAGAATACCAGAAGGGGTAAGGTTAGAAGAGATCAGGATAGGTCATTTGGTTCAACCTCCCTGCTCAAGCGGGGTCATCCCAGAGCGCACGGCACAGGATCGCATCCAGACAGTTCTGGAATATCTCCAGTGAGGGAGGCTCCACACCTTCTTGGGACAATCTGTCCCAGTGCTCGGTCACTGCACAGGAAAGAAATTCTTCCTCATGTTCAGGTGGAACTTCCTGGCCATCAGTTCCTGCCCTTTCCTCCTGTGCCATTGCTGGGCCTCACTGAGCAGAGCCTGGTCCAGGCTCTGCCCCCTCCCTGCAGACAGGGACAGACAGGGATGAGGTCCCCTCTCAGCTGCCTCTTCTCGAGGCTGAGCAGGCCCAGCTCCCTCAGCCCTTCCTCAGTGAGATGCTCCAGTCCCTCCATCATCTTTGTCACCCTCCACTGAACCCTATTCAGGAGCTCCATGTCTCTCCTGCCCTGAGGAGCCCAGAACTGGACACAGCACTCCAGGTGATCCTTACCAGGGCTGAGTGGAGGCACAGGATCACCTCCCTCTGCCTGCTGGCACTGCTCTTCCTAATGCACCCCAGGACACCACCGGCCCTTTTGGCCACAAATGGCACTGCTGGGCAGCTTGTTATCTCCCAGACCACCAGGTCCTTCTCCCCAGAGCTACTTTCCAGCAGCCTGTCCTGGTGCATGGGGTTGTTCTTCTCCAGCTGCAGGACCCTGCAGCATTTTCCTTCGTTGAGTTTCAGACAGTTCTTCTCTGCCCATGTTTCCAACCCACCAAGGTCCTCCTGAAGAGCTATACAGCTCTCTGATGTTATCAGCCACTCCTCCCAGCTTTGTGTTCTTTTGTCATGCTTGAGCTCCTATAAGGCATTTCCTCAACACCTTGCTCTCCTATTTATGGATTTAATTAAGTAATAAAGGGAAAAAAAATCTGAGACTACGATAAGCTATTTACCAATAGAATGTGCGTGCTTTTACTGTGCAGTTATATAATTTATTATGGAAGTGATTAATATATTCAATATGCATTTCCTCCTAATGAGTGCTTCGTAATTGATTCATAACACTATCACAGTGTTTTCCTGCAAAATGCACGAGAAACAGTAGGGAAATTGACTATTTCAACTGAGCTCTGTAACATGTAATCAGTTAGAACTGCTTTGCCTTCCACTTAGGCAATAAGCAAACACTATATTGTGTAATAACTCATGCCTGCTGTGTTGCTAGGCACTATACTAATGACTATGCTTAACATACGTGTAAATTATTACACCCTAACTCAGATCCTGCAGTGCCTCATTGCAATTTCTCATTTTTAAGTACAAGTGGAGAAAATACAAATTAAAGGAATTTTTTTACACAAAAAACATGGCCTTCGGTTAAAAAATCCCGACAAACCAGAAAAAAAACCCCCAAACCTAAAGTGCTACCACTTTTTACAATTTATGTAAAACACATAGAATTCAATAGAATAATAATTCAAGTACCTACTGGCAGGATATAATAACAGCTGTCAGGCTGCAATTCCACTGTCCAAGACAAAGGTAATGCATATAAACCCTTATGATCCCTACCTCAACATAACAGGAAAAATTTCTACATGGAAAGGGTGGTCAGAGGCATTGGAACAGGTGCCCAGGGAAGTGGTGGAATCAGTGTTCAAGTGTGGCACTCGGGGATATGATTCAGTGGCACACATGGGGGTGGCTGGTTTAATGGCTGGACTCAATTTTGGAGGTCTTTTCCAAACTCAGTGATTTTATAATTCAACATTGTTATCCAAGACACAATCTTAAAACAAAGCAAAACTAACCTCCTGTGATGTTCCACCCTTAAGGGGAAGGGAGCACCCAAGATTCATAAATGTTTGTGGTTAAAAGAATAACAAGAGTCAGAAGGTCTACAAAAACTCATGAAGTTTTATCAGTAAATTACACACCTGGCATGGAAATTAGTATGTTAGTCCCTGACCTACTACAGAAGGGCATGGCAGTGGGTTTTGGATAAAGGGGTAAGATGAAGAGAGAAGAAAAGAAAAAAAAGGAAGGAAGGAAGAAAGAGAGAAAAAGAGATCAGCAGTCCTGGTTCCAACGTCAGTCCAGCCAACTGGATGTCCAGGGTACTGGGACACACACCAGGGCTTGGTGGAGATACCTCTTTATAGATTGGCTTGCCCTGCCCTGAAGATAAGTTTCTTGCTTTTTATGCAAATTAGTTATCATGTCCATTCTTCCAGACCTTTCTGGAAATAGGTCAGAGGCTTTGGGTGTCTTGGGTGGTCTTGATCACCCTATACTCCATGCCCACTTCTCAACATCATTCCTTCCCTTGTGCTGGACTGTGTTGTGCTTATCTCCAGGAACTAGAAGAAGGATGTTTGTCCCAGGAAAGTGCTGCCCTACCTGCACATGACCCCCTTCTCCAGCCACAACTTGCTCTTTCCCATGTGTGGGGCACATTAATTACCAACAATTCTTGTCTGTTGCCCCCAACAACCCTTGGCTGGCTCCATGGCCATCTGGCTGTTGGTGTTTGAGACGTACACATAAATCCCTTATCTTTTGGGATTCCACACCCCCACACTTGCAATGAACACAGGAGCAAATACATGGATGCATGTCAGTTGTTCAGCTGGAGCCATTCTCTTCTCCTGTTGTTTCACTTGCCCAGATTTCACTGAAAGAAAATTTAGAGAGGTGGGAAACAGCAGCTGAAGTCTGACCAATGCTTTCTGAGGTTAGAACAGCCTGTTCTACCCCTCAGCATTCATTAATACTACAGCTTGTCACTGAAAGCATTCCCTCTGTCTTTCACTTTTATCTCCTCCACAGTCTAATTAATAAAGTTCAGGGTAGAGTATATTACTGTCTGTAACTGTCTAGAGCAGTGAAGCAACTGTGGAGAGAGTTACTACCGAGGGAAGAAGCAGGGAAGCCTTCACCGTATCTTTCGAACTAAACAAACCCAAATCAACCCGCCCCCCCCCACTCCTCCCCTGCCAGACTCAATCTGTTCAGGCACACAAAACAGGAACGGTCACATCAAAAAATCTACCTTGTCACTTCTATTAACCGGAGCTGTGATGCCAAAGGAAGGTGTGCTAAGCGCAAAGAAAATGAGGCCTGAGAGGTCTAGTGCCTGGGAGATCAATGTGTGAATGCAAGACAGTCAGAAAGAAATCTGCATTCGAATGAGGAGGAGCATCATGCATAATGCATCTGTTACCCTTCCATAACAGCAGATGAAAATTGCTTAAAAAATGCAAAGCTGTCTTGTAACAGGTAAACCACTCATTTCCAGGAGCTTTCTTAGACTGATTTATTGACACATATAGACTGCTATTGATATATTGCAAAAAACCATTAAGACTATTCATTTCTTTGAAACTTAACATCAAGCTAGAATACAATTCAGTTAAATACATACTCATATATGGCCATTGTCTTGTTGCCATATGGAATCCTTTGAGAAACAGAGAAGAATGCAAGAGCAATAAAGCAATTTACTCCTACAAAGAAACAATAATGGAACAGTACACCTACTTTCTCAGGAAGTATCAAAAAATGCAAGTGTTGTTTTCTATGATTTTGTCTCTCAAACATTATATATTTTACCTCACCAATACATATGTTGCACTATATGAGATAAACCAATATAACTAAAAAAAGCCCAAAAAAATTTTATATTGTCTCAAAAACTTCCAGAAAGTACAAACAAAGGAGTTATGAAGTAACTTCAACCAAATATTTATGCACAAAAGATAATGAAATATGGAATTGATCAGTGGATATTAAATACAATGGATAAGGATTAAAAAGATATTTTTGGTCAGAGCTGAATAGATTATTTCTGACAATAGAAAAAAAAAGCATTTCTTTCTCTGACAACAGAAAGCCATATTTGTATTTACTGGAAGAGGTAAAGAAATTATCTTTTCATCAAACATGCAGTAAAACACCAGGAATCGAATATTCTCCAGAACACAGAGTTACTGCAATAAGCAAAAATTAGTTTCTGAGGAAAAGAAAACCACCACAAAAAATAAAATTTAAAAAAAAAACCAAAACAAAACAATAAAAACAAACAAAAGAGGAGAATACTTATTATGAATCAACACACAGCAGAACAGAGGAGCTATCCTGAAGATGGAAAGCACATGAACATAATCCAGTGATGATCAACAGAGTTCCTTTAGTGCAAGACCTCTAGGGAAGGACAAAAAAGCAGAAATTGGCTGATGAAATAAAGTAATCTTCAGCAGGAGGCCTATATAAAACATAAACCAGCTTTCATAATATAGAAAACCAAGTATGACTAATAACAGCCATGAAAGATTTCCTCTGTGTGCTTTTTAATGTTCTGATCATGAAATTTGCTTCCTACTTTGTAGTAAACAATCTGATTTTGACACGAGAGAGATGCTTCTAAACATAATTCCTGTAGGCATTTATCATAACCACCTCTTAAAAGTAAGATGGGCATCATAAACTGCCCTTAAGTTTTAAGCTCAGATATGTACTCAGAATGTGTATATAGAGTCAAATCACCCAATATTCAACTTTCTATTCTCGTCAAGTGTTCTTTAAGCTACAGGCCTTTATTTTACAGCATAGAATATATGTTTAATTTCAATGGAATTCATCAGGAGTTAAGGGTTCCCCACAACTTTAAAGATGAAGTGCCCATCACAGAGGAAGTGCCAAACGCATCCTTGGCTGCACAGCTCCACTGAGTTGCACAACGGTTCCCAACAAGCCAAGCAGCTGCACCAACTCCCCCATCTCCTCATGCTTCACACCTTGTAAGAGCCTCACTGCCCACTTTCAAGAGCACTTCAGCATGTTTTTCCTGGAGTGTTTTTGTCACATTGCATGGACAAGCAGCAGGAGACTATACATACTCTGCCATCAAGATCATTTAATGCACACATGCAACAACAACAACAAAATAAAAAAATTTAAAAAAAAAAAGGAACAATAGGGGGATATTGCTGAATTTTCTCTGCTAGATATTTTTCTTGAAAAATAGCAGAAGATTTGTGTCCTTATGTTGTGTTTGGTGTTGTCACCCCACCAATCTCTTGCTATTTCTAAAAGTATATATGTATTTGTCCTAAGCCATGGACTAAAGAGTCATCCTGATAAAGACTGTCTACAGAGGCAAGTTGTATTTGTTTCCGTTTTTCTTAATTGTGGGAGTTGGTTTTTTTCAGACAGAGCACTTTGAAAACATGCCCTTTGCATAGTAGACATTTTTTGGCTCTGGAGCCACAAAATTGGACATCAAGTTGTCAAATGGTATAAAATAAACTATTGCAAGTACACCAGCTCACAGAGTAGGGAACCTGCTAGAAAATTATTTCCTAAGCATTTTGCAAGAATTCTATGAAACTAAATGTTCCTTGCCACTGAGTTTGCAAAAGGGAGAAGGGAGGCTCTAGTCTTCCACTCAAAATCATTAGGTGGATGAAGTTAAGGTTTTCTTAGGAAGGAAATAAGAAACTCTCAAATAGTGTAACTGAAATATCCTCAGGATATATTATTGAAACACCTCCAGCACTGTAATTTCAGTTGGTTAGAGTAACTGGAGTTAAATAAAAAGCCCACAATAAATGGAATTGTTCCTACCTTGAATTAAAAAAGATAAAATATTCAATGTGTTTGCCAAAACAATTTAAGAGTCTTTTCTCGCTTTTCTGTATGAGGAAGCATCATGTCACTCTGCAAAGAAAAGAAAATCCTACAAAACAGGAAATAAATAACCTAAAGCTTCTGATTCTGGAAAAACTTTGATGGAAACTTACTTTTTGTATCCTGCTGAAAATAAGGAGGAAAATGAGAAGAAAGAGCAAAGCATGTAACATCACATATGCAGCATTCTTTTTGCTAGAAGAGAGTATTTACATGAACAGAAACTAATATCTTCCTATCTGGTTAGGAGAAAAAAAATTATTAAAAAATTTTATTTCCCTAACTATTTTGTAGATCCTCTCAGCCAAAACTAGCTACAAATTACAACTCTATATCAAGAAGTCAACAGATGTTAAAGTCCTGTAAGCATATTTTTCATGGATAATGGAATTTTGGAAAAAAAAAAGGCTACAGTTTGAAATAGAATTACATTTCTTCTCTCCCCCACCCCATCTTGGCAGCTCTAATTCGATGCCTATAGAGGTTTAGAAGTAGTTCTCTTGAAGACTGGGTCTTTGTAACAATTCTCTTATTTTAAGTTTACTTGGAAGACTCTTTTCTTACCTTACTAAGTAATAATCTTGAATGCAATATCTGAATCTGAATCTAGCAAGGGCAAAATATTCTAGTACTCTAAAATTCTCTAAACAAAAAAATTTCTTCCCCGGTCATTCTTCAGATCTTTCCAATCCTTTGTCGAATTTACTCCCAAATATTATGCCAAAACTTTTTACCATCTCAAATTCCAACACTGTCGCTGAAATCCTTTGTTCAGAATCTTAGCATCACGAGCTAGTAAAATTAATTATGTAACAGATCAAAAATGAAGAATGACTGTAAATATAGATACAGATACTGGAGTATCCTTATTTTCCATCAATGAATGCTAAATTCAAGAGACAAAGAAACTAAACAAAAACAAAAATTGTCAACAGTTTACAGCCTGGCATTTCAAAAACAAACCAATGTGGTAACTCGACCAGGAAATATTATTTCTTCAGTTGTCTGAATATAAGGTAAGACAGATAGAAATAGCAGTTAATGAGTAGGAATTAGATCTGAAGACTGAAATAGTTAACAAGTGCTGCCTTTTATTTTTTCTAGTAATGGACTGGTTCAGACACCAACCCTCTGACCAAGTGTTGTGACACTTCCCAACTTCAGATCTGGATTTCCAAAGGGCACTGGTTGCCCCAGGACCAACTGGGGGCCATATAAGCCTGCACTTAGACCACCCTGTGACCAGTATAGAGAGAGGCTGGACAAGGGAAATGTGGGACTTTTATTCCTCATACACCACATAATTTCCTCACACTTGAAAAGGAGGGGTGGTATTCTCCAATTTTGATCAGTAAATCACATCAAGGTGCAAGTGGAAGGTTCTGCACCAAGATATGCAGGAACAAGTCCCCAGTGCTGTACATGAGTTCCATCAAAAAGATGCTGCCCATCCTAAATAATTTTTATGACTACTTGTAGAGGATATAGGAGAGATGCAAATGAAAACCAGGGCAAGCTGGAAGCATACAAAGCATTATTGCTCATGGTGCCCATTGGTCTAAACCCACCTCCAACATATTTTCTGTAAGAATCATGATAAAGTTTCTTGGGGGAGCACAAAGAGAATGATGGAGTCATCAGTTATGGAAATGTTTTAAGGATGTTCCCCTTGAAGAGAGGGGTAAATACAGGCTTCTGCCACTTGGCTGTGCCCAGGAAATGCTGACAGATACAAATGGGGTGACATAACGTTCAAAGTAGATCTAAAGAGACCTCCCAGAAAATACATTGTCCAGCTTACATAAAGAAGGCAAGTAATTCAGTCGTCAGAAACACAGATGCAATCAGTGACAAAACTGAAAGATACCCAATGACATATGAGAAATTGTAGAACTTGGGTTTGTTTGACATTGTTGGGGGTGGGGTGGAGGGTTATTTTGGTTTTGTTTGTTTAGGGGTTTTTTTACTTAGTTTTGCTTGTTTGCTTTTCTGAGTTTTTTGGGTGTGCACTTTTTTTTTTCCATTAACACATTGCTAAATATTTACTTTGAGATGCCCTTTGATGTAAAGATCAATATACATGAGAATGTGAGAACACAATCACAGGAAGACAGATAATTAGTAAATCACGCTAGAGGAAAATTTAAAAAACACTTAAAATGTAGGGGAGTGAAAAGCAGGTTTTATGAAAGACAAATAGGTTTCACCTTTGCAAAAGCCCCGATCCTAAAAATGTTTTCTCAGGAGTATGTGCTTGCAAATATTCAGAGCTTTCTACTTGGTACATGTTTTTCCCCAAACTGTAACAACTGAGTTTTAAAAGCAATGCAAATCTTTCTGTATGTCATCTTATTGCTACTGACAGGTGGGAACAGCAACCTGAAACGCTTCCTAGCATGTGTCCAATGTTAAGAAAAACAGCAAAGTCAGACTCTAAAATCCAACTGAAAGAATGGAAAAAAAAAAAAAGAAAGTCCCTAAAATTCTAGGAGAGGTATGAAAATAAAATCCCTATTCCATATATCTCCTTCGCTTTTTTAAGGGTTGTATTAAATCATCACAAGTATTCAAAATATTACAGTTAACAGATTTCTGTTCTTCTGCCATATCCAATTACTAAACAAAAAACTACTGCTATAAAATGCAGTCTGTGCTGAAGACTACTACATCCCTACGGCATCAAAAGAAATTCCCCTTCCCTCTCTGACAGCTGCTGCTAAGTTAAATCTGTGCTCCTGTGGATCCTGAGTCATATATCCCATAATATTAAAGTCAACATTTTTCCTTAAGAAGTCAGCAGCTGGAAAATCAATTTATCAATCAACTATTAAACCCCTATTACTTTACATACGTATTTTGAGTAGATATTTAAGAGGTGAGGCAAAAACGTGTTTCTGCTAAACATTTCCCTGGACAGTTTATACTTCAAAGTGCATTTCACATTAGAAGGAATACATAATCTGCTTACAGTTTTTTAGACTCAGAAACCTTCAAATCACTTCATGGAGATTTTTCACTCTCCTTTACTCGCTTTTTAGGCCATCACAAGTATGATGACATGAAACCTACCAAGCACTACTGTCCTGAGCCAGCTGAATTCCCAGTCACCTGCAATGCTGGCAATTAATTCCAGTGACATGAACTAAAGTGATTTTAGTTGTCACATTGAAAGTGAATACAGGACTAAATACCTGGGAAGCACATAGAACAAGCTGCTGAAGACTTCAATCAATGTTAATATCTTCTGTTAGAATCACAAAGGGAGAGTAACAAAGACAGTGCAGCACTCAAAAGGTGCAGAGGACTAAATTAAAAGCACAAACGAGCTCAAGACAAATCTGATCAAGGTTACAAATACTGCATGAGACTTGAAGACCAACAACTCAGAAAAAGTATCAGAGATGTGACAAACATGAGAAAGAAAAAACCTTTTTAGGTGCAAGATGTAGCTGCTGTACATCTTATTCTAATATACTTCATCATCTTGTTTCATAAAAATCATGGTGATTTAATGCATTCTCAACACTGTCTCATTCTTCCTATCTGCTGATTTGCACTACACTTTTTATTACAAGTATGAAACCTGTAAAAATCGTGTCCATCCCAATATTATCCAAATGGTTATTTCCTTCATTGTTCTGAGGAACTGCTAAGGAAAAATGCCCAAGGCAGTATCACAGAGCCATTCTAATATATCTGACACTTTGGTAATTCAACATGATAATGAACAATAATTAGCTGCAAGCAAGTCTCATACTCCTCCCATCTCTCTGGCTGATAGAACAATGCTCTCCTGTCTGCAGTGGTTTCTGTCCAAGAGCCCCATCCACATTATTTGCCAGATTTCACCTAAAGACATTTCCATAGAGATTAAATTATTTATTTCTTTTTAAAGCAGTATCTTCAGTGACCAGGATCTGTCAACACTATGTGCAACTGCAGAGCAACATTAAGTCTGGAAGGCTTAATGCAATCACAATACATCCTTCATTTAAAAAGTCAGTCTGGAAAACTAGGATGAATTAATGTTGAGGAGGCACCCAGAGGCTTTAACTTCAAGGAGCACAGAGCACTAACTGTATATTGTTTTATCACAGAAGTCACTGTTTCATGTTTTTGAGATTTTAGTCAAAAACTGTCTTAGAAAAAAAATTCTGCAATTATGAACTGAAATTCCTAAAAACCATAATCTGTTATTTGGAGATCACTCACCCACACTAATGTATGCAAAGAATCAGACTGTAGTTTCCATTTATGTCACAGCCAGTAGTAGAGTCAATATTCAAAACAAACAAAATAAAGAATTCAAAACCCCCTGAATTTCACTATCACCATTCATTAGATCAACTACTCATATTCTGAGAAGTGCTGTAGGCAGGAGGTTACTTCTCAAATGCTTTAACCACAATAAAAATACCCTGGGATTAGCTCAGTTGGTCAGAGCATGGTGCTAGTACTGCCAAGGTTGTGGGTTCAATCCCTGTACGGGCTGTTCACTTAGGAGCTGGGCTTGATGATCCTTCTGGGTCCCTTCCAACTCAAGATTATTCTCTGATTCTGTGGAAATAATTGATTCTTGACATGCTGGCGAAGTGGTGATGTCCCATACAGATGGCAAGGGAATTCTCATAAAAAAGTAGGAATAAAACTAAAAACCACAGTGGCACAGGTACTCAACTGCATCCATATATTATCCCCAGTTATTACCCTCCAAAGAGGTACAATAAGCTAAGTGACACAAGCACTTACTGCTACCCAGTCAGCAGCCCCTCTCCTCTGCAATTAATAACGCAGGCATTTATCATGGCTATCCTGTTGTTCTGCCCATCCTTACATTAACAAGTCCATAAAACAGCTCCGAGAATGCTGGCTGGGAACATTTTTATTTTGCTTATGAGTCTCCTGCACAAGCAGGGCAGCCCTGCTGCAGCCTGCTCCTGACGGGAAGCTCCAGGACTGCACGAAGCGGTCGCACAGAGCAGCAGGCACTGGTCCTTGGGCTAATGTCGTGTGGGTCCCACCCGTGTTTCATGGGCAGCCCCAGGTGCAGCTTCTGCCATATTTCATTTCTACTGACTTCAATGAATTTTCAAAAAGGACCATATCTAGACTTAGTCTGCAGCTGCAGCTTAAGCCTCCAGTACCAAGACAGAAAAGATTACAAACAACCCCCTGCCCCATCTGTCGAAATGACACCACAAGCTCGAGGAGATTTTATTGCAGATCAAACCCACAGATCTTCAGTTCATACCCAGCTTACATGACTGATGTGCTTTGAAATATGTTCTTCTCAAAATCTCTCTAGAAACAGCCAATGTCAAACCATCATGAGGGGGAGAGAGCAGCAAGAAGGGGACAGTTTATAGGGAGAACAGCACAGCCATGCTGCACGGATTAAATTCAAGTTTATGGCATTCCCTGAATTATGTAAAGCAGCTGGAAAATGAAGTGACCTGCAGCACCACCCACACAAACTTCCTCTCCTTGCCTTTGGGGTTTCCATCAGGTTTAAGGCTTGCTGCACAGCCTACAACATGTTCTAAATAAATATTAGGACATTTTGATGAAAGGAAAATAAATCTCTCTTGAGCATGGTATTGTTGGAAGCTTGGCTATCCACAAGATTTCACGTTGGACAAGGTCTTACGAAATAAGTAATAGATAATAACAAGGGGAATGGAATAGATGACCTAAAGGTTAGCTTTAAATTTTCACCTTCAGTAATTCATTCACTTCTCTTAACTACCTCTTTAGTTAAATATAATCTGTTCAGTGTTCTAAAAGTGTTTAATGAAGTTCTTTCGCATTATAATTATTATTATTAACACAGGGAAGAAGGAAGACAAATGACAGGGCAGTCAGGACAGATTACTTGTATAGATAAACTTGAAATTTAGCAAAGATAAACCCAAGTGAGGCAATAGATTTAAAATGGCCCAGAAATAAGCAAGCAGAAGGAAGAGGCTGGGAAGCTTTGCCCTGCTAAGGTAAACCTGTGTGGACAGGGGTCCAGCTTGGGGACTGCTGTGGGGCTGGCACTGGTGGCTGCACAGGGGTCACTTCAGCACAGCCTTTGGCCACGAGAGAAAAGCACAACAGCAAGGGACACCTTCCCCAAGCCCCACTCCACTGCTTCTGCTACGAGGGCAGGAGCTGCAGCAGCGATGAGTCACTTACACCAGGCACACAAAACACATCACATGCCGCTGCATAAGGCAGGAGTGTGAGTAGATATGGGAATGTAGTTATTTCAGGCTACCACCCACCTGGATTGTTTTAGAAGTAATAACTCAGAGGCTGAAAAAAAAAAATTAAATACAATACAGTTTGTGCCTAGTCCTTTAAATGAGAACAGCTAGAAAAGCAGACACAGAGAAAGAATAAAATTAATTACTACAAGTTAAATTACATGAATTTCTATTATGTCCAGTAACCTTTTTTTTTTTATTATTATTATCATTTTGGGGGATGTGGGGTGTGATTGGGGTTTTTTTATTTGTTTCTTCTTCCTTCACAATTCTTCTCTTTCCATATCCCTACTGAAAAAAAAAAATCTACTACTTTTTATCAATATGCAAAATGTTCTCTCTTTCCAAGACTTGCAGTGCTGTGTTTACAGTTGGACTTGATGATCTTAAAGGTTTTTCTGATTTTTTTTTTACTGAATTATGACCAGAGGACTCTCAAACAACATTTTGTCTCTTAAAACATGAACCCTGTTTTTCATGAAACAAAAATGTCAAGGTTCACTTAATGCAAATCGATACACAGATATTAGTGGTACCAATGTTTTTTTTCCTGCAATATATTCCATTATTCTTTCTTAATACCCAATGCACCTTTCCCTCCCCGAGTGGATTTACTTCAATTCACTTTATCACTTCAATTCCTCCACCACCTGAGAGAACATATATTCTTTGATAACCCTGATAACTATGACTATGAATGTTTCAGAGTTCCTTTTTTCTTTCTAAAAAACATTCGTCATCCTCATTTCTGGGGGAAAAAACAAGTTTTCTTTAAGCTTCAAGAAATGCTACATTGAAAAAAGTTATCTGTTGTTATTATTAAATAAACAAGATACATATTTTCATAAAGTTTCTATACCCAAATAGCCATATGCACTTCCATGCCAAGAGACTGCTTAGATTCTTCACATTTCAAAAGATTTTTGGGGTCCAACCAATTCATGCCCCCCCCTGCATGTCCCTGCACATCAGCTATTGCAGAGTAAGGACCACCAGCTAAGCACACACTCCCTGCAGGACACCCTGTTGGTCCTGAGTAGGTTTCCCTTCCTACAGAAGCCTGGAGATGGCAGCTCCTGTGAATCTCTGGGTCCAGAGGCACTTGCTGCTCTAAGGTGGCATCTCTGCACTCCACTGGGGAGGGCAGAGAGAAGGGAGCACCCGGACAAGAGCCAGCAGTGAGACGGCTGGAGAAAGCCGAAGGCCATGACTTGATAAGGAGGGATGAAAGGTGAGAACACAGAAGGCTGGAGACATGGAATTAGGTTTCCAGAAGATGCAACAGAAACACTTGGTGCTTCTAATTTTGACCAATAATTTAGGGCACACTCTCTAAAAATTTCTCAGGGGCCTCACATCATTTAAAATGGCCCTGCTCCCTTTCAGTAATTTAGGCTGCTAGGGAGTGGGAAGCAAGATGATTCAAAGAATACTACATTTGTTTCATGGCATCAACAGGCAACGTGGCTATGTAGTGGGAACACTGACATAGTTATTTTCAATATTTTATTTGTGCTACAAATAACAAAGTGCATTTTACCTATAAAATAGGTAACCCAGGGCTGTCTTTAACTGGGGACCTTTTTAGTCCAGTTTTAGACACATACACAGATTAAAATTATCTTTTCAGAAAATAAGTCCATATGAGAGTACTCTGGTGAATGAAATAAAGTGCACCATTTTAAATGTAAATTTTTGATCTAATCACCTCCACCTAACCTTATACATGTGCTACTATTAAAAGGAAAACCTAGCTGAAAACTAGAATTCAGCCCAGAGGAACTCTATCAGCAGAAACACAATTCTGGAGAACATAAATTTACAGCTGAAGTTAATGACCTTTCTAGAATATATCAAGAAACCAACATAAAGAGAGCAGCAATAGATTTTCTATTATTCTTGGTAGTTTAAGTCTTTAAATCAATTCTTCACTTAGTGTGGTATTTCTCCTCCAAAACACTACACAAAGAAAATTAACCATTATAAATAATGGTTTAATTAATTGACTTAAAAAAAAAAAAGTCAGTCCCTGTAGATTATCTGGCAGATAAGTATCAAGAGAAATACATTATTTAAGACAATTAGTGAAAGGTTCAAAAGTTCATCCCTGCTTAGAAACAGCATTTAGTACTCTCTAAATCATTTCCATCAAAACTGGATGGTTTATAAATCCATTTCCTAGTGATTTCCCTTAAAGACACTAATGCTGCACCTCAGCTTGGAAGGGGATAAACTGAGCATGTTCCCCCTCCACCATGGCCCATCCATGTATTGGGAGGAGGAAGAACACATCCCAAGCACCTCCCAGCTCCTGCTTACAGGACTGTCATAGATCTGTCCCCATAAAGGAAACCATGGTGTTTGAAGAACCTCAGGGCTTCCTCAGGACCAAGAGTGGCCCCTCCTGACACTCAGCTGACCTCGAGGTGAGACTCAGGCCCCTCTTCTCTGCTGTCCAGGACATCATAGCTAGAATGAGAAACCACAGTATTCTGATCCTTCATTTCCACAGGATCCAGAAAGAAGTAGGTGGGGCAAATGGGATGGTAAACAGGAGATATGGCTAAAAAATGACCTGACCACAGAACAGGCTGGAGGCTATGTTAGTCAATCCTTTCTGTGCCTGCATGAGCACCCTTTCCCCAGCAACGGATTCCAGCACCTACTAGTTTCAATAAAGACAGTGAAAAAAGACACCATTCTGTTTGAGCAGAAGATCAAATACATGTCCAGGTTTCCAGATAATAATATTCAAACATGCAAATCTATTATTGCATGGGGTTGCATTCAATAGTCAATTAGAAAGTACACCAGCAGGATCAAGATTAAGAGTTCCAGAAACACATGAGGTGGAATGTTTGTAAGTGCTTTTTCAAACAAAGCCAAGAAAACTGATGCTATATAAAATACCACAGAGACATTCAAGGATATTTAATACTTTGGAGGTCTAACCATTAGCTTCCATTTCAAAGTGAATGTTTTGAGGATAATCACTTAGTACACATTTGTAAATCCCACTGGGTAGTTCCTTGGAAAATTTTGGCCAAGTGTGCTTACGGATCAGGAACTTTTGAGTGAGCAAAATATTTCTGGCACCTAAAAGAGGCACTTCACTGCTGAGTGGAATCTACAACAGCATCTAGACTCTACTGCTCATTGATTTCTTTAAGTGCCTATGCATAGCTCTAAAGTCTCAGTGGTATTGTTTTCCTTTTGATGCCCATGGATGCAAAATCAGGATCTTTAATGACCCATCTGGACTAAAGCACCAATTTTTTGTTTTATAAATTATATGTATCAAAGTACACTGGACATACATAGACATACCATTATGCTTCTTTCCATATTTAGCACGGGTTATTCAATAAATACGCAAGTTATGTGAATAAAACAACAGCAGAAATATCCCTGTGCTGAAGAGCTTATGAGCATGATTTCTGCATAGAAAACTACACACAAAATTTTCAGCATAAGCCAGTCTCACAGTGATGACATTAAAATACAAAGTTACACTCAGATATGAGACTGTGGGGGAGTAAAAATGTAAAAATAAATGCCTGTATGACTTTTGGGGAGAAGAGGCAAGAACACTCCATAGCACACAATTAAAGCAAGTTGCTCCTATGTCTGACCTTCCCATGGTTTGGTTCACAGAGCACAGAGCACGGGGACAAAGTGAACTTGACTCAACTGGACAAAATTAGACAGGGTATCTTCAGATGTTCTCCATTTCAGTTAGGTGTGTGCAGTGCAGCCTAGAGCTAGGAAAGCCCTTGACACAGTGCCCCATGGCACAGTGGGGATCTCAGCACCCAGGGTCTCAGCCCACAGATCTGCTCCTGCTGGGCTGCCCTTGGTGCTAAGGCAGGCACTGCCTAACATCCCTGTCATGGCAAGGGAAGAAGACAGTTTGCACATTTTAATGGGAAATCTATTGTTAAAATCCCTTAAGCTTCATAAGTAATCTGTAAGAAGCCGTTCTCAAAAAAAAGAATTGTTGTCTCCATACGTCCCCAAAGAAAGTGTTGGCTTAAGCAGCCCATTAACAGAAATGACTGCAGGTGCCTATCTTGCCTGCTAATAATAAACAGCTTTATGCTTACTCCTAACTCTATTATTTTTCATCGTAAACATTGTCTCTCTAATGCTGAATTGTTCTATATCTCAGTATCCTAATAGCAGCTCACATTTTCTCTGCTACACATTTTTTCCTCAAGGTCCAGGATTTTCTTATCTGGTGATTAAAACTGTTTAACCAATTTAACTACTTTTCATAGTAGCAGCACATCAATAAACTGAAGAATATTGTTTTTTGGGTTCCTACTGAGAAGATAAAACTCAGCAGTCTCCCAATACAATAAAGAGAAAACACACAGTATCACTCAGGCCAGAATACTGCAGAAGAAAGTTGTATTTCATGCCCTTCACAAACTCTGAGAAGTTACTGCCCAGGGTTGCATACCCATGAGTGGTCTCTGTTAGCAAGGGCACAGCTGGAAAACCACACATCATCAGGAGGCAGTGTCTGCTAGGAAGCCTGCAGTCAACATGGAAAACCTTCCACATCAAGGACTTCCTGCAGTCTGCCTGACAGATTATCACCATGGTCATCCAGATTACAGGCAAATGTGATTCAGGGAAGTCACAAAGAGGATTAGTACTTTAACCACAATGGCAAGATGACATAGCTCAGAATGGAGATCTAAATATAGGCAGGGAAGAAAAAAATCTACTTGGTTATACAACCCATAAAATCACTTATGAAAAAGAGTGAAGGGCAGAAAAGAAAAGAGCCAGGAAGTTGTTGGGTGGGTGATGTTTATATCCAGCTCCCTTGAGAAGCTCAGGCAATTGCAATAGCAGCCAGGCATTTCAGAAACAGCCATCTGAAACAAAGGAACCCTATAAACTTACAGAGAATTTTTAGCAGACTCCCAGACTAAGATGATTTCTTTTAACCCTGTCTGTGGAACTGTCTCTTACAAGTCTACCTAGTTAGTTATTTTAAGTTTGAGAGACAACTGTAAATACATTGCAAACAGTAACATTGCCATAAATCCTGCCTGATGCTGTATATCCAGGCACCCAATACCCACCACTCTGCTAGGTAAACATCAGTCATACCTAAAGTTAGAAACAGTAGAAAGATGTGAGGAGAAGCTCTTTTCTGCCAGAACTTTTTCTTTAGGAGGTCCATGGTGTCAATCAATGAAGAAGCCTCACTGATGGTGAAGTACAAACTGGTATTTCCTAGAGGCTACTTCTCTACCCTGTAACCCAGAACTAAGACTGGCAGAATAAACTCCAGAGTGAACAAAAGGGAAGAGGATGGACGTGAGCCTCACCAAGACAACAAGAAAATCTAAACTCAAAAACAGAAGAAAAATATATTTTGTCTGTATTTTCTGTAATTTAATGAGAGGTTACAGGGGTTGAAGTTTCATAAAAGAGTGTGTGTGTGTGTGTATATATATATATATTTTTAATAATATATATGTTATATATAAAAATATAACCCTTTTATTTTCTTCATTTCATAGACCACTCTCAAAATATGGAATGGGTTGTTTTTTTTCTTTTCAAACTGCAATTTACTACCTTTCAGTTGCTATTGGCCATTAGATTGAGAACTTAAGAAATCAATACACTTTACCTAATGTATCAGAAAGAATGAAGACATTCCATTCAAATCGAAGGAGGATTAAATAAAATAAAGCATGCCTAATTAATAATAAATTTGTTTCAGGGTTTTATAATTTTTTTTATGTGGAAATCAAAGCTGCATAATGGAAATAATTTTCAAACATGCAAAGTAATAATGAAAACAGCAAGGGGGAAAAATAAGAAATAATTTACTTAACATTATTGTTTATCATGCTAATAATACTTATCTCTCTGGGACACAATGAATACAAGTTAATGTTTATATAACTCATGAAAGCTGAAAGGTGCTATTTCAAGTAGCAGGTATTAAAATATAGGTGTAGCTAATTCTTATTTTAATTTTCCATTTACATGGTAATTTTTTTTATCACTCTTACATCCAAATATCCTCACTAAAAGCTGAATTTGAAGTAAAAGGACAATCCTTTTGTTCAAAAAATGACTGTTGGCTATGCTCAGTTTGAATTGCCATACTGCTAAACTGACCTAGTCCACAAGCAGAAGCCAAATAAGAATCCAAGACATTTCCTTCCTGCTTGTTTACATAGACTACAGCCATGCCCTGCAGGTGTTCACTCTGTTCATTCTTTTCACTTTGGGTTTTCATTTTTCCTTTTACATGCCCATGAACTCCTGTGGAAGGGGCTAAGAAAAATGGCAGCCTTTTCAAAATAATCTGTAGCAGACTTTGGCAGGGCTGAGGGTGTGAGGGAAGCCAGCAGTTCCAGCTGCAGGGAATGTTTGTCCCAAAAAGCACATGCTCCTTCCACCTTCTGAGACAGACCAGGGAAGTCTGCAGAAGTCCTTGTCTTCCAGAAACACATTTATCAAGTCTCACACAGTCGGTAGATCTCTCTCCTGTTAGTACATCAGACATGCAGATACATTTGGACAATGATTGAGCTGGCAATATTTAATATCTTTGCATCTTATCTGTCATTCTCCAAACTACACCATCTTACTGATGCGTGCTGTTCCAGTGCCAGTGTCCTCCTGGTTCAGCTCCCCAGGCTCCCCTGGTAACCAAGTCCTTAAGAATGATCACGTAATTAATTCCTCTTCCCACCAACAGTGCCTCCCTAGCATTACACACCAGCAAACTATGGCAGAGCTCACTTACCAAGAAAAGTTTCTAGACCAAAATATAACAAACAAACAAATAAACCCCAAGATCTGTCCCTCAACTAGTCCTCACAAACAGCCTGTCTCTCATCTCAGAGGCTCCCACCACAATCTGCTGGAAATCCTCAGTTCAAGACATCATGCTAGTTTTGATATGAGTTGCCTTTGGAAAACCTTTTTTACACATCAATTCACTCTCTGTTTATCTGCTTACCTTTATTTTCTCTTTCCATCAGTGTTTGTTTCATAATGCTGCTGAGATGATAGCTAAAGGTCAGAGAAGGCTGTATCACTTTCCAGCTTTCCATCCCTCCTTTAAGAAGAGAAGCCACATCTGCTAGTTCTGAGTGGTATTTCCAGCACCACATTAGCTCTGGTTCTGCCATGTGAAACAGCTCTCGTTGTGCAGCTCACCTCAGGGGGCTGGGGCTCGGGAAGGGTTATGTGCCACTGCTGCAGAGCTGGCAGGCACCACCTCACCCCCGCCCATCCTGCAACGGGCTGCAAAGGGAGTCTGCTCTCTCCTGTGGGCTTTGAGTCCTCCAGCAACCACCCCAAAACCATCACCTGCCTTTCTTGACTTGCAAAGGCATGACAGTAATAAACATCTAAGACCACCAAAGGAAATTGGGCAGACTCTGTGAAAGCAGGGCTGACGCAGACAACTGTGTCAACCCCTGATAAATCAGACAGAGGTATTCAGAAGCAAGTAGTGACTCACATTACTCACCCAAAGCAAATAAAATGAGAACTTGCAATGGAACAGGATAACCTTTAGTTTAAGGACACAATCATAAATCACAAAATGAAGATTTCTTTTTAGAAAAGTATTTCCAGATTTTCTGGCCCACCTTAAGCCATGACAATCTATGACAATCACTTGTGGACTGAGAGGAGGGGGTAGAGGATTCACTCATTCTTATTCATATAAATACAAACTTCTAATTTTTTGAAAGATCTTGGGGTTACCCAGACAGTGAGATATGTTTCATTATTAAAACTGATTTGCCTTACATTGACCATGAGTGCCAAGGGGAATTTAAACTGCTGCCTTGCAAAATAAACCATCAAACACAGAAGTTGCTTTTCTTGTATTTACAACAGTGAAATACCAAGGCTTTCAAAAAATTACACTGTTTACCCATTTTACTTTTCATCACAGTTTCTAAAATTAAATTTTACAGTCTGAACATAGAGGTCCAGAACTGAGAAAAGGCAGGATATTAAATCTGCCAGGTCAGCCCAGGACTAACAGTAGATCAGTAGCTCCATTCAGAAAACAAGGATTAGAATACATATCACCACAGGACAAATTTTAAGAAAGTAGAAATCAAGATATTCCCATGGTGGTAGTTTAGGAATATGTGTATGGATACAGGAAAAATTGCCCACAACCCAGCAAAAGTTTTCTTTTTTCCTTTTCCAAGTCAGTTAACATAGTCACAGAATTTCTGACCTGACACATAATCAACAGGATGTGGATTAAAAACAAAACAAACAAAGAAACAACCACAAACAAACAAAACCCCAAAACCAAAACCAAACAACAACAAAGTGCTTTTGTTTCTGTGCAAACTAATGTCTCCACACAGGCTGAGTAAGCAGCAAAGCACATGGATGCCAAACAATGGCAGGTAGGAGTTTTATTCTTTTGTTCCCAACACAAATTAGTCTGGTTAGCTTTCTGCAGAGAACAAGCCAGCAGAAATCATGGCAGTCTAAGAGAACTCTTGGGTCAAACAGACATTGTTTGCATTAGGAGTAAAATAACTCAAGTATAATCAAAACTACAAAGAAAACTGCAGAAAGTACAAATATGTCCTGCAGTCTAAAAAATGCCTTTTACCACAGAACAAAAATGGATAAAAGAGAGGATGTGTTATTCTCTCTTCTCTCTCTTTGAGGGTATAATAAAAGAGTCAAGTACAAAAAACCCATTGGGAAACTCTGCACATTCAGAATTATTCTACTTCAAGTCACAATGTGTACTACTGAGGTGCTTAGCTTGATAAAGGTGAAATCTTGTCTCTAAAACTCTGCATGTTCTTCAGACCCAATCTTATTTTAAAGTAATTGACTGAAACTTAATCTCTGGATTCAGTCATGTAGAAAATAAGTTTGGACTACTAAAATTAGCAGCAAGTCTTCCCAGAGCTTCATGTTTTAAAATATTTTAACAAAAGTTTTTGATACAGCGTCTCAGTAGCATTTCCAATGCTACATTCTAATAAAAATTAAAATACTATTCTTATCCATGACAGACTAAGTAAAAGGTCCACACAGCCTGATGCCTTGTCCCAGACAACAGACAGAATAATATGTAGCTTTTCCTTTCCTTTAGCCATAATACAACAAATGATATTCAATGAGTAGATTCTTGTACCTGAAGGGGCTTATATGACACCAGGAAAAAAAAACAAAAACAAAAACAAATAATGTTATTTAATAGTCATGCTTTTACTTCTTACATAATAAAATAAAAATAATTAAAAGTGCTTAGAAAAAAAACCTTAGGGTTTTTTTCCCCTTAGGAAAGTTATTATCTTCAGCTGTTTATAAAGGAGTTATGAGATCAGCCTAAAGATAACGTAAAACAAAAATGTAAATTAAAAATTCAAGGCTTTGTAATTGAGTTTATAAGCTTATCACTCATCCTTGCTGTTAGGAAAAATAAGTGAAAAAATCACATGGTGTTTTAGTCCAGAAGGACACCATTTCTCAAGCCAGAACAAGCTAGTGAACATTTCCTCTCCCAAACAAACAAAAAAAACCCCACCAAAACAAAACCAACCAACCAAAACTCCAACCCCCCCCCAACACATTTCTACCTATCTGTTAATTTAAAAGGAAAATAGAAATGACACAATGAAGGTATTATCACAACCAAAACAAAGGACATGCTGGAAGTCTGGAAGGCATTTAATGGATGAACTCCCAGAGTGGCCTGAGCAGGAGCAGAAGGAGCCACTCCAAATGTGCCTGACCCCGCATGGGAGCCCGAGCACAGCTCCTCTTGGAGCGAGGTTCCCTGAAGCAGAGGGAAGGCTCAAACCTGATGAAACACAAAGACATTGCCCAGCACCTATGAGAACAGACCTTGCAAGCAGATTTCCGAAAACCATGGGAAACTGAGCCCAAGTAAAAATTACAGGACTAAATCAATTACTTTGAAAACAATTCCGCATCTTTGGAGAAGACCAGAACACAGCTTTATGTCAAAGACTGAAGCAAATCAAGTTATTCGGCATAAGCCACTGACCTGGAGAAAACCGATTATTTATGCTCTATTATACGCTCCGTGGTATTAAAATCTCTTGCATTATTTGTATCTGTAACACCTGCACTCCCGAGGCAGGAGCTGCTCGCAGTCTTCAGCATCCCCGACAGGCGGCGTCTGGAATCCCACGGCACAATTCCATCGAAAACCTGGAGTAACCAAAAGCTTCTTATGCAAAAGAGATTCATTTTAATTATTTTTACTGCTTGTGTGCTGGAACTGCTCTGGCCAAGCTGTCTAACCACACAGAGCAGATGACATAATGGACACGGAGCAGAACTGTACATCTTGGAGAGCTTCAAAGACATACAAGTGTATGAATCTGTTACAGAAAAGCAAATATACAAAATAATTATAGATTAAAAAAGGGTAATAAAGCTACCAGGCAAGCAATAAGTAGCCAAAAACTGGTTAAATATATATGACAAGACAGTTTAAGACCAAAAAAAATGTCATGTAGTAATTTTACTTTGCAATTTCAGGCAGTCTGGTTTTTATTCCTGTACTAGATTCAAATACATAATTTTCTTAAAGAGTAATTAGAAAAATAATTAAAAAAAAAAAAAAAAAAGAACAAAGAACAAACCTGGTTTTAAAAACATTTCTGCCTTTTGTTTTTCCCCTGGTAAAATAACACACCTTTTTTTTGAGCCTGTGCCAATGGAGTATAGTAAACAAAGGTAACAGTATCTATAAGCCTAATTTCATTTCACATTAAATTTTTATTGTGGCTTGGTTTATTACACAATTCTGCAAGCAAGACCTGCTGTGAATGAATGAAGAGGAAAAAGAGAAAGAAGAAAACAGTTCCAGGACTCGATGTATGCAGAGTCCTGTGGCCATGTTACCTGTTACACCAGCACTCTCCAGAGAGAGGTAACTCAGTGCTATCTCTGCAATACAGAAAGCAAGCACACATGTCCAGCAGCTTCCCCAAAGGCACGGAACAAAGCAGGGAAAGACCAAACTGGAAACCACTGTATTCAATCTCCCAGCATTATACACAAGCCTGGAGATTACAGCTTCTCCTCTCTGCATTTTCCCCTAAAACCTGTCAGAAATTCTGTATGCAATTTTTCTTACTCCGTCTACCTATAATTTTTGAAAACTATACTACAAAGTTTGAAGCCAGTTATTACCCTTCAGAATTACAGAACCTCATGGATTTCAGTAGCTGTGGGTGTCTGAAAGTTTCAAGTTTGTTCATCTACAGCTAGTTTTAAAAGAGTAGGGAAAAAAAACCTGGTTACAACTGTTTAGTAGACCAAGATCATCAAAGGAACAATTTAGTTCCAGCTCCAGTGAGAGCAATACAAATGTTATGCTCTTCACTTCGCTGGGAGAGGTGAGGAACAGCAGAGGAATGATTCCTCTGGCCAGCAGGTTTCAGAAGCATGCTGAGATCGTGCATTTCTAGTCTGCTACTGTTTGTATTCAACTAACTTTGATTTCTAGATTATTTTGGAATTGGTACCACAAAAAAATACTGTGGGAATGGTAAGGCCAACTAGAAGAAGGAGCAAGCATAGAAGAAAGCCAGTCAGTGTTGATCCACATTTTTACAGCTGGGAAGTGATCATGGCCATCCCAGAGAAGCCTATTATAAATTCCTTCTGGAGGAATTTCTAGAACCAGCAACATGAAATCTCTCACTACAGTGCTTCCAAACTCTTTATGTGTTTTGAACAACAACTGTGAAGAGAAAGAAACCACAGTCAAGCTATTTGGAATGCACTGCTCTACCAGCACCTTGCCGTGCCCATTCAGGAGAGACTTGAAATTTCTCAATCAGCATTTAAATCAAGTAATCTGTGCAGGTTTTGATAAAATATATGTAATTCTCATTCAAAACAGGACATTACAAAGAGCACAACTCATTTTTCTAGCATGGAGTTAAGCTAGTAACAAGCTGAGTTCTTTTCCTTATATCAAAAAGCACCATAGAACATAATAACCTATTAAATAGAAATTAGTGCATACCAGAAAAAAAGCTGATCTGTAAATTTGGCCAAATACCACAGCCAGAACTCAAGTAATATAATTCAGGAGGAAAAAAATATTAAAGCTTTGTCCATATATAAGCAAAGTTCATGGTTTTCTTCATTAGAAACCACATCTTGGAGCTATTTTTATTTCCAAAGAGTACAGTTCATTGAGCTACAGTCCTAATGTTATCATCTGTAAATAAAAAAGGGAGCAGCACTGAACAGTAAATATGATCTCATCATAAAAATGTCACACATTTGGAGCATAAGCCTGGGTGCAAAACATTTCATCATGTGGCTTTAAGGAAAGGCAGGCACCAAAGCTCCTCGGGAGCAGCTGGATTCTGGGAGTGTGCCACATGCCTGGAGGATCAGGAGGGGTGGTTCTAGCTGCTTCCTAAAGAAAGGCAAGGAAGAAGACAAGGAGTTATCACATTCTATGCTAAGAACCTTCAACGAATAGAAGTCAACTACAGCAATTGTGGGAGCCCTTATCAAACACCTCTGAGTCAAGATCAGAGGGGTCATCTCCAAGGAAAAACTTAACCTTGCAGATTGCTCAGAACTCTGTTGGGAAGGACTCCATGGGATCTTTCAGAAAGGCTAAAGGAGCTGGTGCGTGCTGGGCGTTTTTCACTAATTCTCCTGTGGAAGCACAAAAACATCTCATCCCCTTTAAAGGCAAGGGAAGCAGGTGGAGCACCCCCTTGGCTTCAGTGTGAGCTTCAGAGTCTGCTCAAAACCAAAGGAGAATTGTTCCAGACACGGAAAAGCAGAGAAATATCCACTGGGAACTACAAGGGCATCCACCAGTGCACGCAGAGATGAGAGGAGCTAGGCAATTAGAGGACCATCAGTCTCTTTCAGTCCCTAGGAAAGTTATGGAACAAATCCCTCTTGGGGGCTATCACCAGTCAGATGAAGCACGTGATTGGAAAAGACAACATGGATTCACCAAGGGCAAATTGTGCTTGACAAACCTGATCACCTCATATAACAAAGAAACCGGCTCAGTGGATGTGGGCTGAGACACGGACATTGTCCACCTGGACTTCCCCAAAGCTTTTGATATGGTTTCCCACAGACCCCTGCTAGAAAAGCTGATGTGTTATGGCCTGGACAAGTGGTCCATGTGGTGGGTGGGGAACTGGCTGACAGATCACACCCAGAGGGAGGTGGCAAACAGCTCCTTTTCCACCTGGCAACCTGTCACATCTGGATGTTGAACCATCTTGTCTAAATTATATTTTGCCAAGAAAATTTGGACCAGATGATCCTTAAGGTCCCTTCCAACCTGCTAGTCCATGACCAAAGCCACCTCTGTAGATGAACCCAGGTTCTGAACAGGTCCCTGACAGAGGGTAGCACCAAAGAAATGATTCCTTAGGCTTGGAATCATCTCTCAGCAGCAACATAGCGAAAAGAGACTGCGGGTTACTCAATACCAAAACTACATTCCCTACAAATCTCTTTTTTTTTAATGTTCTTATTATGGAACCATCTTCCACTTATGGTAAATTATTAATTATATGTTCCATTAAATACCACACAGTTGTCTTCATCAATAAGATATTTTGGTTGTCAGCTGCTTATGGTGAATCTTATGTATTTGATGCAGGCTGCAGTGAGAATCAAACTGAAATTCACATCAAGTTTTGTATAAGAAATCCCTAAAACAATAATTTTTTTTGAAAGTCTTGTGACACAGCCAAAATTTTAAACACATAATTTATGCAAATTAACTGTGTGCTGTTAATCATAAAAATACTTCTTAATATAATGTTAAAATAAGGCATTAACTGAGTAAAATACTTCTAAATTTCTCAAAGACAATTTTGCTAAGTTGTATTCTCTGAGGAGATTTAAAATGGAGCCAAATGGGAATTGTAAGTATTTAGAGGCAAGGTGTTTGCCATAATTCATATATTTTCCAGTCACTTCAACATTTCCAGCTTCGTTATGCCTCACTGCCTGCAAAGTCAGTCAGATTCTAACTCTCAAACATCACTTATTAAAGCTGAAGATTTATACACTAAGAAGAAGTTTTCTCCCACTGTGGAATCCTCTTAATTGGTATGATCCCATGTGCCTGTCTTTCCAACTCAGTTACAATACATAACCTAAAATCACAGACTTCTACAGAGGAAAAAAAAAAAAAAAAAGAAGGTTTAAAGTTATTTTATTTTTTTTTCCCCTAACCACTTCAAGCTGTCTTCAGAATTACACTCATTTTTTTCCCAGGCCTGATCCAAGGCTCAGTGAATTCAACGGAAAGACTCATCATCTTCAATATCATGGGAGAAGGCTCATAACACACCATATGCCAAGTATGAAAGTATCCATCTGTCACTGATCCATATCTTGTTATTGTTATGTGCATTACAACAAGGGATTCGTTTTTTAAGAGATGAAGCTTGTAAAGGAGTTGCTGGAGGAATTTCTAAACAAAGGTTTCTGAGCACATGAGCACCCCGGAGTGCAGGCACACATCCCCCAAGTCAGCAGTGCTGCCGTGAGTGTCTGACAGCATTTGGTGTTCACCTCCACAGCTGTGCAGAGTCAGAGCACTGTAACCTACAGGCTCAGGCCTCTTTTGGCTTTTGGGCTTCCAATAAGTTTATAACTGATGGATATTTCACTGCAAGTGAGAGCCAAACAAAAATCTATGTGACCTTCGTGCACAAGGACAGAGGACTCAGGAGCAGAGCAGTGTGACAGCCATCAGGATCCCTTCACTGGTACCACTGATAGCCAGCATCAACATCACAGGGGCAATCAACACCCTTTCATATTATATTGAACTATCTGCCCTTATTTTGCCTGAAAAAGCAGGAAACAGTATCTTCCCTAGTCACAGAAATGTGATGGCACAAGTGATTTTTAAAAGCATGGTGACAGAAGTATAAAGACCCCCTGCAATTAAGGATCTTACTTGTTTAATTAATTATCCTTTTCAACATTACCCTACCTCTTGGCAAACACACATAGCCCTCAAAAACAGAGAGCAGAAGGCGGACACTAATTCAAAGATCACCTCGCCATCTCCTCTCTCTCCAAGATGAATCAGTTGCACTTGAGAGCATGCAGAAAATTCCCTTTTACAAACCCAATCACGAAGTGAAATAAGCAGAAGCAACTCTTCTCTGAAAGTGGTGGTCATGATGAGTGGGGTCCTATATTTAGGTGCTCACCCAAGGCATGGTAAGCCCCAAGAAATTACCCAGTCTCTTGCCCCAGAAACCCACTTCCTCTCACATCCTTCTCTCAGAACAGCCCCCACAGCCAGCTGGCACCAAACTCATCCCTGTAGCCTCCTCCTCCAGGTGCCAAGAGCTGCTAGCCAGCAGCCTGTGTGCACAGCCTCCATCCTTCTCCCCAGCACCTCCCCATAACCACCTGTGCCCCACTCCCACCCCTCACTCCTTCGCTCCCCACTGCACCAGCCCTTCCTTCATGCTCCTTTTTCTCGTCTTGCACTCCTGCATACTCCCTCTTGCTAGCCCAGTGGCACACCCCCACACATCCCCATTCACTGTTTATTCCCCCACCATAATCCTACCTAACCTTGGCCCAATTCCAGTTTCTGCTGCATGAACACAATGCATGTGCAAAACCTAAACACCTTTCCTGGCACAGGCAGCCGTCATACTCGGGAGGACAGTTAAAAAAGTAGGTCTGATTAAAACAGCCTTCACAGTAACAGACCTTGCCTGGGGATGCAACTTGTCACCACCTTGAAACATTTTTTTTGAGTTTGGTTCCAGTTACTTGAAACAGCGTTCTGTGTTTCGCCTTGGGTAAAGTTTACCTGTCCAACTTACCTGAACAAGTGGGCATAAATTTGGAGTTATATCTTTTCCAAATCCAGCTAAATAATGGAAATATTCTTATGATAAAATCTATTTCATACTGTAGCTCAACAGTCTTCTCAAACACTATCCTAATTATCTAACAGTTACAAGAGATTAACAGAAACCACCTTCAGTCAACTCTGTCCCTAAAGAACTGGAAACTATATGTGCTTTTCCACTACATGCTATCCTGCTCTCCTCCTTCATCTACCCAATTGAGGACTTTAAACAAACATTACACACAACAACAACTCACTCTTCCCCCAGTTTCTCAAAACTGAACAGAGATTTTTGTTGTTGTTATGAGGATACAAATTTTTGCTCTGCCAGGCTGACATTTGAGATCCTTGGAATCACAGTGATTATTTCATTAGTCATTACAAGGGTGGGGTTCCCCCTCTTTGGTTCTCAGGGGAACAATGTGGCTTACAGAAAACCCAAACCAAGTTTCATATTAATTTCTTGTCCTACAATTGAATTAGTTCTTTCCTTAAGTTGTTGGTTTTAACAAGCAAACTGGCCACATGCTATTGATCCTCATTTAGAATATATATTACCACCCTTTCTCCTCCTGAAAACTTCTGTCTTCCTTCTTACAGGAACATTCACTTGAAATGAGCCTTACATTCACAGTTCAGAAAAGGGTAGTGGAGCTGTCTGTGCACATGTAGGATGTCCTTACTGGAGATTAATTAAAAAGGACCAGGAAACTGAACACAGAGCTCAGGACCAGTTTGAAACCTACAACCTGGCTGCAAGTAAGGAGAACATTCTCTTTAAAAACACAGAAAAACTGAACAAGAACTGAAAAAGGCAACTTGAAAGCCTTTGTTTTGCTCATGTTTCCATAAGTCCTCCCCCCACCCTGCAATTCAGAAAATTATTCTGAAGTCTGTTGTTACTAAGTAACTGATCTTACTGAAATTATGGACCCAATGGGTGACATTATTTCACCATACACATCTGTTACTGGCATCACTGGACTGGATCTCTGTTACTAGGTCAGAAGCACTATTTTATTACAGAATTGGTTGCCAGTATTTAATAATTCTATCTGCCTTCCAGTGGGTGACCTGTGATCAGCGAGCTGCAAGGATACAAGGATAGCACTGACTTAATTTTTCAAATGGTCCCAGGGACATTCAGTCAGGAGCGTGTGAGAGAAAATGAACAATTAGTGTTTGCTTGTGTTTCTCAGCAGGGCTGATGCAGAACAAACCCAAACTTTTCAACTTGTCTATCTAACATAAAAGTTGTTGATATTTTGTTGCATTGAATGTTTTTCTACCTTCAAAAGCATACTTTATCAGAACTGTATTTAATATTCATATTGGAGTCCTGGCTCAAAACTCACTGTGCTAGTCTTCTACAAAACACTGATGAAAGATGGTTCTGGATCGCAGAATTTACAGTCTACAAGACAGATGAAAGATGAATATAAAGAAGCCTGCACTGAGGAACATGACTGCTCAGAGTGCCAGAAACTGTCTCAGTGCAGTGTTTGCTAAAGAGGTTAAACCAGTCCCTATGCTCATTTCACCTCATTTTTAAGTTAGAACGTTGTTGAGTGCCAGGTTTTTCATATGGAGAACACGTTCCTTAAACTGCACCTGGGATACACCCATCTCAACAAAACTCCCCAAAATCAGTAGTTCAAGCTGCTAATTAGGCTTCTGAAAGAAATTATTGCAGTCACTTCCCAGCTCATTTAGATTCGAATTAGTGATAGAGGAGAAAAGGAAGTATAAGTGATAAGTGAGTTATACGACTTACATGACAAATTATCTAGAAATGCTGGGCGTTTTTTTTTCCTGAACCCCTGTCATTTAAAACCTCCCAACAAATTATTCTATATGAAATTATTCCTGGATGAATGCCTCAGTTGTGTGTTTCCTCTTCTTTTCTTTTTGTAGCTTCTGTTAATTTTATAGATGGAAACCAACACTGCTAATCTATGTCATTGTTTTCTATAATTTCTATCTGGATCTAATAAAAAATATGATTGTTATAAAGTGCATTTCTTATTCATGCCCTCATGCTTTCTGTAGTGTTAGACAAAACTAACATTACTATCTAAAAGGATAAATCTAAGGGTGGTAATTATGTTATTGAAATTATATATTAAGCTTCCAATGGTAGTCACCCTAGACAGAGACAGAAGAATTACTCATGATTGTACCCCTTTTCTTTTCCTCCTTTTATTTCAGAACAAAGCCTCTGCAATAGGTTATTCACCTTACTATTTAATTAAGCTATGAAATCAATATTAAGCTACAGTTTGCTTTTAGTACTATTCAGCTCTTTTATTCCTTCATCGAATTTAAATTCAACATCTGGATGATCAGTCTGAATGGCTGATACTGTACCAGAGCAGTTACTGTTACAAGGTTTAAAAAAAAATGTGGGTGTGTGGATATGCACAAACTACCACTGGTCAGCTCCCTCTTGAAGATGAGCATATTCTGCCAGGAAGTAAACATCTCCCCCATTGACACACCAGTTCCTTCCTCATTTTTCAAGATAATTAAATTTCATAGGCAGCTTTATTCCCCAAACACTTCTCCAAGAGAACACAGACACTACATAATCTATGGTTTTGTTATGACACACACTGAATATTTAGCTCACTTCCTTGTTTTTCTTCTCTTTCAGCAATACCTTTACCAATTTCCCTGTCTCTGTATTTCTGGGTGATCAGACCCCTAAAATTTATAGAAAAGGTTTACAGAGGAACTACCAGGCAGTGCAATTTGGGTATAAATGAGGACTTAGAGGTACAAAAAGACCTCAGTGAAACACAAAATTCCTGATTTACCAGACCATTTCAAGAACACACACCTCCAGTTCTTCATAGGGAAGATGGGAAGTATGCAAAGGAGGGGAGAGCAGGGGGGGAAAAAAGTACCATAAAATCAATGAAAAAAAACCCAAAAAACCCAAACACACAGACCAGATAAAAAGCCGCACAGACAAAAAAAAAAAACCCCAAAAACCACAAAACCCACAAAGAAACATCAAAAAAAAAATTCCCCACACTTGCTGTCAGACCAATCTACTAAGAGAGGCAGTTTTTTTAAGCTCAGTTTTCTCCTGAAACTTTGTAAGACAGCTGAACGTGCAAAAAGAAAAAAAACGAAAAAAGAAAAAAGAAAAAAGCAAACACTTTATTGCATCCTAAAGCTTTGCCTGAAGCTAGGTAAAGGTGATAATGAGAAACATCTTCATGGCTGCATTCTCAGGGAAACCACTCTTGAAAATGGCTTTTGGGAAAAGCTAGGTCTCCACTACTGTATACAGCTCAAAATATGCTTTCTACAATACCACTTCCTATGATACTAAAATTTCTAATAATATAATCAAATATATGCCACTAAAAATCCAACTTTTTGCAAATGACATGCTGAAATCTTTCATACATAATTCAAACTAGTTAAAACAGGAGCAACATCCACTTACACAAATATTTCATCTTCTAGCTGGAAATTGTGGGAAGAATAAAAAACAAACCAAAACAACAACTAACAATAAGACTCATTAAAGTAAAGCATAACCCTGCTACATGATCTTTCTAGTAATATGGTCTGTCTTCACTTCCCTGGTAGTGACAGCTCATGACATCCAGAACATGTCTGAAGTGATAACTGAAGATGTCTGTCTCCTTTGAAATACAAAGTATAAATTGTGTAAATTGTGAATATTCATAAAGCCACAGTCTAAGGTCTCTAACATTTTTGGGTTCCTTTTCACTGGAAATAGGAAAACAGACCGTTAAACTCAAATGTGGACAATTATTTCAATTATTTGAGCTTATATTCTCAGTAGTTTTGGAAAGTCATTTCTCATTTCTTCTTCTTTTCTCTCAAACAATGAACTTATTCAGACAAGTATATTTTCCATTGATAATGTCAGGTTTAAAATATGCCAGACACTTTAGGAGAGGAAAACAGTAGCATTCAGGCATACATTGAAAAAACATTGCCCATGTTTGTTTTGTTCCGTAAGGAAAAGTATCCACATTTCAGCCTACTTTTTGCTAGTGAAAAACAAGAAGTAAACCTCGGTAAGCTCAGAGAGGCTGAAAGAAGTTTGTTGTCTTCATTCTCCCCTCTCCCTTTGCTGAATGCCAGGTTTGAGACGCTTATGCAAAGATGTCATTTCAACATTTAAACACTGCTACCCCGCCTTCCAGTGGCAGTCACGTGTAAAGTACCACTTGGACATGGTTATCCAGAAGATTCTGAGAAATCTATACATACATCTATGCTTTTTCTGAGGAAATGTGTGCTTTAATAAACTGAACACACAACAAGCCACTTATCACTCCTCTGTAAATCAGGTACCTTGTTGCAGGCGCAGTTGCTTAGATACAGAGTAATCGGGGTAAGTGAATAAATCAAATTATCAATAACATACATGATTGCATCCTATTATTGAAACAGTCAATTGAAGTAATTTTTAGATTAGGTAGAAAAGAGACGTTGAAAATTTACTGGACAATATGAGATGCCAAATAATTAAATGAACATTAGCAGACATTTTAAGATTTGGTCATTGCAGATACATTGGAAACATCATTGTTCTCTTTACAACAATAATTGCAGGAACTGCTCATGTAAAGTATCTCTCCAGTCATTCTGAAATAAACACTCAACGAAATGCTTCACAAATTGTTATTCTTGATACAAGGTAAACCCTTATGAAATGAACTTACAATGTAACCATCTGAAACCACTCCGCTTGCATTGATTTTACTGCTTTTGACAACAATGCGAGACTGAAAAGATGGGGAAAGTTCAGCTTACAACAGCGATGATTAATAGGAGACAGAATAAAGGTGCACAAAATAACATATGGAAGAGAAAACGCAAATTAGGCACTTCTAATTGCTGTGCCTCCTAATGCAAGAGCAAAGGCCAATCAATGAATCTGAAAAGCAGACATTTTAAATTAATGAAGGAAATCTTTTTACACAAGCTATAATTAATCTTTGAAAATCACTTCCACAAAGTAGAAACCTCACAGCTTATTGAAAAAGATACAGATAATGAGAACATCTATTTGTATTTAACAGGATGATAAATAAAATAAATTGATCATTGATTGTTGGAAGTTATAAGGAGGCCTAAAGGAAAGCACTTTTTAAGAAGAGCAACTTATTCTGTCCTAATTAAATAAAAGAATTGTTATGTTCTTCTTGGAGCTCTCTTAGAGCATACTATTGACAGCTATTAGAGTATATAGGTAACAACTCTAAGTTAATACAACACTTTGGAGTTCCTAGTCTTCCAGAAAGCATCTATGAAGTCATTAATCTCATTGATTGATTCTCCCTACATCTCACTAAATGATTCTGGAGACTTTGCTGCAAGATCTGTATGGCAATGACAGCTACTGCCCTTTTAGAGAGAGCTGTGAACTCCAGAAATAAATGAGGACCTGTTACCTTTTTTTTTTTTTTTGTTTTAACTTTCATATTCTAGAGTTTCTGAAGTATATTTGTGATAACTTCCTGACATGCTGAGAATGAACCCAACAAGAGGAGACACTCTGCTGGACGTGATAATTAAAAGTAAGGAAGAACATGTTCAGAATGTTGAAGCTGGAGCAGCCTTGGCTGCAGCAACCATGACATGGTGAGGTGCCTGTGAGAAATGCAGAAGGCAAATAACCAGACTACAACCCTGGACCTGAGACGAGCAGATCATGGATTGTCCAGGAACCTGCCTGGAAGAACCCCACATGCCTAAAAAGAAGAGGGCTCCAGGAAAGCTAGTTGATTTTCAAAGATTATCTTTTCTAAACTCAAGAGCCATCCATCCCAACAAACAGGAATAAAAGTGAAAGGCAGCAAGAAATATGTAAAGATTAAAAAGAAGCTCCTGACAAGATCCAGGCACAAAAGAGAAGCATACAGAACTGAAAGCAGGGGCAGATGACCCAGGAAAATGCAGATGCTGCCTGGATATGCAGAGACAATGCTAGGGAAGCCAGCCCAGAGCTGATTCTGGTAAGAGACAAAGGGCAACAAGAAAGGCTCTACAGGTACAGCAGCAGCAAAAGGTAGACTGGGGAAAATGTATGTCTGCTGCTGAATGAAATAGGTGACCCAGTAGCAAAGGACACAGAGAGGCCACTGCTGAAGACCTTTTTCTCTCCTGTCTTTACTGGTAGGTGTGGCACGCAGTAATCACAGGTCTCTGAGATAAGATGGGAAGTCCAGCATAAGGAAGACTTACTCTTGGTGGAGGAGAATCAAGTTAGGAAACCATTTAAACCAGATGGGGAGATGTAAGTTCATATGACTTGATGCATGTCACTCGTGAGTGCTGAGGAAATAGGCCAACGTCATTGTAAGGTCACTCTACGTCTGCGTAGTCTTTGACAGGCCTTGGTAGCCAGAGGAGGTTTCTAAGAAAGAAATCAGATACTGCTTATAAATTCCACAGTGGCAGGGAGGATGATAAGTATAAGCTACTCAGTTTCACCTAGATCCCTAGGACAAACATGGAGTGATAATCCTGGAATCCATCACCAAACACATTTGAAAGACAGGGACAAGAAGATGATTGGATGCAGGCAGCAAATATTCATGAAGAGAACATCATGCTTTAGCAACCTAATAGCCTTCTATGGTGAAATGACTGGTTAACTGGATGAGAGGGCAACAGCAGATGTTTATCTATATTTTGGCACAGCTTTCAACACTGCTAACACACTTACAGATGACCCAGTGAGGTACAGACCAGATAAATGAAATGAGGTCGATTGAAATCTGAGGTAAATGCCAGGTCAAAGGGTTGTGACCAGCAGCACAACATTCAGCTGAAGTCATCAGTGGTGTATCCCAGGGGTTGATACTGGGGTCAGTACTATTTAATACTTTTGTTAGTGACCTGGATGAGGGGTGGAGAGCTCCCACAGCAAGTCTGCAGATGACATAAACAGAGTGAACATAGGATGCATGTTAATACCTGACAGAGGGAGTAAATATGACAGAGCCAGACTTCCCAGTGGTGCCCAGAAGCAGGACCAGAGGAAATAAGTATTAAGAGAAACACAGAAAATTCCACTTTATTTTTTAAAATACAGTGAAGATAGTCTACCACTGGATTTAAGACATTCAAAACACAAGTGGACATGGCCCTGACTGCCCTGCTCTTGGCTGACTCTGCTCTGAGCAAAGCATTGGACCAGATGATCTGCAGGGGTGCCCTCCTGCTTCTGCCTGAATGTGCTTCCAAATAAATTGTAACAGAGCACCCAGGACCATTCACAATATTGGAACTCACTGTATGCTGAAAAAAGGGGGAAAAGTGACAGCAAGGACTGCTGGTGAAGCCCCAAATCAGGAGAGAGTGCAGGTGTTTCCTTCATGGAAGGAAAGACCCTTGTAGGTCCAGGGAGACCCTCTACGATTACATCAGGTACAAGCTTATGTGACTTCACTAAAACTCTGAATAACAGAAAATGGCAATTAAAACAAATAAAACCTAAATAATTCAGAAGTGTCGGCCTTTTCCAATCAACCCTGAGATGCACAGATACCAATTACCTAGCTACCACAGACAAGTTGCACTGTGCTTTTATTTCAGGTCAGGATACATCGACTGAAACTCTCAAGGGCAAGAGGGAAGATATTTTCATCTCTCTTGAGCTCTGCCAATGACTAACTGCTCTCACTCTTCTGTATTTTCAGCTACCTCAGCTGAGGATGGAGGCCCGAGGAAACACTTCCCCCGTGTATCAGGGAGCACAGACCAAAGAGGCTCTGTCTCCCCCCAGGCTCAGCATGGCTCTGTCCTGCTCTTGGATACACGTCTGATGATCAGGCACAGCCGACCACAGAGACAATACAGCAGAAGAAACCTGCTAATTTGACACGTCCTCTAAAAACCAGGTCAGAGTGCCTTTAAACTAAACAAATCATGTTCTGTTGACATTATAAAAAAATGGCCTTAGCTTTAGGCACTGAAGGTAATTCCTCTCAAATGACTAAATACTTTTGCTTAAAATACAGGTCTTGTTCAAGTCTTTTCAGGGGTGATGGAAATATTAACAAAACACAGTCCTACTAGCAATTAAACTCTTGGAGGATTAAAAAGCATGTGTTTAATTTTTTTTTTACCCCACAAACTACAATAGCTACCTTTTGGGCCATGGTCTAATTAAGTTTTTAAAAGCAATTTCCATTTCACCAGAGATTATGAAGCAAGTAGGTTTTATTCTTTTTATTTTGTTTTGACAGCTTACTCTAATACATTTCTCTACCTTAATATATTTTATCACAGCTCTATAATTAAGGAATAAAGAAAACACAGTAAGAGTACTTCCTCTCTATACATGTCACCACTAATCAAAGTATCTATGTACACACACTTCCTTATTTGCACAAAATTTGGGGTAAGCATGGTGATTTGGGGAATTCCCAGGGCTTTGAATCTATAATTTATCTTGCCAGTCAAGGATATGCTAGCTGTCTCCCAAGGGAGGTAGTTTTCTTACTAAACAAAGGGAAAACTATGTTTCCAAAATTATCCCTTTTAGATGTAAGGGAAGAAATGTGTGTGAAAAGCTTTTTCAGCACCTTCAGCCTTTGAAAGGTTTAATACTGGTTTGGCTTAAGGCCAGCATGACAACAGATGTCTTAAAACAATGTTTAATTGATGAGGATACACAGGTGAATAAAAGCAGACAATTGGATCAATTTAAACATCCAGCTGAATTTTTATTACTTTAACAGGCTGAACATTAATGCATCTCTAGTGTGAAGAGGTGAGAGTATGACTGATATATGACTCATAAACACAACAAATCCATTATATATTATTTTCCTTACCAACAGGAAAACCTCCCCTGAGAGAGCAGGAAATTGCTTAACTCAGAGCTACAAAGATTTTAGATGTCCCCTTTTCCCCGGGCAGGCTAATCCACCAATAAAATCCGAGATTTCTGTTTCTGAAAACTATTCTTGAGACCTTTGTATTTAAACTGGTCCTTCAGCTGTTCCCTTACCTGCCATCCAGGCAGTATTCTAGGCAGAGACAGCTGGGCAACAAAAAGTATTTGCCAATCCCTCACCAACCATTCTGGCATTCAGTTTTCCACACCTTCTGTAAAATAGGATAGGCTTGGTATAAGAGGATTAGCAAGCACTTGTCCAGGTTCTCATGTGGAAGTGATGCCTACATATTCAAGAACTAAAGGAGTGGGTGCTGGGTTGGTATTTGATTCCAGCCAAATCATTACTACTAGAAACAAAGAATCCCAACAGGTAATACATTATAGAACAGAAGGTAGAATGCATACCTGGAAAAATCTCTTCCTGTTTTATATTTCTTCTCTCTGTAGAACTACTGATGTGCAATTAAATGGCTAAGAAACCCTAAATAAAATGAAGAACAAACAAACAAAATGTACCTGCAAGCATTGCATCAACCATTTACCCAATCCCCAGAAACAGATCTCTCATTTCATCACAGAGAGCAACATCACCTCTATTCACCTCAGCTGAAACAAGGGAGTTGACTGCACAGCTCAAATAGGAATAAGACCATGCTGAATGAAAATAAAAACCTTCACTGCTGGTATTACTACTGAACAGCTACAACTGCACCCAGAATTAACATATATCAATCACTTATAGCCTGAAGTAGAAGAACCATCTGATTTTTCCATGTATTACTCTTTCCTTTGCTCCTAGGCATGGAAGGAAAACAAAACTTAAAAACTGTTGACTGACAAGACAAGAAAAAACCAGGATGCCACCATTCTTCTAATGCAATTCTCCCTTCTTGGACAAACAGGGTCATGATTATGAAAGATGATGTCAAGCTGTGCATGTCTCACTGTTATAAAACCAGGATGAAATTCCTTCATTTTACAGGCAATGGCTACATACAACAGCAGCTGCAAGACTGTCAGACAAATAATGTGTTACTATATTAGGCAACTAAAATTAAAGTGAATTTGCCCTTCAACATCAGCGAGGGCAGCTTATAAACTTTTATTCTCTGAAGTAACTGAGTTCTCTTCTGGTTTTGGTTTGGGTTTTTTTTTCATCTTTTCCACCTAGATGAGATACAGTGTGTTAACATCCTTGGATAGTGTCGTTATTATCAATTACTTTCAGAAAGAGAATTTGATTAAAATAATGAAAATTATCATGCAAGATCTTGAATGAGATAAAAATTCAATATTTTCAAAAGCATATTCAGGAGAGTGTAGCTATATTTTAGTCTGGTTTTGGAAAACAAATAAGAGTTGCTTCAATTAAGAAGATATGGGTATGGTTTTGGATATGGTTTTGAGCAATAATTTTTAAGGATTGCTGCAACCCCATCTTCCCGACTGTTCAAAGTGAGAAAACTGAAAGGAGTAGATTTCAAATATTATAAAAAAAGAGTTCAAACTCTAAAACAAATCTGACTATAGACATCAGAACAGTATTAATTTATCAGTTATTTTTTTCTGCAGACCTTTACTCGGATTAAATGCCCATGATTTTTTGGTTTTTTCCTAGGTAAACCTGGTGTTACTTAATACAGAGAAACCCTCCTCTCATATCATGGTAGGCTCAAGGTGTCCTAAGGACACGTGCTCCTGCCAAACAGCCACTTTGAGCAAATGACTGAAGCCTGATATGAAGAACCATCAGTTATCCTTATGGGACAACCCCAAACAGACAGAGCAGATAAAGAAACAACATATTTCCTAATTTACAATCTGTTACCATAATATGGATGCATTATGAACAGGCAGTAGCTTTACAAGATGGCATATTACTTATTCATTAGACCATTAGATCTTCATAAAAGCAATGCTCTGAGAGCTGCTGCTCTATTTGCCATGTCATGCTCAATAGAAAGAAACAAATGTTAGTTTATGGGAAATCTAAAGAGTTAAGGAGTTTTTTTGGGTTTTTTTTAGAAGATATTTCATTTCTTGTTTGGCTACTGATTTTGCCATAAAGTTCCAAACCAGTCCAAATTTAATTTTTTCCTCTTAGTTTCCTTGAGTTTCACTCAGGCAGAGTGGCTTGTGCTAACAATGTATTTAAAATGTCTCTCGGAAAGGGAACTTAAGCCCTAAATATGCCACAGGAAGAAAAAGTCTTGGCGCCATCCTTTAGTAAATTATTGTCTCACCTCACAGAGGAATTTGGGCAAAGAAATCTACAGTTACTTTAAGCTTTGCTTCCAATGAAACAGCATTTAGATGTTTTTGCTTAAGGAACTGCCTCAAATTGGATAAAACCAGCCAAAGTGGATTACGGTATTTATTATCTTTTATGTGCAGAATATACTTACTGACCAGAACAAGCTCATCATTTATCTTCAAGACATTTCCTATGGGTTTATCCCATTTTGGAACAACATTTTCTAGCCCCTTGTACTAAATTACACCAATGAAGGGTTTTCATGCAGGAGATTCCATTTGATTTTCACAAATACACAAAAACTGGCAATGCTAGAGTAACTGGGTGACTAACAAAAGTACATAGTCCCTACAGAACTTTATTTGCATGTTTTCCAAATACACAACTCTAAACATACTGGTACAAACAACTATGTTAACCTATGCTTAAAAGGAAACTAAACATTATTCCACTTTCAAGTTAAAACCAACAGCAACCAGGTTTGTTACTATTTTTTTTTATGTCCAGAGAAGCCATTGCCTATTTATTTGTAAATATCATAGCATTTTAGTATAGTGAACAACTGAACAGTTCCTTTCAGAGGTATAGGTTTTGTAGGTCTATCACATGCAATCAAAATGTTACATGCACAAGACTACTGGTTTGTTTTACAGACAAACATGAAACTTTTATATAAGAACTTCTGTCAGTGTTATTAATTGACTCATTTAAACATGTCTTGACAGATTGATCTCTTTGAAATTGCTTGCAATAAACTGAATGATTTAAGTAATATTTTGCAATCTATGTCTGACAATTATGCCTGAAGTTTCCTTAATTAAAAACAAACAAACAAACAAAAAACAACAAACAAAACAAAAACCACAAAGAAAGCCCCCCTGCCTATTAGAGAGAAGCTGAAGGCCAAAAAGGTTGAGATGAAAGACTCAGGAGTTCAGTTATGCCACCGTAGAAATTACATCATACTTTTATATTCTTGCATTAGTGCAACAGTAAGTGTATTAGAAGCAGCAAAAAGAAGGTAAGGTCCTGTACTGTATAAGTTATATAGTGTTTCCAATTTACACATCACATTTGAAAAACACTGGGTAAAGTCCCTTACCAAGACCTCAAGTGCATTAAAACATTTTCTGTAAAATTCACTAAACATTAGGCGTCTTCAGAAAGAGAACATGGTCCAAGAGTATCGCAGAAGAAATCAAGATTCCATTCACTCAAGGTGAAGAGGCCAGACAAGTGCTTCTTTCCATCACACTGGTGTTCTCCAGGCTCAGCCTGCTAATTGCATTAGACTCTGAGCATGCCTAACGTACTCAGAAAATTAGGATCCACACACAAAAGAGCCTTGAGGTTGCCTTCTTCCTAAAAGTCTGCTTCATACTGCAGCCTCCGTTATAATACCTTCATTAGGAAACCTCAGCTCCCCACAGGGACTCCAGCCTCTGACTCCTTCCATTCAGGTCATTGAGGGCACTCACCACCCTCCTCTGCAGCAGCCACAACACCCTCAAAGAAGTGAAATAAGTTTCATCCGGAGCTGGAGGCAAGTAAGCAAGATAAAGAAAATAAAATAAAAGCACAAATCAACAGGCAAAGACAGGAGTGTTAATACAAATACCATGGCTGCTCTGAGTAAGGACCTGTTCCCAGGACCGTGTACACTTTTGAGCACATGAGTCATGGGATTAAATTCCCTTCATTGTTCAGATATGCCAGAAGCAATCCCTATGCACTCCAGGTAACAACACGTGGCATCACAGGCCACTTCTGCTGCGCAAGGTGTAGCCGTCTCCCTCTCTTTGGTTCCACCTTCCCTCAGGCTTTTGCAAAGTTTTCACATGTATGATTATTTCTAGAAAGAAGTAATTCAAGAATGAAGATTTCAAAAGACTATTACGGAATGAGAAAGCAGGCAAGATCACTAGACACAGTCAAGGAAACTAATCAAAAGACCACTCCCGAGTTCTTTTTCAGGATCTTAACATTATTTAAGTGATGGTGCTTCACTATTCACATTAAAAGACTGCAGTAAGTCAGTTGTAGAGTCTGCCTGTTTTTTAAACCAATGTTTTTTGCTACTCAGTTTCATCTCATGCTCCTAGTTTCACTTTATTAAAACTCAAGTTATCCATTTAAAAAGTGAAAGTAACGTCACAAACCAAATAAAAAAGTTCTTTTTTTTTTTTTTTCAGAAAAGGTAAGGAACTGCAGGCACAAATATGAAAAATAACATTCATAGAACAATCTAAACTAATGAACACTGAAAAGCACATCAGCAGAATAACCCTATGATCCTGTCACCCAAAGTTGCTGCTGAGGAACAAACCCAGAACGGAAAAGCTCTCAGTTCAGTAAGTCAGTGCTATAAAAACCACAGGTCTCATTAACATTAATCCTGTAACTCCCACCCTTTTACAAGTGTCAGAGACAGGTTGTATACAGAGAGATTTCACTTCATGTTGCTTTATCAAACCAGTTACATTTCTAGTAACTTTTATTGCTGGTACCTCTGAAAATAGATTCTTCTTTCTAGGTTAGACTATAGAAGTAAAAACTGGTCTCCAGACAAATAAAACAAACTACTTTATGGAAAAATCAATTTGCCCTGATATGAAACTGAGAATACATGGTGGCATTGGAGGCTTATGCTTGAAGAACTCAGGAATAGTTTTCAAATCCTTTCAGAAGCTACATCTCATTTTCAAATCTATATACACTGTATTACTGGCAAAATCTCTTACTTTCCATTTTCTTCCATTCATATATTCTCCCAGTCTGAGCTGGTCTGAAATTTTAAGTTCATACAATAAGTCTTATTTCAATCTCCAGAATTTTATAACAAGAAATGCAATACTTTGTCAAAAAAGGGGATTTTACACACAAAGGGAATGATTTTAGGTGTAAGACTTTCTCTCCTCACTTTCCAACAGCCAAACAAAACTGGATTTTTTTTAAATTCTAACAGAAATAAAGTGGCATACTTGTAGTATATAATGAAACAGATTTGTAATATGATTGCTATTTTTGGATACAAAGTCAGTGTTAATTAGAGTGCCCTAAATTTAGGGCCTCAAATTACAAACAGTTTTATGGTCCTCTTCCCAATAGATTTCTAGTGCTTACTTATCTTTTCCAAACACACTAATGTCCATGCTTTATAACATACATGGAAATTTAGCTGACCTCTTTTTAAATTGTGATGAAATTGCCTCGTGAAGATTGAGAGTGCTCTCACCTCTTCTAAAGCAGTTTATTCACTAAATATAGCTTTTGAACCTTAATTCCTCCATTTTAAGTTAAATCTTCTAAATTAACAGTGATCATGTCTTTGCAAACACTTCAGTAATGATAGTGCAGATGAGATGTGTTGACTTTCAATTCCAACATTATCTTGAGCAGAGTCCCTGGACATCAGAGTATCCATGGATACAAAGGTCCACCATCACCCTCCCTAACTAAGTAAACTCTTAAAAGTTACATCTCACTTGCTTAATTAGAACAAAGCCTCATAAAAAGCCGTATTACCATGGAAAAGTGGTAACTTGGAGTTGAAATCTGAGTTAGAGGCACACCGGACTGCAAAGAAGCATTTCTTGCTTGTAGTCACAATTAATTTCCTAAGTGCAGAACAAACTAATTTTGCAGGCAGATAAATAAGGTGGTTTACAAATAAATTTTTTTCCATCAGAATTAATGAAGAGAACTGCAGTAATGTAAGAGAACCATAAAGAAAGCAATGGCAACGCAGAGATTACCGGTGGCTCCAGCATGGTAACAGCTGCATTAATAAGAAGAAACAGGCAGGAACATACTATCAATTTAAAAATAACTTTCCTTATGAAGAAAGAGTAGAATTTGGCATTTGACACTTTAAAGAACCCCAACTGGGAGGGGCTTTTAATATTTTTAAATAATTAAGTCTTGACAGATACACCAGCATTTCTCAGTGGAGAGAACCACTGAGGTGAATTCATTTTAAAAGATTCAAAATATCAAACACCAAAAGTAAAATATCTGGTGGTTAACTGCACAAGACCACAAATCCAGGTTTGAGTCAGCATTATTTTTTCTGCCACAAAATCCAACAGGAATTTTCCCTAGCCCTTGAATGACAAATTGTGCAGTTCTATTTTTGCCAACCTCTATGAGTCTACTCAAAGACATTCTCCTAGAAAAAGTTACTATGTTGAAAGCAACAGCACCAGCTTGTAAATATATTGGAGACTTCGTTTTCTACAGAAGTCTGTAGAACAGTATTTAACTGCTCTATAAAGACTGGATCCATCCCTAAACTCAGACTAGGTTAAAGACAAAAAACACCTCTGCAGATCAGCTGTATTCACCAGGGGTACTCTTTTCTCTGCTCTCCTGTGACAGAAACTCTTCAGCCCATTCAACAACCACACTACCAGTTTAAACCTTAGATACTCTCATGCATTCACTTCTCATTATGGCCATCATCTCTTACCACTTTGATCACAGAAGCCTGAATATATCTAATATATAACCCTTTGGCTTGTTCCAGTCAAAGTTTCTTTCCCACCTATTTCCAAGATACTTGGAACACACACAGGAGAAACAATTATTGGGAAATTGTGATACTTTAATTGAAATCCAACTCAGGTTTCCAGTGGAATTATCATCACCCTCTCTTGTAAAAATTTCCATCATAAGAAAGGTCAAAGCCTTACCAGGTAAAAAGCCACCATACACAGAGTATTGTCTCCTCTGAGAGAAAATAGGGCTATTCCCACCTCTCAACAGTTTTTTGGTTTCATTTTGTCTAAAAAAATAAAAGAATAAAATCTGCATTACAGAGAACAACCTGTTATGCAGAAGTTATGTGATTTGTGAGGGTGAGTATTTGAGGACTGCACTCCGTAACTAATCTCTGATCATAATGAGAGATCTCATGAACATCAGGCGGCAAGTGAATGTCCATCCAAAGATGGAAAATGTATGTTAACTGATTCACACATTTTTTGCCACTGATACTTATTTTCCTCCCTTTGGATTGGCAGCTAAAGGAAATGCTTTAATAGTTGAAGAAATTAAATTCATTTGAAATTTCAGGTAGTATGTACATGCTTTCTCAAGTGGAGATTTAAAAACACTTTGTTATCTCAAAGTCAGCCAGCCTTCCTCAAAATAGCATTTTAAAGAAAAGGTAGCTGAGAATTCAGCCCTGAATGAAAAGTTTGTTGAACTGAACTTCATCATTTTGCCACAGTTATTGCACACGTATATAATAATGAACAGTGATGTTCAGAACACAGTTTAAATTCCCAAGTACCAACTAGGACTTAAGCCTGGACGGAACAGGCAGACTGAGCTCAGGAGAGTGAATACACAGACATTTGTCACCAAGGGTGAATTGCAAAATCAACATGTTCAAATAGGAAGAAACACAAAAAAGCTTATAAAACGTCATGTAACCAGGTAGCACTTGTTTTTACATGGTGTCCTTCTGTGAGATGCTGAGCATTTCTGGAAGGTACCAGACAACTTAAACTTCCCTTAACATCGGTTGAAACCAAGGACAGTGACACCATGCTAGGTCAGGGAGGAATAAGAATTCTTCTCCCAGCAGATCATAAAAAGGATGATTAACAACTCAATTTTCCTCAATGTTTCTTGGAAATACTGCATTTCCAGCTTTGGAGGTTTTCTTTTCTTTTTTACTTTAAATCTAACATTATATAAAGAAATAAATCTCACTTACTTTTCTCAACTCAAAATAAATGATTATGGGTATTTAATAATCCCATATTTACAAATATTAACACCTACCAAGACCCAATGACCACAGGGATCACAGATACATTTCAATGTTTAAAACTGAAGGAAAAAAATCGACCTCAAATAAATTCTAAAAGAAGGAAAATTACAATTTTTCAGTGTTTTCAAATAAATCGTAACCTAAACCAAACTGTCTGGTATTAATATATTTTGTCCTAAGGTTCAGAGATGCTGTAGGACAGATTTTGAAAGATAAAGACTGTAAAAAACCATAAAATTATAGTTTAGAAGTTATTCTGAAAGAGGTAATTAAAAGTTTTTCCCCCACATCATTTAACTAGGGTTTGGTTTATTGCTGTGGTAGATCAATGAAGACTACAAAATACAATTAGGAAAGTAAATGGACTCAAATTCACATAATAATGGAAAAAATAACACACTGTACTTAGTAATGTCATTGCAATTTTTTTCTACAATATCCTTTACTATGCAAAAACATTAAGTTCCATTACAACATTTGAAAGAACAGTTTCGTTGGGGTTTTTTTAATTTTGATTATGAAAATAACTTGTTAAATACTTAAAACCCACTGAAAACAGCCATATTTATCTGATTCCTTCTAGCCTCCCCACATTTTATGCAGCACTTGGCATAATTATTCATGAGGACTTAGGGCAGTGTTGGAGCTGAAGCAAACATATTTCTGCTGGGAGACACAGTGACTGAGACTGATAAAGCCAATAGAAACCAGACTCTGCTGGGAGTGGGCTTGAATCTTCAAGATTTTCTGGCAAAGGATCACTGATTTTTTCATCTCATCTTTCACCGACTTAATGAGACTGTCCAGGGTTGTTTTCTGATGTTTATTTTTTTTGTCTGTTTTTAAATTGACCAAGACTATAAAGTAAACATAACTTAGCTGTGCACCAGCATAGAGAAGACTTACATTAGGCATACAAGCAATATTATTTGAAGGGTATGCAAACACTCAAGCATAAAAATATGTCTTGGTGTTCTAGAACAAACACATAATTTGACTACAAAATAGGTGGGGGGGGTATATATAATAAAGAAAAACAACTTTAAGGAGCTTAATGTAGCATCCTCCTAGTGTTAGCAATGATTAAAAGAACAAAGACTCGCTTAGCTAAATTATTCTTAGTTGGACAAGAACTTCACAATTAAGGTCTGCAATCCCTCTGCACTAAGAACTTCACAAACACTTAATGAGGAACATTGTTTACAGTTGAATGGGAAAAGCTGAAAGACAAAAGAAGTCTAACGTTCAACAATCAGGAGGGTTTCTTTGGCTTTTTGAGTGATTCTTTACAGATTGACAAATGCATGTACACACAGAAATATAACTCATTAAATACTTTTCGAGTAACAATATGACAGGTATTAACACGACAGTCAGAAGGACAGAAGCAAGGGCTGAGAAAAAAAGTAAATATGCAAGTAGTGCAGCAATCTATCCCAAAGGTAAAGACAACATTCCAGTAAAAAATAAACATGCTTGAGTGCAAAACAACACAACAAGCACGGAAAGGCCACAGGATAATATTGTATCACCTCTTACTCCGAGCAGTACTTTGTAGTGATGCAATTCTCTGTCTTACAGCCTCAGGTGGATCTAGGCATTTAAACCCTGCAAACAGAGAGGCCCTAAAGCCCGGAAAGAGACAGCCTCCAATACACCACTGAGGTCCAGAGGAGATGCAAGGAGTCCCCATATCCCATATATATTTCCAGGGATGCTGCAGGGCATGCAGGCTTTGGCTTCTCCTTTGTCAGCCACTAAACTGCAGCTGCTGCTGGTTTTTACTATGGGAGGGAGGAACAAGGTACACAATGACTGAGTGGGTTTGCATTTTGCTTTCTTTCTCCCCATCCCTGTATCTCTCAAGGTCAGAGAGGAAATGCCTGTTTGATTAAGGGCATAAAATTATAGGAAGCTTATGACTTCACAGTATTGGGTGATTAACTGTATTTTCCCCTGAAGAAATCCATTAAAGAGCTACATAAGATCTGTACTGTGGACCTCAGAACCCTAAGATTGCTGATGTTGAGAGCCAGCTCACCCCATAGGTGGTTTTCATGTAGACATTAAGCAAAAAACAGAATTTCAGAGATGAAGAATACTAGGGGTTTGTCGATATTACTGTTTTAAAGTGAAAAATATTTGCTTTTTCTCTTCTGTTCCTCATCCTTCATGTTTTTAAAGGAATTACAAGTTTAAAAAAACTCTTGTAAACCAACTATATGAAGTCCAGCAAGGGAAAGTGCCGGATTCTGCAACTGATACAGGGCAACCCTGGATGTACGGACAGACTGGGCATGAGATACTGGAATGCAGTACCATGGAAAGGGACCTGGGGGTCCTGGTCAATGGAAAGTTGAACCCGAGTCAGCAGTGCCCTGGCAGCCAGGAGGGCCAAGCATGTCCTGAGGGCATCAGGCACAGCATCACCAGCCGGGCAAGGGAGGGGATTGTCCTGCTCTGCTCTGCACTGGGGCGGCCTCACCTCCAGTGCTGGGGGCAGTTTTGGGTGCCACAACATAAAAAAAGACATTAAGGGGAAGGGCCTTGAGGTGAAGCCGTGTGAGGAGGGACTGAGGTCCCTTGGTCTGTTCAGCCTGGAGGAGACTGAGGGGAGACCTCACTGCGGTTACAACTTCCTCAAGAGGGGAAGAGGAGGGGCAGGCACTGAGCTCTGCTCTGTGGTGACACTGACAGGACCTGAGGGAATGGCCTGAAGTTGTGTCAGGGAGGTTTAGGTTGGATATCAGGAAAAAGTCTTCCCCCAGAGGATGTTTGCGTATCTAATGGCCCACAGTGATACCAGGGAGCACTCTTCTGAGGAGATAAAACAAAGAGCCATTCACAAACTACTTCCCATTCCCAGTGTACTTCCACACTTCCTTACTTATTCCCCACCAATCTCCCCCAACACAACTTCATTGGTCTCTAAATCCAGGACCAAAAGCAGTAGACCCATTTCTTCACCTTTTCTCTGTACAATCCTGCCCACAAATGCTTCTTATTCACACTATGTGCAAGAACTCCTGCTGCAGTGAAAAATAAAGAGGTGTTCAAATATAAAAATACAAATGCAAGTTTCAGCTAGATACTAAAAAAAAAAAAAAGAGAGAGAACAGAAGATGATAGCAGGGATTTCACAGAAGGGCACAAAGTGAGAGAAGACAGGCATAAACTTGACTAGAAACAGGGGAAAGAACAAACCTGCCTTGGCTGCCACCCAGCTTGATGACTATAGGAATAGTCAAGGCATCTCTGCAAGGCACTTCCTTAGAAAGTAAATTGGGCTTAAATCCCAGAAATCCCATTGGTAAGATGAACAGATGGAGTAACTTTTAAGCAACACCTGTAATATAGTTGTGTTTGTATCCATAAATAAACTGAAACCAAAGTAGAGGTAAAGAAAGATGTTGTATTTCAGCACAACACACTGTGGGCAGAGAGTAAAGCCAAAAGAAATGTGCAGGTATAAAGCAAGGCAGGAAGAGCAACAGAAAAGAAATTGAAATTCTTTGAAGATAAATTCAGCTATGCTTCTGGCAAGCATTGTAGCAATAAAGGCAGTAACACTGAGAAAAGGCCAATGTAGGTAAACAGGAAAGCAGAGCAAATAATCAAGACAGGCACAGGCATAGCATAAAAATACTGAATATACAAGAAAAAACACACAAATATACACACAGAAAGAGGAGAAATACACATAGAAAAGAGACTGAAAAATGACAGTTTGAAAGGGTAGATCACAAAAGCACACTTGCCTGGCATGTTTTGAAGATAAATATTTTTCAAAGTACTTTAACTACAGCAAGTTGGAAAGAAAGGATATATGAAAGTAAGGCTTGAGGGTTGGAAAAATCAGCTTTAGCAGAAGAGGCAAAAACAGTGATTTTCCCCTTTCAAGAGGATGAAGATACAAGGTGTGGGACTGCAGTGTCTGCCTGTATCTATCCAGTCGAGTTTTATTGGCATGTGTAGATTGAGGACTGAGAAATATTCCAATACTGCTCATTTTTGCTGGCTTCCTTTCCACTTATTATATTGTGATTGCATAAACACATGCACCCCTTATTGAGTGTCAAGCTCCAAGCATCAAAATATTGAACTGTATTTTTGACATTTACCAGAAGTATTTCTGGACTATTTCTGGAAAGGACAATATAATTAGTTCTGGACTTAATTTAATCCTGCCCAGATAATGATAATGTCATGGTAATGACCTTCAGTCATAGCTGTCAGCTCTCCAGCGACATCAGTACTTTGTTATTTGTCATCGACTTACCTTCCCCCACTTTCACCTTGGGTGAAACAAGCTTTTCTGATGTGATATACAGGCCTGGAGAGACAGAGCACAGTCATTGGATTTGCTTTTTATTGTATTAATCCACTCCTTATTTGGGATGAAATCTTTCTAACTTTCTAAACAAGCAGTCCTTCAAATACCATCAAGAACGCCAAAGCAAATTGCATCAAGTCCTTAAATGCAATTCATGACTACCTTTTTATAAACCTCTACCTGATTACAAAAGCAAGGTATGTACTGATTCTCCTCTAAGAGGTTGTTGTTTTGTTTGGGTTTTAAAATCCCAAAGTCCTGCATATCTCTCATTAAATAAACACTATTTTCTTCAGAGCAAGTTGATGCTCACCAGGGCAATTCTCAAAAGCATCAGAACATTAGCAACACATTTTGAAGATTCATACATGGCATACTCTCAGCATTAAGGAAGAACCCTTATTTGGTGGCAAAAGACTTGTGAAAACTAAACATCCCGGACCAATTTCTGAGAAGCAAACTGGGTAAAATCTGACTTCCTGCCAATATAAAAGATTCATTTCAGGATCTCTGCTTCTTGTCCATCTTTGCAGACTTTCTGTTTCAGCTGCCTGAGAACCTGGAGTTTATTTCTCTCTGTGTTATAATGTCCTTGTAATAACATCCTTTAAGGATTTGCACTCTTAAGCATTCCATACAAAGTTTCTAATTCTTAAGAGAATTTCTTTAGAGTGAAAGAATACTAGTATTCTAATAATTAGTATTTGTGAATTAATATTTGAAACTAGATTTCAAGTACTTCTGAAACATTCACTTTTTGTCCTCAGACAGCTTTGAAGCCTGCTTGTCAAAGCATCCACTGAACGTGGGTTGCAGACACAAGCAACAGGCATTTAAATTTAATGTTTGTGAGGTTTCCCATCTCTGTAAGACTTGTCTAGATGCTCTGCATACCTGCCTAACTCTAGGCTGCTGTCTGTTAACAGGCAGGATCAAATGCATGGCTTTCACTGCTGTCCAAGATAATTAGACAAGTACACGGCCAATCCTGTCCCAAGGAGTTGACACATTTCCTTTGAGCTGATACCAATCCAGCCCTTCTTGAAAGGTTTACTGCTGTATGCCTCTATGCCAGATGTTCATAACATGGAAGCTGCAAGTATTTTTGGTCTATAGATAATAAACATCCTGCGTTTAATTTTCTTTTTTAGTCTGGCATAAGAAACTGAATAACAGACTAAGATGGGTTGGAAGGGACACACAAAGATCATAGAGTCCCACTCCTAGCACTGCACAGAACCATTCCCAAGAGTCACCCCACATGCCTCAAAGCATTATCCAAACACTTCTTGAGCTCTGTCAGGCTTGGTGCTGTGACCACTGCCCTGGGGAGCTGTTCCAGTGCCCAACCACTCCCAGGGTGAAGAACCTTTTTCTAATATCCAACCTAAACCTCCCTGACACAGCTTCAGGCCATTCCCTCAGGTCCTGTCACTGGTCCCAGAGAACAGAGATCAGTGCCTGCCCCTCCTCTTCCCCTCATGAGGAAGTTGTAACAGCAGTGAGGTCTCCCCTCAGTCTCCTCCAGGCTGAACAGACCAAGGGACCTCAGTCCCTCCTCACACGGCTTCACCTCAAGACCCTTCCCCACACCTTGGTTGCCTTTGGACGCCATCTTATAGTTTAATATCTTGCTTATATTGTGGTGACCAAAACTGGTTCTGGCTGGGAGAGAGTTAATTTTCTTCCTAGCAGCTGGTACAGTGCTGTGTTTTGGATTTGGGAAAAGAATACTGTTGATAACCCATTGACGTTTTGGCTGTTGCTGAGCAGTGCTTACCCTCTCAGAGTTTTATTCCTCTCTTTTCCCTTTTATTATTACTATTATTATATTTCACATTATTTCAAATGGTAACTGCACTATCTCCACCCACATATTATTTTTCAGATTGTTCTCTCCACCCCACCAGGAGATGGGTGTGGGGGGTTGGTACTGTGTTGCCAGCTGGGGCTAAACTAAGACAGGAACAGACAATGTAGCTGCTGAAGAGATTTAATTTTCCACCTGTGCATCAGCAGTGCCCTTCCCAAATCAAGTACAAAATGATGGCAGCCCAACATCCAGATTTCTGAAGGAAACATGTTACTTTAAGTTAAAAAAAAAATTAGTTTGGTAAAATGTGAAAGACTCACTGATTATTTTTTTTTTTAAATTTTTTTTTTTTTTGGCTTTCCAGCAAACTTCTTTACTCCCACTGTTGAGTCAGCTGAAGGCCAGGCACTTAGTCTTTTTAATTGCAAAAGTACAAGTGAATCCTCCACTTGAGGAATCAGAGACTTGTTTAAGCCTTTGTGTCTTTCAAAAGAATTGAACACATTTTTATTTGAGAAAAAATAAGCACATAAGCAGCATTAAATCATGGGTATCAGTGCAGTTTTCATCTTCAGTGTTTTATTTCTTAGATGTTTTAATGTTCTTAACTTTGTTGTCACACTGCATAAGCAGCTCAGACTACAAACTAAACTGAATTATTTACCAACATGATCCCCTCTTGAGTTCACGAAGTTACCTACCTACGAGAAGCTGATAAAACAAGCTAGAAAGCTAGATTTTGTTCCAATTTTTAAAGGAGAGCAGATATTTCAAGTGGCAGCTCAGAAAGAAGGCAGAAACACAGTCAAATAAGCAGACCAATCTGTCTACAGACAACCTTATGTTCACAGGCAGGTACCTGCACAGATATTTGCAGACTCGACTGTCTAATTGGAAAATTGTTTCTTTTAAATCCCACCTGCTCCAGCTTAAAACACAGTTGAACACCTTGAATTTGACTTTTTAAAATAAAGATATGTTTTCAACTTAGATGGGAAACATAATGAGCAAACAGATTTTTAAGCAGCTGTTGAGAAAAAAAAATAAAACCAGACAGGATGCAGTGATTTTTTTCTTTTTTTTCCCTACTGCATCTTTTTCCCATATTCCACATTCTCTAAGCAGATTGCTTGGCTTAGAATCTCTCCAGATCCAGCTACTCATCATCTCTTGACACAGTACTGAGACAAAACGTTGAAAAAAAATAATATCAGGCCCTCTAGTACTTCAATTCACACACCTCACAGACTCATTCTAGTCTTCTGAAAGGCTGTTCTTACTGTTCTGGTCATTCTACTATTAAAAAAAAAAAAAGAATATTACAGAAACCATGACACTGCTAAGGAACACAATCAAGCCAATACAAAGACTGAACAATCAGAGTTACTTAAAGTTGCCAGAAAGAATAGGTCCATTCTCTGAAAGAGCACAAATTGGAAGCAGACTTCACTGAGTTCTGATGGGAATAAAGAGTAAGAGCAGCGCTAGGGCAGAAATAGAGGCAAGGATAACCTGAGACACGTTGAATTTAAAGGGTTTTTATTTTTCATAGTCAAATTCACAGAACTAGTAGCTGTAAAAATAAAAAGAAACCACACCATGCAAAATCCAAAACACAGAAATGAATTCTTAATACTTACCTGGGAATAAACCCTGATTAACATTCAGTCAATGCAGATTAAACACAGGGGGTAGGGAGATTGTTTTCAAAGGTAGTGGGAAATGAGAAGCACATTCTCGTTTTCCCCAGGATCATCCCAGAGAAAACAGAAATTATTGACTAAACCACAAAAGTTAGTTCTTTATCCCTATGGATGACCCAAGTTCCCACATATAAGGAAAACTCCTTCTGTCTCATTTCTTTAATTGGGAGAAGCCTAAGACTAAACGAGGAAAAAAAAACCCATTGCCAGGCATGACAAGCTACAACCATTAGCAACTGAATGTCTGCCCCACCAGCAAAAACACCCTTAGCTCCACTGTGCTTCCCTGCACACTGGAATACAGAAAAATCAGGCTTGCTCCCGGCTATTACTGCTGAGAAGCTGGGAACTGTGAAATAGCAGCAGAGAGAGAAGCGCCTCTCCCTTCCCTGGTAACAACAGATGCAACGCCAACTCTTCTCCCAGCTCTATCCACCTCCCTTTCTTAGTCACTTATCATCCCAGCAGGAACAGACACTTTTGCCTAAACATCTCTGAAGTTTTGAGACATCTCAAAGGGCAATAAGCAGGAGTCCCCACACAGGGATCACAGAATCAGAAGCTATGAAAGTTACTGCTGTTATTATGTTCCTGCTGCACTGATTCCCCATCTAATGACGGTTTAGCTATATAAGAGCACAAAGGTTGAAGAAAGAAGCTGGATAAGGTCAGGAATCATCAGCCATCAGTGACCTCCAGCTCAGCTCCCACTCAGATGGAACGGGTATCAGTGGGGTTTGCTACTGTGTCTGGTTACAATAACCACAGGAGAGCACCAGCAGGCTGCTGACAGCACTGTGCCACAACACGCACGGTGTTGAGGGTGATAATGGAAACAGAGCAAATCTCCATGTTCCCTCTACTTCCCTGATCTCAGCTCATCACTGGACATGGCTGCCTCTAACACTCAGCCACCACAGTATCTACAGTGTTAAAAGAGAAACAGAACTGTTTGTGGAGCTTTTTTGTTCCTTTATCTTTGATCTGGCGCTTGCTGTCACTGACCAGTGGTCAATTCTTTAAGACATCTCATATGTGTCATCCAGTTCCTCTCTGGTCCAAAAAGATATTTGGAAGTCTTTAGGTATGCTGAAAAACAATTCCACAAACAATGAAATAAAATACTACCAAAATAAAAACAAATAATGACTCTAAAATTAAAGGAGCCCAGAAATTATTCCTACTTGTATCACAGCTGGTCAAGTCATTACAGGGCAGCTGGCAGCTGAGAGGTGTGCCAGCATCAATCTATCCAATCTCCATTTTGCTATATTAATATAATATATATTTATATTATAGGACTTGGACTTGTGACTTGGATTTCCTAGGCCCAAGTTAAGGGTGACACTTAGGAAATCAGCAGCCTAACACCTTTACTTATGTTATGAACTGCCTTCTGAAGGTCTGCATCACCTGCAGCTCTGTTTTGATCCCACTGAAAAAGATCAGCTGAGAGATTTCAATATGCTTTGGGTGAGGATGTTGACAAGCAGGGCTTTGGCAAGAGAGGGCCAGCAGAGTCACCTCTTGTGTGTCCACATGCCCAACAAAATAATTCACAACTTGCTGTTCTCATGCCCGGGAAGGGAACACTGAGCACCCCAAAACACTCACTGGAACAGACCACCACATCTGAGAGCTGTGGCACCCATGAGCATCCCAGTCTAAGACACACACAGGGGCAGCTGTTACTTTTCTCAAGTAAAAGCACTGAGCCCCAAGCACCTTGATTTGGAAATGCAGGCCATATCAAGAGCCTTGAAATAAAATTCAAAAAAATAACAGAAGTCTTTGCAAGATAAGAAACCAAAATAAATTTGGAAAAGTAGCACAATGGGTTTGGGGATCTCCTAAAATTCTTGTTGAGCATTTCAGCTGTAGCTTTTAGAAGGGCCATTAAAGGCAACTGGGAGGACAGTGGGAAAGCTGAAAAGCAAGACACAAAAAGCAACATAACTGACAAGTGATTCTTGATCTAAAGCACTTCCTAAAGTTTCAGACAAGGTGTAGATCCTGGGCAATACTGTTTTAACAACAAAGGCAAGGCAAGCACCACACACTTATCTAATTTCACACTGAGTAATGCAACGATGTAGTGCACATTAAGTACTGTAAAATCCTAACATAATGGGATTAGTGAGTACTTAATGGGAAGACACATCAATAATACATCATTATAGATCTGGTGTTTCTTAGCACGGCTCCTTTTCAGACTGCTGATACCTTATGTCTGCTGCAAGGGTTTATACGAGAGGCGAGTTTTGAAAGTAGCAGAGGGTGAGACTTTTGGTGCTTTAAAAAGAGTTCATGTTTCAGGTGCTGTTCCCTATAAAATATGTTCCTGTTTTATAATATCTCAGAGCTGTAAATGACCAAGCGCTGACCCAACAGGGGAAACATAGTTTTAAGGATGAAAACTTCCACTCTCAAACCAATTATCCTTTCATTTCTTTGCTGTGGTTTGGGTACTCATCCCTGACTGAGAAATACATACAAGGGATGCTTTCTCTGCTGATCAAAGCTGCTTTCTTTCACATGAACCTGCTAAAACCTAGCAACACAGATACTGCAAATCAGTTCCCACTCTGTGTAGGTGGGATCATACTCACAAACATCTAATTTCTAGGTGCCACAGGCAGACTATTTTGGACCAAATCACCGAAAAAAAATGAAAAACATATAGTTACAGAACGAAGCTGGCTTCATGAGTGGCACAGGACTTACTATTTCTGCCTCAGGCTCATTCAACATTAAGCAAAACTCAGTTGGCAGGCAGTCAGATGGCACGGTTGAGGCATTAATTTACTAATAGAAAGGAACTCACTGCACAGTGCTTTCTTGAGGTTGCTTCCGTGATAATTGCACAAGAAGAATGGGTTGTATTTGCATTACTTTTTAATGGTTCCTCTTCTTACATTTCCAATATATTTTTTTTTAATTTTATCTAAAGCAAAGGTATTACTGTGCAGGGAAAAGGACCCATTGATGGATCCGTGCTATATTTCTGGTTCCCTTAGAGGTTTTGCATGGCCTTTGGCAAGTCAATTTACCTTCTCATCTATAAGGCAAGGCAGTAATAGCACAGCAGCTCCCAAAGGTGTTCTGTGTTGCCCTAACTTCTGAATAGAAAGTGCTTCATAAATACTAACATCAGCCAATGAAAATACATAAAATATTGGAATTTAATGATGCAAGTGCATCTTATTGAGGACCTGGAAGATAAGCTAGCTCAACTCCTGCAGAAAGCCAGGCAAAGTCACCAGGGAGAAGCCAGGGAGCCTACTTCCCCAGCCAGTGGCTCTGCACAGGCCTCTGAGCCCCAAAGGGTGGGTGCAATGCCTCTCTCACCCCTGAGGCGCAGGCACTGAAGAGGTCGGTGGACAACATCCAGGATGAATGAGAATTCTCTAGAGTGCAAGGAGGGCATGGCCACCTTCCATGAGACACAGCAGAGCTGGTGTCTTGCTGTTAACTGGACAAAACTACCCTCTTGCTCTGCTGGACTGAAGAACAGAGGCATTAAGGAGATTGACACAAGGCTCGGGGGGTATTTGTTGTCTGTTGGCTGTTCTCAGATGGATTTCATTAACTGACCATGGAGTAAAACCCAAAATTTGGCCTCCCAGCCTCAGCAGGACAACATGAACAAAGCTCAAGAATTACTAGTGTTTCAACAGAGCTATAATGCTGTGATACTAAACCCCCGCTGGAGGTGTGGTGGCTAATGATGGATAATTCAGTAGAGATTTTCACTCTTTCCTTCAGACTGACAGCTTAAAGTAAAGGCTCACAGTCTCCTTCTCAGTGCTAGTAACCACATGGCAAACATAATTACATTCCATCTCTAAACTAGCTAAAAACATCATAGATATATGCTGTATATTATATTTAAATATTTTGCTGAAAATAGATATTTAAATAGTTATAAATATTCAGAATTTTTAATCTTTTCTGATTTTTCTTTTTGATATTCTTTTCTGACTACTACAGTCCAGTAATTGTGTTCAGCGCTAACAAGCAGATATTCAACACACTCCAAAACAATCAAACTGATTCTTTTACAAGAGGAAAAACATTCCAGATTTTAAAATAAACAGGGGTACTTCTGGCCTCATGCAAAGCATACAGAAGAAGCTTCATTTTCTGTCATTCCACAAGGGCAGTGCATGCTTACCAACATCATCATATCCATCCTTGATATGCCATCTTGATAATGATCCTCATTGTCAGTGCCACAGACTTGAGAGCACAGTCTTTATTTCACACAGCTCAAATTGATAAGCAGTTAGTTGTGAACAGTAAAACATTTCCCACAACATTAAATTATGCAAGATTATCTCAACAGGAGCAGCAATGCAATGACACACATGCCCACAACAGGTCTCAGTTACTGTGCTTTGATCCAGTAGATCATTTTCAAGCCCTTAAATGCCTGGATTTGTTTGCAATTGTATTGCAATTAGAAAACTCCTAGAAGGCAATGAAACGTAAAGCTGAAGAACAAATACAGCAAAACAAGACTGACCATACCTGCAGCCCTACTAGTGCTGCTGAATCAGTTACAACTGAATGCTTATTTAGCAACATCCAATTAGAATATTCACTATATTGTGAATAATCAGCTTAAATTAATTAAAATTAATCATATATTAGCTATTATTATATTTAAATTGCTCCAATAAACCCCAAACATTCAGAAGCATTATGAACATATTCAAAATTAAGCTTTCAGCTCCTCTGGATTAAAAAGCAGAAAAACATTGAGTTGTTTCCAGTACTAAAACAAATATCCAAAGCACAGAAGTTAGAGGAAAAAAAATCCATTTTCAAAAGCTCTTTTCTGTTATCCCAATTTTATTTGGCACTAATTCCATTTGTATTTTGCAAAAGGCAACACTACACCCACAGTCATTCGAGGGCAGAGAAGGCAGCAGGGAAAGGGATCATAAATAGGTGTGAAATCAAAATTAAGGAAAGATAAAAAACAAATCACAAGATTAAGAAGGGTAATGTTTTATTAGTGTAATTTGGGCAAGGGGCAGGGTGGGGAGGAGAGTAAGCAAGGAGCTTACAACACCCACTGCAGTCTGTCCTGGTTTGAGACAAATTTGGAGGACACGTCCAAAAATGAAGGTATCCTCTAACAGAAGGCAGATTTCAGCAGCCCCTCCCCCACCAGGTTAGGAAAGAAATTCCTTGGAGGAAAGTGAAAAAAAAACCTATTTCTTTAACAAGCAGGGTGCACACAGGCTGGAAAAAAAGAATGAATAATATTAAATAATAACATTATTTCTCACTGTGGAGAAGACCTGGGTAGAATTCAAAGTTCTCTGTAGGTGTGGCTCTGCCCTCTCCGGGGCTGGGGTTCAGCATGGGCCCCTCCATGCCATGGGGCCTCCCATCGATATTCTGGTGTTGCTGAACAGTTCCAGAAGGAGAGGGGAAAAAAACACAGTCCCAGGGAAAAGAAACAAACTTTCTTCCCTCAGGTAGCAGGCTAGCTAAAAAGCAAAGGAGTTTAACTCTCCGTCTCTCTCCTGAGAAAACGGAGACGAACGCTGGCTCAAAGCAGAAAGGTGCTTCCTTGGCTCCGCAGCTGTGAGAATGCAGGGGAGTGTGTGTGTGTCCTTGAGCACAAACCACCCTGCAGATTTTACCTGGCTCCTCTCACCCCTGTCCTGGACCCAGCTTAAAGACACAGGAAGGCACAGGATGCGTGTTCAGGCATAGGGCAGGTGATAGGGGACACAGCATCATAAAGTCACCCCCACACAGTCTCATCTGTCACAGGGCTGCTGTGGTGCAAAACTGCCAGGGCTTGCTATTTGTTTCCTCATGACGCTTTCCTTTATGTCAACAAGTAGGCCAGTTATACAGTTAGGGGATATAAAAGCATTAACTCCAATAGAGAACTTTATTTCACCCTTCTTTCAGTCATTTTCTCCGTGGCTGAAATTAGACTCCAGAGGTGCAGTAATGAGCAATAGGGAGGGAGGGAGTAAAAAACAGCTTTTCACAGGAAGAATTCCATAGATAAGCCATTGCAAATTTCAGCTGGTTGTACACAGTATCACAGTTTACTGCTCCACATAAATTTTGCTCCTGATTATAACTGACTCAAAGGGAGTAACAGGCTAGAGTGATTTACAGCACTTTCTGAAAGAAAAGCCAACTGCAACACACCTCATGGAATTTAGAGCAAAACACCAGCTTTTAAAGGGACAGATAGACTCCAGCTGGGATCATAGTCTAGAGGGAAAACCCAATTTCATAGACTTTATAGACCAGAAAGGGCTTTTGCAAACTCATTCAAAATAGAAGTTGTACAGAGGCTTACGACAAAGGCAGTCTTTGGAGCTTTCACAGTTTACCAATTCCCTCTAGGAATATTTTAAACTCTCCTCTTCCGATCCAGCACTGCCCATGCGAAAACCAGTAGCAGAGAGGCAGAACCCTGTATCTGGGGGCAGTAGAGTCTCATGGATGCATGAGACCACATGCTTCAAACCAGAAATACATCACCTAGCAATGAAATTCAGGTGAAAAGCAGCCATGGGCAGCCATACTGAGAGAAAGGGCTGTCACTCAGGGCAAGCAGCAGCGTGGCAACAAGCTACCACATATAAAAGTGCACTATAGGTAGCATCAAAGAAAAGAGGGAGCAAGAAGGGTTTTGTGAGGAGAATTTACAGCACAGATGGTAAATCAAAAGGAATGCCCCCATTAGTCTCTTGTGAGTCAGAGGTTCGGGGAAAGGAGCATTTGAGAAAGCAGGTTTACAAAAAGGCACAGAGGACATGAACCTTGAAAAAGCATCTGCTTACCAAAATTTATAGCCTAGAGAATTTCAATAAGTTGTAAATTACATTCCTCATGAGAGACTCAATTGTGCACATACGTATGCAAGATTGAGTCACAATGCAAATATACTCCTGTGTATGTACACTAACTTATATGTGCCCCATTGAGTTTGAAGATTTAAAATACTCTTCTGCAAAGCTTATGAGGTCTACAATGCCATTAGTGCTCAGAAAGAACATACAGGCTAGAAAATTACATATCTATTATTCAATCATTTTATAGAATAAATTTTCTCTTCCTTAGATAAGTACCTTCCAGTCCTCCTGCCATGTTATAAAATATATGCATCTGCTTTGAATAGATATTTAATGAAGGTATTCCTTGTAAAAGAATATCTGTTTATGTTTACATTGCATTAAATATTTAAACAGCTTGTTATGGAAAAGCACTTAAAAAAAATCTTTCTAAAGATGAATATATTTTTCCATATCTTTTCTTCTTAACCTCTTCCAGAAAGAGCTATTAAACTCAAACTGCTTGCACTGCTGTGCTGGAGTACATATCTTGTAAGGGAATAAAGATAGGTCGATAATGTAGCTGAAAACCACAAAACTGTAAAGCAGACCAAAGGCCGGGAAATTCTCCTTTGCCTATACTAATAATCTTTATGTCTACACCACCTCCAGAAAACAGGCTACAGCTGGCCTTCAATCAAAACCTGAACTGCACTTACAGGTTTGCAGGTAGGAAAGAGCTCCATCTCATCACTGCCAGAAGTCAGGCTACCTGGAATTAGAGTACAACTAACTGGAGTTAAAATTAAGCTACAAAATTACATTAATCTGAAGCTGCAAATAAAATAGACAACAAAAATTTGACCTACTATATGAAAGAGCGGTCCTGGGATTCTAATCAACATGGAGCCCTACTGCATTTCCAGTCAATCCTAATGGATGCAGGAGAATTTCACCTGAATTATTTGGATTTGCCTTTAACAGCTTCCATGAGAGAACAGACAAGTACCTAGCAAGCTTGAGATCATCACTTCCAACACTGCAGAATTAAAGGGAGCTTTTTTCTGGGTTTAAAAAAGTAGTCTGACCAGGTTAACCACCTCATTGTAGCACTGAACAGTAAAACTGACCAGTAACTGTTCAAGCAAGTCTCATGGTAAATTTGAAAATATTCACAAGCTCCCAAGACATACTCTAAAGCTTTAAATACATAAGCCATCTGACAGTCCAAGAGTCTTAGATCTTATGCTTTAAAGGAATGGGCTCCAAAACCTTCACTCACAGTGTGCTCATATTTTAATATTTACTCCACAAATCTTGACAAGAGAATAAAACAGCAAACATGAGCCATAAAAAGCCTTATCTTCTAATCATATTACTTCCAAGATTCAATTAAGATAAATACAATGTTACTGAAGCAGCATTCATGAAGTATCAGCTGTTCATGATCTCAAAAAAGCCAGTTAGTCCCCAGGAGTCCAGCCACAAGTGACCTACATTGTTTATTTCTAAACTGAAGAAGCTCAGTAGTTCACTATTCTCCATAGAGTATTTTCACTCTGAAAAGCTTACATTTCCTTTTTGTGTATCCCTGGAAAATTGTTAACAGAGGTATGTTAGTCTCTTCTGGTAAGAATGACCTCAGGAAGCAAGGGAGATCCTAGTTTCGATTCTATGCAATTATTTACATGATTTTCACCTATATTAAACTTCTCTCACTACTAGACAGGAGTTTATTAAACTCAAACTAGCTGTATCAATTAATCACAGTGTCTTTTCAAGTAGCTGGCCACATTCTGGAACAGGAATTATAGGACTAAGAATTTGTTTTATTCAAGATTTCTGCATTATACGTAGGTATATTTAGAAAATAGACAATGCATTTAGCAACAGAGAGGAGACTTCATACTTCAGCATTATAGACACAAACACAGGAAAATGACAAAAATTCTAATCTACAACCTTTACCATGCAATCTTCTCCACAAACAATGCATTACTTGAATGCTAAACTCTTTCAAGGCTACACTGAGTTCATAACACCTACCACTAATTGGTTATATAACCAGTTAAGTAGGATTAGTATCATAATCTGCTGTCAAACCTGACAGCAGGAGATGTGGTTCTGCAAATAAAATATTCATTTACAAAGACTTCTTTAAACCAAGGTGGTTTATGTTCTTCAAGTTTTTGTACAATTAAATTACAGCTTCATACCCCTCTTTTGAATATTGAGCCAGTTTAGCTGACATCCACTGCTGCAGTACCACCTGCACAATTCCCCCCTTCTTTTTCTGGTGGGTCAGATTCAGGATCCTAGAAGTTGATGTATTCTGTGTATGTTACAGAGAAATCCATGATGCTGCAATGCCCTATCTTGCAAATGTACTTTACAAGTTCTCACTATGTTTTTCTAACATTTTTTTGGTCACTCAAGTGAAATACACTTCCATTCTTGGAAAGCAATCCATTTTTTTTGCTCCTGTGAATTACAGATTCCACAACCCTTGGTCTAATTTTTCATGTAGCTTTGTTAAAATTATTAATATGTTGCCTGATGAAGAGGAAGTCCAGGACACTTCTGTGTAGCACTGGACAGGACACAGGCTTCTTCAACCAAGTTTGCTCCTTTCACCCCAATCCCCATTCCCCCAAAAGGTGTTGCCACTACTGACACTTGCTAGAGTATTAAAAATATGTCCCATTCAGAAGCCAACATGTCCCTTTACCCCTGAAAGCATCATAAAAATTGTACAAGAACCTAAAAGTCGGTACCTCTGCTGCCAATCCTCATCGAGGACAAGTCCCTGAGTGCAGAACTTTATGGACAGAAGGCAAAGAAACAGATGCTTGTTGACACCTATTTTTCAGCTCCCAGTGTATAATGAAGGTGAGATTCTTTGTTCTTAAAAAAAACCCAGGGATTCAGTATAGCCAAATTTTAATTGGCAGGGCTTCAAAGAGGGGGAAAAAGAGACCACAAAATCTCACCAGGATGATGGCTTAGACTCTGTTCTTTCAGCAAGGTATTTTCCATGATACTTTTTCCATGTTTCAGGACATCTGGTCTCCTCTACAATTTTCTAGCTAGATAACATATTTCACTAGAAAATCCAACAGAACTGTTAATGCATCTCTGATGACAGGTACTGGTGAAGGAAAGAGCTGCCAAAACACACACACACACACACATTCCCAAAACACTATCCCAAGTGCTGTATTTTCTGTGCCATAGAGAGGGAACACAGAGCACAGGACTCACTCAGTGCCCATTAGCAGACGAGAGCCATCCCGGGAAGCAAAGCACAGATCCCCACGCTACCCTGACTGCTGGTACCATCACACTTTGTCTGTGACATTCCCAGTACAGAAGCTCACAGCCAGAGGGATGCAAGAGTGAAATGCTGAGTAAAAGGGGCAGCATCCAGAAATAAACTTCTGCAAAAAAACTTTGGATCTTTTATCCTATGCCTTGGTCTCCACTGCAGCATAGTGCACATCGGGGTTATATGGCCATATGTAAGATTTTCCCTTGTCTTGATTGCTGTACCAGCTGGAATACAGAATCCAGGTGGTGGGATGAATATTTAACCAAACACACCTCTAAGGTACATTCCTGATCTACAGCTTTCAACCCTGCATGTCTTTTTACACACATGCACAAGTGTTTTCTCGCAAATAAAGTATCATCAAACTCAGAAAGCAATTATAATGAAGTTCTCCTACTGCAAGTGGATATACAACTTTTAACATAAATTGGGTCTTCCATGGTTAACAAAGTGGTTATGATTTTATGGCAAAATTGGACCAAGTTTCATCATGAACAGAAACATAACATTTTTCACATTCTGAACAATAAACACAGTATTGACATGGAGCAACTTGCATCTTGTTTAAGCACTCCCTCCTACAACTCCACTGTTACTTGGTTTGTTAAGTTTGGACAAAGGAGAAAAAAGACAAGCTGAACTGGTACTCCTGTCATCTCTGTTACAACTGCAAATTTTGTTTTGAACCACAACTTCATTTCAGCTGTATCATATTTCTGACAAAAGCATTTATCAAGATAATTCAACAAAATTATAAAGCTATATCTCAGAATTACCTCTGTTAAGCAAAGAAGCATGGTCCAGTTGTCCTGTCAGGGAATTGATGTTCTGTAAATCAAAATGTATTAATGTACCTTGGAAGACAGGTAAGCCTGACTGACTAATAGAATGTAAAGTCTATTCTGTACTGGTTTATGTTGCTGTGGTTTGGGAGGATTTTTTTAAATTATTTGAACATGTCTCTTAATTAGAATTTATATTTTTGTGTTTTGAGGAGTGAAGAGGTCATATACTAATAACCAAGCTACATTCTTATGAATGCATATTAAATAATGCAAGACACTAATTTTATCCTAAAAGAAAATTAGGCTCTCTTAAGACCGTACTTCTATTATTGCTTTGAAACACATACCTGAATATATCAGCATTGTACTAAACCACAAATCACTGGGATTGTATTCTTTCAGGAAAAAAAAAAATCTTAGCTATATTGATCAGTGAAGTTGGAAAAAATATATTAATTTCACAGAAAACTGAAGTTTGGAACCCTACTCCAAGAACCCCAGGCAACACCATGGGTAGGATATACTCTGTGATATGAAACAACTCAAAGTTAACTTGAGCATTACTTGAGCAGTGGTGCTATATTTTACAAGTGAGTGATCCCACGGTATTGCCAGAAAACTCTCCTGAACTGAGATAAAAAATCAGCATTCAAGTAAGGCAAATACAGATATCAAATGCAAAACTCCTCACTATATAAAATTCAGCTGGTTCATTATAAAACCTCAGACACGTTTTGTATGTAACAGGATACATTTCACACACCTGCATTTTCTACTGATTTTGATAATTGACCCAGAAGTCTCTTGGTTTGTGCTTGAATAGAATATCTTTGAACAAATATAGGCATTGAAGAAACAGCTGAATTTAGCATTCTTAAGCTCTTATGAACAGCAGTAAGTGGATAAACTTCCTACCAGGACAGGGAAAGAAACAGATCAAATCCCAGGCATAATTATATCAAGAAAACTCAGCTTCCATTCCCTTTTAGTGTATTCAGGCTTATGTACCTTGCTCATCACTTCATTAAATAATCTGTATATGCACTGAAGGTAAGCCAGTGCAATTTCTGGTTCTCAACAACCCTCTAAAGGGATCTCCTCATTCCAGTCACACTCATGTCTGTATGAAAAGCCAGCAAAATCAGTTTCTACAAAGGTAAACTCTTACTAAAAAAAAAAAAAAAGAAAAAGAAAATCAGGTTTAACTCCACTGCCGAGGGTTTTTTGGCTCTTTAAGTTCTGAAAACAAGAAATATGCCAAGTTGCTCTTTACTTTGAGAAGGATTTTGTAAACTGCTGCAAGCAGCATTCTAATTTAATTACAAGAAAATAATAAGGAATTGGAAGTGAAATTAAACTTTTCATTTCTTTCCCAGTTAGAATATATATATCGTAGATAAATGAGAGACAGAAGAGAACTACCTATTCCTCCCCACACAGTTACTGTCTATTAATTTACATTTTAAGATCCTATACCTTTTTCTTCACAAGTTTTCTATCTGTCTAGGCAGGAGTACATACAATGCACCCATTCTAGTAGCATTAGAGTTACATCTTCAGAACTCTTTTTAAACTGATGCAGCACTCCAACAGTAGCACCATCACACGTTCATGGTGTTATTTACAGGGAATACATTTGTCTATTTTTAGTCTTCATCTCTCCTTTGTTAACACTGCTCTGGCAGAGAACCACAGCCAGAACATTTGTAACAAGCCAGCCTCTCCCTTTTCCACAAGGATCCCACTTACCAGAAAACCCCACCACCCACTACTCCCAGTCACTTGAGGACTGCCACATCCCATACTCTCTTTTATGATACAGTATGGTTCACATGGTACTCCACTTCCAGAAGTGCCAACAGCTATCACCAGATTATTTTGGGATCACTGTCTAGCAATTAGGACTAACATGTCAGGTTAGCCCAGCCTACAGTTCAGGCTGCTGACAGCTGCACATGTCTCTCTCTGATAAAGAGACAATCTGTGTTTAAGTTGTAACTTCACTTACAGGCATTAGCAACTTCAGCAAGCTGCATCAAGTTCTCCATGAACCTCCATTGCTATCTGTGAAAGAGGTACTCATGAAAGACAAAGCACAAGTTTTAAATGTTATACCTCTGCACTTTGATTGATATTGCTGTACCTGTTTAGGATAGTAGATTGTATAACATTTTGGAACAAGAAGCATTAAACTCATCTTTCATAACAAAGCTAGGATTTCACAGTGTTTATTCAGATTGCTACTTCAAAAACATCCCCTTTTAGTATTTGTGCAACAAATAATTTGCAAAACAATCTCAGGAAACAAATAGTTTAAAAATTGGAAGTATTATTCAAACTGCAGCAGCTACAAGAGATGAGAAGTGTTGCTAATATTAATTAAGCAGAAATAATTGTTTTAAAGAGCTGAGCCACAAAAACGCAGTACTTAAATGTAAGCTCTGGATCTTTTAAAACTACTCTAGATTTGCAGAAGATTTAAACTCCTCCTGGTGAGTGCTTATGTTTTGAATATGAATTAGTTGTCTGACTGCAGTAGTCATGTGTCTATGCACCATACCTTTTCTTCTTTGCCACGACAGAAGACTGAAATCCTGACATACCACATCACTAAGAACTTTCTAGCAGAATATTTTGCATAAGTCTAAATGAGTCATTCAGGGAATTTTTTTTTTTTTTAAGAGACAATTTCTAAGGACGGTAAAAAAATCTACTGTAGCTGATTTTTTCCCCAAAGTATCCTGAGGGATTTTATATTAAGAGTTTAAAGAATAAAACTGACTTTGGTATTCCATTCCCAGTTGCTAATTTATTATGTGGAGGAAGTCACATGAGCCTTGAAAGAAATCTTGATGAAAAGGGATCTGTCTCAGCTGCATGGGGTTTAATTGACTTAGTCTTGCAGGAAGAATGCATTAGTATTATCTATGCCTCTGTTTAACTATCAGCCAAATGGCAATCATCATGATGAATTAATTTTCTACTCTGCCATGCAAATCACTCCATTTGTGGACTCACTTCTCTGTTTAGCAGGACACCTGGTAGAAATCCACAGACCACAGTTCTAGACAAGGTCATTGGAATAACTCAGCAGAAAGGGAGAAGACTGCCTAAGGACCATCACACTTACCCCTTCTGGCTACATTCAAACAAATAGTTTGTTGGTTTGGTTTTGGGTTTTTGTCCCCCAGGGAGGCAGGGCAAGTTTAGCAATTTTTACTGTAGGACATTATATCTAATTAGTACTCAGTATTTCTTTTATTTATCTCTAATGAATAAAATCCTCCCTTGACTGCTTTTGGAGTCTGGACCTGCAGGAACTTACCTCAACAGGAGCAACCTCAGGTCACACCCAGGCTGCACAGCTCTGATCAAGCCAGCATGCAGATGCTGAAAAGGTAGCAAGTTTTGATGCAGGGTCACCAGGCCTCAATCTGTAGCTCTTTCCTGCACTACTGATGATTTTATAGCTATGAAAAAAACAACTCAGATCCCAGCAATCATCCCAGAGGACAAGGCATCTTACAACACTACTGTCATTATTGTTGTCGCCAGCATCACAAAGAGGAAGGAAAAAATATGACTGAATTAACATAAATTTAGTGAGTCCAACATGGATTGGGAAGCAGACCAGAAAGTTTCTTCTACACAGTAGAAGTTTCCTTTACTCATCTGTTGGGTGCAGGAACCCATGGGGAAAGAGCACCAAACAAGCAGCAAGTCCTCTGCAGTTTCACACATTTTCCACATCACACTGACATTTCCATCAAATTAGACATGAGTGACACTTTTCCAGAGTTCCAGGATAACGAAATGATAATTGTTTAAATCCACAACAACCAGAAATCATTCTGAGGAGGCAGCTAGCATTCAGCTGGAGAATATTTTCCAAGTGCACGTTGCCAATCCTTAGTTATTTCCCTCTAGTGTTCAGCAAAACATTACACTTGAGATAAAAGGGGAAAGATCACACAAAGCCTAATTGAATTAGCTTAATTATTGTGAGTGGGGAAAAAACCACAGAAACAAAAGTGCTGTAGAGAAGATTTTGTTTTCCCAGCTGCCAGTTTTTTTCAGGAACATATGTGATTACTGTGATGCTAGATAGCCTAAAGAGAGGATGCCCCTACAACTGGAAGGTGTACTTGGGACTAAAGAAATAGTCGCGGGTGTAAAAGATTTATACTTCACACTTTAAAGTGCCTTCTGCAAGGCTGAAGCCAGCTCCTGAAGATGGTTCATGGCAGATGCCAACCATCAAGAACAGAAATACTATTGAATATAAATTTATTACACATTCTTTATTATGCTAGTCTACTTCCACTGACAAAGTGGAAATGTCATATAAATCTTTGTATACAGTCTGATGAATTCCAAACACCAAACAGCAAGTTTTCCTTGACAGAGAAAATGAGAACAGCTGACTCCATCATCAAGCAAAAACTTAACATCATAAAGTCAAGAAATCATAGTTAAATAATGGTTTTGTTTCAATGATTACTTTAATACATCATCTGAAGATACAAGTCAGATAACATTCCCTAAAATAAAACAATACCAGACAATCTTTGCAGGAAGCTTATTTGGGACCATTGTGACTTAGTGAAAACTTCTGGATGAACTTTCTTTAAAGGTCCTCCTCCCCTACATGATTATCTTAAACTTGGATAGAACACTGTGTTTGGGCAGGGACTGGTATATATTGCACTTTTTTCTTTTTTTCTCCTTGTACAACAAGGTGGAAATGAAAATTGCTAAGCAGGGCAAACACCCTAAATCATTTGATAAGTGCACTTCCTCTTTGATAAAGACCTCGTACACTGGCTGACCAAAAGGTAAAAGCAGCTTTTGCAAGCTCCAAACAACATACAAACTTGCTTTAGTTCATGTATATATCTCTTTACGATTTGACCATTATTCTAAACAATAAATTAGTTAAACAGTGTATTATCTCTCTAATAAACAGGTTGATATTTCAAAATTATGATCCAATCTATGGCTTCAATAGCCAAGCCAAAGTGCACTTTAAAAGCAGTCCAGCAACCACTTCCAAGACTCTTTGTAGACAATACTATTTATGGCATCTGATTGCATCCTGCAGCATAATTCAATCATATTGTGTTCTTGATACCAATCACACAGGATAAGGACAGCAAAAAACTAACCTTGACATTCAGTATAATATTTACCAGGTTACACAAAACAGCACATTGCTCATAGAGTTTCAGATATAAGAGGTGGGACTTTATTCAAAGTAACTGCAGAGATTCAACAGTGGATGGGACATCACAGAGACACTGGTACCATGGTAGGAGATACTTTACCCTTTTCAAGGAGCACATTTGTACTTCAAAATTACCTAATGCCAGGGTGGGATTTTTGCCCCCCAATGCTGAAAACCACAAACAAGTCACCACTTCATTCAAGTCAGTGAATTCTTCTTAACTTGAAAAGAGAGAAAGAAAAAGTGTTGAATTAAATTCTGCCAATTTGAGATTCCTATTGCAGGAGATCCCTTCAATAAAAATAAATCCATTACCTTTAATGTCCAAAGGGTACGTACACAGCTAAGGACAAGATGTGAGCACTTATCCACCGGACGGAATCAGCTGCAGTACACAACCAACATACTTGCATTCAACCAGCAAAAATGGTAATTGTTTACAGATGCTGCAGTTCTAAAGCTAGTTTAAGACACACATAGTATTTCTTTAGATCTACATTTGAAATATCAGAAGTTCTTAGCATACAAAAATACTGTTGTCAAGGCAACAGTATACAGAAGGCAGGCAATTAAAAACACAGATATTTAAAGAGCTAGCTATTAAATTTAGTAACTTAAATAAACTACTGCTTGGATGACATTTTACCAATGAAATGAAAAAGAAATTCTTACTTTTGATCAGAGACTACTACTTAACAGGATTTAAGTTTTGAGACATTTTGGTAACACCTTTAGGAGTGATTTTCATCCCCTCCAGTTTTGTTCAGACTCAAATGACTAAGTAACAGAAGCTGCAAGTGAGCAGCACTTCTGAACATACCGGATCCCATGCTTTTTAAATCCTTAAATAGGTGGGGGAAAAAAAAATCCACCTAACTACCCAAAAGTCAATTTTTTGTCCTACAGAGTAAGGCATCTGCTACACCACAATGAACAGATCATACAGCGGATGGTTAGGTCCTCATTCTGATAAAAAGAAATGCAGCCTGTCAAGCATAATAGAAATAATGGAAATACCTCAAAATAAAAGAAAACCGAAACAAGATGAAAACTTAATTTCAGCAAGAGAACATACGTAATCTAATTTTATCTGGAAAAAACGCAAAAGATTAATTTGAGTACAAGAGTTTAAAGCACACAATGAAGCCCTGAACTCAAGAAAAATTTTATTTCAGTGATTAAATTATTTTACCCATCTAAACCACATATTTAAAAATCACTTTCTACATAGACACCTTTGCATGCTGTGATTGTAAACATTACAAAAAAATTTCTAGTTCATTCTACTTATTAGGTCCAGCTAATCTATGTCCTGAAGTAGGATGAAGTACAGGAGGATATTCCTACCACATCACTAGAAGCTTTTGCTCTACAATTGCTTTGCAAACTATAAGTGTCCCACCAAACCATGCATGAACTGTAAAGGCCAGGAATTAGTCTGAAGAGTTTACATCCACATTTTAACTCTGTTTCATCAGCAGAGGTGGTTTTGGTTTGTTTTTTTTTTTTCCTTTAAGTAATATGAAAGTATATCCATTCAAAGCCAAATTTTGTATGTAAAAATATTTATGTTTAAATAAGATATTTATTTTGACACATGCATTAGCCTTATGACCATGACCCTGTACTTTCCCCTTATCTAGTAGCTTCACTCAGCCTAAAGACTTTTTGGACAAGATCCACAATTCCTCCCACACGCTGCACTTGCAGGAATAGAGGCACCACGTACAAGTCCCCCCTCACTGCGAGCTCCAGTAGTGGTTCATCGGAGCCAAGTCTCCACTCCAGCAGCCGTGAAGGCATTCCTTTTGTTTCTGAACGGGATCCAACGCTTCGCAGCCGGGGTAGCAGTGCCACACCGGCATGTCCCTGGAGCTGGGATGCATTCAGCAGAGCTATCACTTACCTGCTCGCCCAGCAGTGCTCCGGGAATGCCGTGTCACCCCGGCCAGCAGCACCTGCCCTTGGGCACAGGGAACGCTCTGTGCCAGCCCCCGGGCATGCGAGCATCCCCCGGCACGGGAGCAGCGCAGCGCTCAGCACAGCCGCGGATGAGGTTCCTCTCCTCAGCAATCACCTCAGATGCACGGTACACACGTTGTTATGCAGATACAGTTGTCAATACATTTGTTTTCTCAGACGCAGGGCTAACCCTGCCATCACTGTGTGGAGGTCGACTTCAGGCAAACAGGCAGAGCATGTCCTGCGCTGCTCCCTGTGCACTGAGGAACCCAGGGAACTCGCTCAGGTCTCCAGATGCTTGAGGGAGAAGGGGAGAAGCACCCACTCAAATTATCCAGTTTGGAACACGCACTAACAGTTCTGGTCACTTGCAGTTTACACATCAATGATGCTCGGGGAGGGAACAGGGAGCAAAGAAGAGGGAAAAAAGGAGAACCACCGCTATAAGTCTATTTAACTGCTTTTATCACCACTACACATTGTAGTTTTACCTTTTAATGGCATTAAAGCACAAAAAGAAAGCAAGCATATATTCTGGAAACTCAGTTAACGCTGCTTAGTGCCAGTTCCTAACAATTGCTTTGTTATGCTGTATATAAGGCACAAAATAGTTTTCTTCTAGTCAGAACTTCAAGACACGAAACTTAACAGACGGCAGTGTGGGTACGATCAAGTCCTTACTCTCGAACCCCAAGCCACACCAAATCATTTTTCTAAGAAAAGTCATCCAGTTAAAACAGCAGCTTACTCCAGATCTGCATAATTTTGTGCTATAAGTTAAGAACAAATGAGGTCTTAAGCACTTTTCTGAAGGCTGCATATGAACTGAAGAAATTAGAGGGCTTTGTGCTGCTAATAATGACTACAGTTACTAAGTCCTGAAACAGTAATAAAATCTAAATCTTCATTAAATTTACGAGAAAGTATTTATGGCACACAGATTTCTTTTTACTGCATAAAACCACTCACTCTCTGCTTTGAGTTGCATTTATTTTTTATTTTTTTGTTCTTTCAACAAAGCAAGCATGCAAATGCTTTTGAGACTTGATGGTGCTATTTAACTGTACAGCCAGGAAAGACATTCTGAGAAACAGAAACCACACGTTCTTCAGAAAAATTAAATCACAAAGATAGGTTTTATTAAGCTCTGCAACATCCACTTCCCAAAGCATGGTCTCCATGCGTTCAACATGCCTGACATCAAGTACAACACATTAGAGATCCACACTTACTAGACTGGCATGCTTACTAATGGATTGGAAAGTGACTGTAGCTTGTAACATTCACATTTGCAGTTGTTTTATGCTGTCTCTTTGCTAATACTCTCAACAGCTCTCTGGAGCAATCTTAGCTCAAGACCTGGATGATTCTGGTTTAACACCAGTATTTTAAGAATTTTAACAGTATTTTAAGAATTGCCAGTGTCCATGCACAGGGCAAAAGGAGAATGCTCAGCCTCAGTCTCACACCAGAAAGAAAGGGGGTGGTCCTTCAGGTCTGGGGAAGGCCCAGTTTGGATGGCAAGCATTAAACTGAAGAGCCAGGCAGACACAAATGAATACCATTGTGGCCAGAAGGGACCTTAAGATAAATGACTGGACTGATGTTTTACAACAGGCTCTTACATACTGAATCCAGGAACTTGCATTTGAATGAAGCTAACCTTGCAAAAAGGGTACTAAATGCTGGACCAAACAGCTCTAGATATGGAGGATCTAACCCCAGAGGTTAACCGTCTTCTCTGTGCAAGGTATCACATGTTTTAAGTAAATTTGTTAGCTCTGACTTCTCCTTCCTTACTGCTCCCTCCCCCAGTAGGCATTCAGCATCCAGGATTTTCTGGCCATGAATATACTTAAAGTAATAAGGTTACTTCTGCAACATGTCATAAAAGGCTTAAAACAAATTATTGGCTAAGAACCATAGACATTCACCTTGGATTTCAGGTTTTGTGGATATTTTCCAACATATTTCTCATACTAGAATCAGCCATGCCATATACAAGAGTCAAAAATAAACTTTCCTACACCCATTTCCCTATGTCATCGCATGATGAGGACATGCTGAACAGAGCCCCTGCAGCGGCCACTAAATTCTTCCCTCTCTCTGGCAGCACAGCTTACATTCCTCACTCCTGAACTCTGCATAAGTGTGAATCTTCTTCAAAGCTCAGGCAACTCAAGCCATTCTGTATGAGTGGAAAATGATGAATTACTGTCTTGAAATTATCCCCACAGAGATGCAACAAGGAAAACCCAATTTTGTTACAATTCCCTGATGGTAACTTCTGCAATACAACTGTTTTGTGTGTTTTAAACAATTTAGCAGGTATTTTACTGCCAGTGCTATTTTTTGTGTTGCAATATACTGTAAGGAATCATTTGATCAATAAAATTTGTACAGAAAGAATATCTGACAGAGCCTGCTTTCCTGTAAATTGTGCTAACAAACTTTAAAATTTTGTCCTTACACAAAGTGAATCCTCCTAACTTTTTTCAATTATTTTAGTTAGAACTGACAGCAGGATGCCCAAATTAACACTATCTGCATCAGCCCTTCATCTTAATCAAATATTAGTGCTCTGAGCTTTTGAATATGACCTTAAATCTGCGAGTATGGAATATTTTTATATGGCAAATACAGCAACATATTCTACCCTATCTTTTCTCTGGTTGCATGGGAAGACAAGACCTGCACCTGCCAAAGGTCAAACTTCCTATCCAGGAGCTGTCAGAAAGCAGCAGACCCCTGAAGCATGAAATTAATATAAACAGTGAAAAACAAGTGGGATACAATCTCTTTTAAAGCGCCTCCAGTACCTGTTGCCCTAAATCTCCACAAGCTTGCTACACTATCTTCATTTTCAGTCACCAAGATCTTCCTTAGAAGGTCCCAAAATCTTTTCTGCAGTTCTAGAAAGCGCCTCCTGAGAACAACTCAGTCTCCTCACCATCGCTACAGAGTTAAGGTGTGTTTATGATTATGCTGTGCCAGCATTTCACTCTTGAGAAGCTCTAAGACTTCCAACCCAAATTTGTTCAAGATGCATGTCCAAACAAATGGAGAAGCCCAACTCCAGAAATGCCTTACCTAGGTCATAGGTTACAGAAAAACCCCAACCCCAAATGAACCCACCAGGAGGCTTGTAAACACCATCTCACCAAGTTGTTCTCAGTTTGCTTGCACCAACAGCTGTGTTAATTTCTTGCTCATTACTGCTCCCCAAATCCATAGTCAGATTTTAAGCAATGAGTTTCAAAGTTGGATAATAACAACAAAAGATAAGCAGAGTAAGAGATCACTGTGGGGTGTTTCACCAAAAAAAAAAAAAAAAAGTATACCTGTGATGAATATTACCATGGAAATTGAATTTCCTTATCTCTCCAGGCTTAAAAACATCTGGGGCAATTCTATGATTCTTAAACTGATTGTTTCTTATTCATCATAGATAATACACCAGGGAATTGTGCCCAATTAAGAAGCACAAATGTTTGCTCCATGTCTACTGCTAAATCTAAATCCTAATACTACTTTATAGCAGGAAACTTGAAAAACATTTTAGAGCCATTTGTGATCTTACACTTACCATGATACAAATAACATATTGCCACTGAAGTTGATCTGGAAACAGACTTTCCATGTGAAACAGGGAGTATAAAGGATAATTAGGAAATGCATAGGTAACATTTCCTGTCTACATTTTCAGAAAGCGTCTGTTCTCAATTATGAATTTTTGAAGTGGGAAATCAAGCTGACATTGAGGGTAATTACTAGCTATAGGAAAAAAAAAAAAAGTGGGAAGAAAGCACTCAGTTCAGAGTTGTAAGCATCTAGCAGTAAAGTTACTGCCTTCAACTTCACTTTCTGAAAATTACGTGGACCTGAAGATATTTTTTTTAATCTTCAAGTTCTCTCATCTCCAATCAGCAACTGCCCAAATACTTCATTATACACAACAGGACAAGCCTTTAAGTGAAGGGGGCTTTTCTCTGTGTTGCACTCAGTCTGCATTTTACCTCCCCTAAACTGTAAGGGAGCTAAGTATGCAACAGGGAACATGTGCTGCTATAAGAGGTAACCCAACCAGCCGAACCAGGAATGACACAGACGCTTTTTTTCTTTCACATTCTCATAGGGAAGAAACCCAGTTAAAAGACATGTCACAAAAGCCAAAAGGTCTTTGGGGGAAAAAAAAAAATTAAACAAACAGCCACCTAACTCTTCACCACTTCTACTCCCCATGGGCAACACCCATCCTTTTAAATGCCAAATTGAAGAAGAAGCAATTATTGTAAGAAGAAGCAATAGGTTGGTAACATTAGAAAAAGCAAGAGATCTTCAGGAACTGCATCACTGAGACTTCAGTGGGAAAGCACCAAATACTGCTGCAAGAGTGTCTTTACACTACCAGAGTAAAAGAAACATTCACACAATTTATCACAGAAAACATAAGTTCTACTTACTACCACCCAAACACTTCAAGATTAAAATTTCCATACCAGCCCTAATGATTCCGTAATGCATGACAAGTGTTTTGTTCCCGTTTTTCACGAGTACAAGAGAGATCATCTTTTAAAAGTCATTTAACTGTCTAAGAACATCACTATTTTAAGGCTTGTTTAGTGGGCAAGCGCATAGAGCCTCGAGAAGAGTTAATTTATTGTAGCTCCACATGCGCTTGCACTGCAAATGAGTAAATGTTGAATGGTCTATAAATACCTTTACTACCACGGATTTGGTTTCTTTCCAGGACTAAAAAAAAAAAAAAAAAAAAAAAAAAAAAA
>VXAD01003980.1:265044-312470 GCA_013399195.1 Dicrurus megarhynchus
GAAACTTTATCCTCTGGGGGAGCGTTACAGCTGTTCCCATTTAGCCCTTTAACGACCTGCCTGCCAACACAAGCGCCACAGGCACAGCCCAAGGTAGGGGACACCCCGGGGGGAGCCGCACGGCGACAGGCGACACTCATTTGCTGGGACACGGACACGAGCGTCGCGCCCGCCACGCCCGCCACGCCGAGATGCGCGATTCGCCCAGCCAGCCGGTGGGAGAATCCCTTCTGTGGCGCAGAGCGAAACGAAAAGTTGAGCTACTAAAAAAAAAAAAAATCGCAAAGCACTGATCAATAAAGCTCCCGAGCGCTGGATCGCGCTGCCCGCGCTGGGGCTGCGCTCGGCTGCCGAGGGACCCCCGCCGGCCGCGGGAGGAGGGAGCGCGGAGCGGTGCCTACCCGAGCGGCTGCGGATGACCTCGCGGAACTCATCGGCGGCCCCTTCGCCCCCGGCAGCGGGGCCCAGGCGTCCCGCCTCAGCCATGCCCGACGAGCTGCGGAGGGAGGCGGGGGAGCGAGGGCGGAGGGACCCGGGCCGGGCCAGGTGTGGAGTGACGCCGCCCGCCCTGAAATAGCGCCGGGGCGGCGGCTCCGGCCCCCCGCCCCCGCGGTCGATGCAGAGGCGCAATTAGCGAGCAATGGCCCCCGCGGGGCAGGAGCGGCCCCGGCGCACCGCCTGCGGCAGCGGGAGGGCGGACGGGACGGAGCCACCCTGTCCCTAGCTGCGGCGGGCTTCCAACTTTTCTGGGGGAGTATCCGCTCAGCCGCACGTCGCTGCGGCCCCGAGCGGCCCTCGCTGCCTCGGCAGAGGGGTCAGGGCAGCCGGGGGTGCCCGTGCCCCGCAGCCCTGCCGAGCCCGGAGAGCGCCCGTGCCTGCCCCGCCGGGTGCCAGCCCTCTCGCAGGGATCAAAGGACAAACGCGCTAGAGTTTGTCTTCTGCCTCCTCCTTTGTAGTTCATCCTCGGAGGAGCGAAGGTCCTGAGTACCTCGTCCAGTGGCACTGCTCCAAAGCCACCCGAGGGGCAGCCTGTTGGCACCTGCAGGCTGGTCAAATCCCTCATCCCTTTTCAGGAAAACGGGACACAGGAAAGCATTTCCACTTGTGTTTAATATAGGAGAGGGGTATCTTTGTCCCCTCTCATTGCAGTCAAGAGACAAAACGCTTCCCGCTGGCATTGCTTCCTTGCAACTTTCCATTAAGTATCAATTTGGATGGCTGCCTCCAGCCCACCATTATTCCTTTCCCCTCAATTTTCTCTCCACATCAACTTTCAGGACTTGCCTTTTATGCTGTTTCCCTCGTCTCTGCAGGCCCCCAAGCAGATTGCATCACCTCATGGGGAAAGTAACCAGGCACAGGAAATAAATGTTCTTGGATGTGTTTAAACACCGTCTCTTCTTACAAGAGAAACCCAAGCTCTTAAAAACTGCGCCTTAAAATGCAGACAAGCAGATAATCACCTGTTTTTGCTAGTTTATAGGTCAACAATGTAAAGTATTTAATACAAATGCAGCCTAGCTGCTTCTCAGCTTTAACAGCAATTCATAGATAATTCATAAACAGATACAGAGGGACAGGAAATTAAGGATAAGCTGTAGAAAGGATGTATGCCTTCACTTGTATAGTGAAGGCATACTTGTATCTTGCATAGATAAAGGACTTGCATCTCTTCATGTATTCCAGAGTATATCACAAGAAATGTACTCTTTTGAAGATAACAGAGTTAAACAGAAAAAAACTAGGTAAGAAAACCAGGTCAGAGACAATGAAAATTTAGAGGAAAACTATTTACAGGCAGCAAGGCATGTGATGGTAGATTCTGAGGAAAGGGCTTGTCCTCATGTGAAGCAGCGGGACACACCATCCATGCAGGGGGTGTCTCATGGCTGGGTTCTGCCCTCCTGTTGTTCATAAAGAGTCTTAAGAGATTAGGTAGATGTGGAGTTTTTTCATAATCTGGCAATTCCAAAAGTATTTTTAGGGTTTTTTAGTGATGATCACTGTTTATTACTTCAACGAAGTGAGTGGGAAAAGAATGAAGTATTGCCAGCCTTAAATAATAAAAAAGCATTACTCAGAAAACGCATGAAATTGCCGTTGGATTATTGGGGGGAGAGATATCATATTTCTTTGTCCATATTCCCATTTTCAGTTCCCTCTGGTTGCCCCTGGTGTGTGCCAACTCTCGCAAACTTCCAGTGATGCAATTTTGGCTCCCACCACAGGGGTTCTTGCTAGAAAACCTGTCTGAGATCAAATTGCAGGCTGGGTTATACCAGCTAGTGAGGAGAGCCTGTAGTTTCTCCTCCAATACTACTGTTCTGTTTAGTACCCTGTTATCACCCACTGCCAAGTTTTTCCCAAGCTATCAGCTAGTTCTCCCAGTCCCACAGCAATCCAGACATTCGGTAATTTGTGTCTGTCTCCCTCTTGTCTTGGTTTGTCGGCCTCTGAGTCTCCTTTTTAAGCTGTTTTATGCATTCTGGTGCTTTGGGAAGGTGGCAGTTCCCGCATGCCTTCCCCTCCCCCATAACATGCACAGCATTGCAGAATTTAAAATGGGATCCATGCACTTCTCAACAGCTGATCCAGAGCCTCCCAAACGCTCTGTTCTGTCTTGTTACCCATGTGAGGAGACAGTGTAGCTGCTTCCCTGTTCTTATTCGAGCTCCTCTTCTGTCTGTTCCTGAGGCCAAAATGGAGGGAAGATAATTTAATCTCATTTTGTCCAAGTTATGATCACTGTTCTTCCATAACAGCAATGTAGAAGGAAGGCAATCAGGACAGGGACAAAAATTTTGTGATTGACACTTGTCACTCCAGACTGCCTCTATCAGTAGCCAAAATCTCATTACTGTGTTTTGACAAGAGAAAGAACACTATCTTAACTAAATGCTGAATCTGTTCTACTTTGTTTCAGAGACCCAGCAAGACTGTATGCAGAGCATCAGTGCTAGAAGCCTTAACAGATTTGATTGACTTTATGAGCAGGCATAGTCCCTTAGTGTTCAGGACCTCATGTTTTGGGGCTACGTAAAAAATCTGCATCCCAGTTCTGCAAACACTACCTGTTATGCCTATATCTATATCTATATCTATATCTATATCTATATCTATATCTATATCTACACACACTCACAGCAAAAATTCCCTGCTTTCCCTGCATTACCATTACTATCATTCTGCTCATGGGTCTTGCTTCCCCACAAACAGGAATCTTGTTTGAGACAGATCTGGTCTCCAGGAGGCTAATCTAATCACAAAACTTTCTGAAGTATTTAAACTCCTGAAGTCCAAATCAAGGTAAGACTCTAGAGCAACATATATTACATTCTTTCAATAAAATTATTCCTTCATGTTAATCAGGGAAAAAAAAGGTTTTATACACCTCTTTCCCAGAACAATTATTCTATTCATGAAGAGGGTTTTCTACCGAGGCACCTAAATGTCACAGTAAATGTCTTCATCACACAACAACCAAATAGTGAAGAGATTGATTTGCGACACTCTCTAATCACGTAGAATCTCTGCATCTAAAATTCTCCCTGATTTCAGCAACAATACGTGTGTGTTTTAAGCTCAGATGCAGAGAAGAAGAATTAGAAGATTACACTGGTGCCTGCAGCACTGCAAAACCTGCATTCAACACACTCTGTGAATTTTGAAACATGTCACTCCTTGAAACCTCAGTGGAAACTACCGTTCCCAAAACTTAGTAACATATTGTGTGCTTAAAAGAATAAAAAAACCACAAAACAAGCCACAAGAGTAATTGGCTGGTTTTGATAGTGAATGTTTGACAAGTAACTTTTAAAGTCATTCTCTGGGATGCATATGTGTGTGTGCATATGTGTGTATATATGTTCATGTAGAATGTACATTTTTACTTAAGGATGAAGAAAGAATGGTCAGGATCAATGATGCTAAACAAGAACTGGCAACTCTTATTGGTCAATGCTTGTCCCAGAAAGCAAGTTTCACTCAGTTTATAGTCACCCATGGAAAATCTTATACTGTGTTTTTAATGTATGCTACTGGAATTATTTGGCTAATTCTTTGTCAAAAGCTGAGGTTGGTTAATTAAAATACTAGGGAGGCCTTCAGTTAGAAATAATATTTTAATATCAACAGTATATTTTAATGGGATAAGTGACAATTATTAAAAGACCATTTCAGCAAATTATTGACTTAATAATAGACTCTCAAACATGATCAGAGTCTGAGGTTGGAAGTTCTGGGTGATAGATTATCTGTCCTTAAAGGCATCTGTATGCTTTGAGTCCACTTAAATATACTGATCTTTTTTTAGATGCATGTTTAAATGCAGACTTGTTGCTAGTCATGTTGAGGCAGCTGCTTACTGTCAACTACAAGCTGAAACAAGCATCTGCTTGTTCAAAATTAGACTTTATCCATAATTTTCATTAATATAAACAACCTAATAAATATGAAAATAGGACCAAAACATTTAATGGGAAGATGTCACGACTTTTAGGTTGGTAATCGTAACCCTTGGCAAGAAATGTCTAAAACTTTAGGAGAAGATTTAACATTCTGGATTAAAATCTTTTTAAAATCCTACAGAACCATGCATGCCCTTTCCAGGAGGTCATGTTACATTCTGGCTCTGCCAGCCCATTTGTGATGCATCAGAACTATTTCTACAGCTTGATTAAGCTAAGTAAGGGAGCTGTTTGTAAAAGTCTACCAAAACACTGAAAAAAATATTTATTTAATCTAACCACAGTGAATGACCTATCCTATATTAAAACCAGATTTTTGGCTATGTAGGATTTTGATTCTCATATTATCTTTTAATTATTCTATAAATCAAAATGAATAAACAGTCAGAAAAGCACATAAAAGCCTTCCTTGTGATAATTTATGTTTTAAAAGGATGGCTTTGAAGCAAAAAGGAAGTATGGCTGTGCTACAGACTTCATCTGCCCTAACTAATTTATGGCAACTCCCTCAGCTAACAAGAATCACATGGTGTAAATGGAAAATGAGCCTCTACTGGTATTGAAAATAAAGAGGTAATTTATTTCCATCTTTCAGAAGTGCTATTCAAGATTGCATATAGGCTTTTGTCAGAGTTGATTAAAAAGCTTGGGTTTCATCTTAGAATTAGTTTTATAATCTATTCAAGCAAAACTGAAAGTCAGCACTCTAAATACACTGAAAAACCTAAAAGCTTATTTGCTGATAAGTACTTACTAAATTGGTGACCTGCTTGCCTCCTGGGAACACAAATACTGGTGAATGGTACAAAATCTTGTCATGGGTTTCCTCATGAAAATATGCTTGTGATGGATCATGTTATGCCTTTTTTTCTGCCTTTTTTTGCTGCTACGATGTTTGTAAAATTGAAGATTTATTAGAAAGCTTTACATATAAAGCAGCGCTGTGAAATGTTTACTTTAGATTTGATTTTTGGTGTACTTAATTCTGGAGAAAAATGTATGCTGAATCTTTAATAAAAAGGCCTTTAAGTAACTGAAACTAAATAAAAATAAATGCCAAAAGGAATTATTTATTGCACAATGATGTATCCTGTATTAAAGCCCTTCTATTAAAAAGTTACAAAATAACCTCTCAGTTACAGCACTCATAACCATATTTACAAAGGCAATCAGCAGTGCCTCATGCATAGACTTAAGCACTCTGTGAAGTAATACCTAATTACATTTTCATAACTATCATTAGGTATCTTTTGGCTTATACTGTCATGTGCAGTAAATGCTTAAATGTTTTGGTCCCTATCCTCAAAGATATTTCAACATCTGGTTCTCATTTCTAATTTATAAAAATTAGGGACCATTAGGGACCTTTTCCCAAAGCCAGAGTATTTGAAATTTTGTCTCTTGGAAGAGTATTTGAAACTTTGTCTGTGTTGGAAACTTGTGAACAAAACTAGATTATCACAATAATCTGGATCCAACACTGCTGTGCCTGCAAGTTCAATGAAACAGTCTAAAATTTTTTTAAAGTATTCTTCACCAAATCTTTATGCTATTTCTATTAGTATTATAGTCCATTACAAATAATGTAGTAGAAACATATCTACTCTTGGACAAAACTGCTCATCACATCCAAGGAACGTTCAGTTCATGAATGAAGTGGTTTAGTTCCAGAGACCTTATCATTACCCAAAATAAAATGTCTCCAAACTCAAGGAAGGTTTTCTTCTCCCATATTCTTTTCTTCTCAACATCATTGTAGTTGTTGTTTAAAACAGAAAACAGTACTTTTATTTTCTATTTTATTTTCTCCTTTTTTTGTGTGTGTGTTGTATAGCAGGTTTGCACTTCCTATAACAAATATTCCTGATTCTCCTAGAAGTTTCTGACAGAAGTCTTATATTTTAGTGTGAGCTGTACTTGATCTAACTTTAGACGTGTCCTTCATGGTTGTTTGGGCACGTCTGCTGGGGCTACCGTATGAGAGGAAAAGTTAAAGAATGGATCACTCTGTGTGTGGCATATGCGTGATTATTCATATGCATAGGTTATGTTTTTTTCTTTATGCCTAGAAGAATGTTTTTTATTCAGTCAAAAAAATACGAGAGCAGTTTCTCCATTTTCCTAGTCTTGCATAGGTGTAAGTTCACTCTAATTTTAAGAACATGAGTAGAGGTAGAAAAAATATGCAGATAATAGTCCTGTAATTGACTTAATAATAAAGTTCGACAACAAATATTTGAACAACAATGAAATTACAAAGTCTTGCTCTGGGTATCATACACCTGAAGCAGAAAATTCAAAGGCATTCCTCAAAGTGACCCAGCATAGTGTATAGTAGAGAACCAGTTACTAAATAAATTGGCAAAAAGGTGCAAAAAAAAAAAAAAAAAGCCCATGATCAAGTACTTCTGCTTCACCTTGCTGGTAAGTTAGTACTTAGTTTACTTTTATAACCACTATTGCCTAAGAAAGAAAATGTCATTCTAAAGAGTAAATGGTAAGAAACTTGAGCCTTTGGGACTGAGGAAACTACTGTCAAAGAAGCAAAAAGCTTGGAGTAGCATAAAGATTTTTGGATAACTTGGATGTGCTGCAGGTTGAGAATGGGGCAAAACACACGTGGTATTTTCTGAAATGGTCAAACCTCTGAAAAGCAGAAAGAGTAGAGGAGCTGCACTACTCTAATTTTCCATTGTTAAAACTGTAATTGCCAGCTCAGGTTTGCATGAATTTATAGAGGTCTTTTTAACATGAGGTTAATTAGCAAATGATGGCTTTGAAGTCTTTTCAGATCCCTGAACTGGTCTGGCACAGCCCAGGAGCTGCTGATACTCATTTCCAGCACGCTGTTGCTCACCTGTGTGACATCAGTGTGCAGGCACAATTCAATTGGAGCCAGTTGCGTTTGCACGTTGCCCAGCCACGCTATAATGGGAACTAAGGGACTCTCCCATTGGCTCTCCCAACAAATCCAAGGACCACCATGCACCTCTGGAGGCTAAATACCTGCCCCTTTTAAGACTAGTCTTGGAGCAGGGCTCCACTGGGGTTTTTTGCCATCAAGTTCTTTTCTGTGGAGAAAGTCCGATTTCATCTTCCTGGACTGACTGTCAGGGATTATCAGCAAGTGTTAAATCCACATTTGAAAGATTTGCAACAAACTCCTATTTTTGAATGACAGTTTTTCAAGGGTTTTTTAATTATTGTCATCCTCAAGTGTATCTACAGATTTACCTGTCAGCTGTGAGGCAACTGCTCTGATAAATCATTGTGATTGTAGAGGGATTTCCACCAAAATGTTTTAAATAATTGCACTTAGATTGAAGGGTTAATGACTAAAAAGGATTGGGAAAGTTAGAAAGAAGCATTTGAATCTTTCCTCTCAACAGAAACAAAGGAGAAACACAGTAAGAGGTCATTCTTGTCTTGTGAAATTCTTTAATTACCTGCAGAGTTAAAAGGAAGCTTTTAGTCAGATCTGTTCATGATTAAAATATATTAGCAAGTCTGAATAACTTATATATTAATTCAACAATATATTTTTTCTGCTCTGAATGGTGTAGACAGTGTTCACACTTTCATATATTTGTAAAGAAGACATGTGCCCAGGACATTGAAACCAAATTCTTATAGTTGAAATATTAAAGGAAACCCAGTTTGAGCTGTATCTCTGCAGAGCACTGAGGTGTCTGCCAGGAAACTTAATGTTCACAGTCAGAAATCACTTATGTATGAATCACCCAGCATGGCCATGGCCCTTTAACGCTTCAGGACTAATTTTGTACACTTTGTTGACTATTCTTACACATCTCAGGGTACAGGAAGAGCAGGGCAGCTCCTCTGGGGCTGGGAACTTGGGGACTCCCCACGGGAGTGGCAGGGCAGGGCTGGGCGGCCCCGGTCCAACCCTGTGTCCCAGCCAAGAGCAGCTGGGCCCAGCAGGGAAGCCCTGGTCCTGGGCAGCTCCCTGGCTTTGTGGATGTCTGAGGCTGGGATGGGAGCCACTGGGTGGGCCCAGCTCTGCAGCACCCCTGGCTGGGAAGGGCAGGGTTGTAGGGGGTGGGAGGCTGGTCCTTCTGCTGGGCTGGTGGCCCAAGGAGGGTGGCATGGGGTCCCCAATAGTCAGCAGGTAGAGGGGCCCAGAGCAGGGCTGGGCAGGGGCAGACAGGGCTCAAGGTGTCACACAGTGGGGCTGGCTGACAGCAGGTAGGTAGTGCAGCGTGCTAAAGGGGTTTTGTGTTAAGATGACACTTGTATTGTATTGTATTGTATATATATTGTACATCTACAGACAAAGCTGCAGAGAAAATCTAACATGGTCATCTCCCAGGATAGACCAAAGGACAGGAATCAGCAATACACAGCTAGGATTGGCCTTTTCCTGCCCTCTCCAAGCTGCTGCAGTTGCAGTGTGGCTGTGGCCTGTCCAGGGAGCAGCTTGTCCAACATGATCATCTTCCTGGGGCTAGCACCACCAACAAGGATCCCTGTTCCACCAGAAGGCTTCAGGCTAAAGTCATGTAAGGCTGAGCTGCTGCCAGATGCATAATGCACATGCGAGCGCAAGCAGGCATTCAAAGAAAGAGCAGTGAGCAGCTTGGGGAATGTGTAACCGATCTTCCCTCAAACATACATTAGTTTGCTTTTCGAACAGAAAGTGAAATAAAATAGCTTATTTCCACCTATAAATTGTGCCACTACAATGAGGTAAACACAGAACATGTGTGTGTTCAGGAGGAGTAAGATGATCTCACAATGTATATATATCCTCATATTCTTCATTCTTGCTATTTATTTTTGTTAGAACTTAGGAAGTATTCATGGAGCTGGAAATTAAAATGACTCTGAATGTCTTACTATTTTCTATGAAAAAGATTTATACTAAACCACCATTGTTCCACGTTAGTTCCTTGCAGGGTCTGCTGAAGAAGAGCTAGGAAACAACAGTCCAAACAACAGTCCCTGGCAACTATTTTGTAATGCAGAATCGTGCCTTAATATACAGATGTTTTTCTGTTTACTTTTTAATAAAATGAGTAAAAACAGAGGCATGGACACTGCATGTATAACTAAGTGGTGGCAGGCAAACATCACTTGGGCAGCATCCAGCAGTTTTACTTCCCTCCCAGGATGGTAATGTGGGTATGTTGGACATACTTATCTTTTATGTGTTCTGTAGTTCAGCCTGTCAGCTACAACTCATGTTTTTCATCATTATGGCTGCAAAAACTGTACTCACCATAGGAATGGGGTTGGTGAAAATGAAGTTGTTAATACAAGGACCTCACTCTTTCCAATGTTAATTTACACCATTTAAGTACAGCTGAGCCAAGGAGAACAAAAATCCAGCATTCAATGCAACTTTTAGTACAACTTCAAGAGTTCTCACTTCCACTTGAAGGTACGATTCATTCAGCTCTACAATGTTTTATTCTTCATCTCATACCCCTTTTGCTTTCACCTATTACATGTATGTTTTATGTATTTCTGGTGAGGAAAATGGCATTTGCACTCTGCAAATGTTTTTATGGATGGAGTCAGCATTAGCAAATACAGAATCCAACTCTATTTACCAGACTAATCCAAAGAGCAGAGTGCTAGGGGAAAGACTGGCTGAAAAAGAGTGTGAAGCACCCTGAGCAGGGCTCACAGTACCTCCACATTTATTTACTCCTTCTCCCTACTACATCTCTGCTCACTGCCCCCCCGGCTCTGATTGTCCCTGAAATCAGCACTGATATTAGATAATTGTGTAATTTGATTAGCATTAGTTTTTTGAGAGCAGTGTTCTCAGATAGTTCCATGCTGAAAACCCCACAGTTCATACTTACTACTAATACTCATCATACATATGCACTTAATCTAAGTTTATTATTGCTTTAAGTTAATGGAAGTGCCTAAAACAAGTACATGAAAAAACAAATCTTTTTAGGGTACACCCCAGCACAATGACAAAAAAAAAGAAAAAGAGACAAAGAAACAAAGGGAAAAAACCCCTACCATGAATTCACTCATATATTCACTTTATTGATTTATAGACATAACACTTTAAAATACTTATTAGATTTTATTAGATTCTAAAATTTTACCCTGAATTGTGCTAAAAAATGCAGCTGTCTTACTTCATGGAATGGAAGATTTAAAATGTGTTGGTATGAAAGCACTGTAGTGGCATTACCAAAGTGTTTTTCTTAGGTACCGTTCAGATAATTTTCATAGTGACAAAACATTGTAATAAAATATACCAAAATAAACTTTTTAGCAATACCATAATGAAATATTTTGACATTATTGGGTTGAAAAGAGAAATTTTCAAATACAAAAGTAAGAAAGATACTAAAATCTCCTCTGAAAAAGAATTTTCATTTTCAAAAACCAGTATTTTTGGTCATAAAATTGTACTCTTGACTGTTTTTCCTTGCTTCTTTGTGGTTTTTTTTTTTTTCAACAAGCCCTAGGGATTACTCACTTTAAAAAAAAAAGTAACAAAATCATACATATGGCCCCTAAAGTAATACAGCTTTGAAGTTAATGTCTCTTTCCAAGAAACATAAATAAAGTATACAAATCTCTCCGTGTCTTTGTGCTCCATGCATTCACAGGTTCATGCCTTGCTCACTTTCTGGTCCATATTCTCTCTACCCCAAATTTATTCACAACCAAACAAATGGCAATGACAGATGCCATCCCACAGACCACTTGATTTGCTATGTCAGGATGGGCACCAGGCACCTTCCCCTCTGTGGCTCTCTCAAACTATTAAATGTTTGTCCAGGTACATGAAATGAAAAGATTTAGAATGAAAAGCAGATATCTCATAGGTCAAATTAGTTCAGTGTAGCCATGCAAAGTTGTAGCAATAGGGGATCTGCCCAAACAGAAGAAAACGAAACAGGTTCTAAAGTCTTTGTACTATTGATATTCGAGGTTGCAACACCATGACTACACCTTGGTATGCCCTTCCCTCTTCCCCTATAAAAGGAAGGATGAAAGCCATCCAAAATATTGGAAACAAATACTGACATAACTGATGTGTTACTTCAATCAGAACTGTGTTCCAGGCTGCTGCTCCTCTGGACAGTCTTTATTCATACAAGTTGCAACAGAGTCAGATGCAGCTCCTGCTAGGGTGGGGTGACTTGTGTTGATGGCTTTGCACAGGCTGTGATGCAAAGCTGGAGTGGAGTGGAGCCCTCAGCTCCAGAGTCATCTTTCAGTGCCCACGTTGGCCTGGGCTCGAGGGAGAGGCTGATCTGCTGTGAAGCGATTTGCACAGAGGGTTTGTGCCTGACTGCTGTTCATGCTTCCCCACTGAAGTCTAGGAAAATTGTCCTAACATGCATAGATGTTTTATTTCAACATTGTAACACAAAATAATTTTAATTGAATTATGAGGAAAAAGCAAAAAGACAATAATATTAATTTTTGAGAAATGAAGTACATTGGCAATGTTTTTAACATATCAACCTCACATTTTTCTTGATTCTAAAGCATTTTGCTCAATAGTTGAAATAATTAAGAAAAGACTTATTGTTTCCTGTCCTCCATGGCAGAATGAGAATTGTTGCTGCAAGGTGTCTTTTTTCATTATCAAAATAAGAGCAATGCAAACAACATTTGTAAAAAATGACAGTACTTCAATAATAAGTTTGCCATTTTAAACATAAATTCATCCAGACGGTAGACATTCTATAAGAAGAAAGTCAGTATTTCTCCATAGGTAGATCTGCCTTAAAACTACCCATTCTTTTCACTGGCCTGGAACAGTGCCTGCATTTTGCAGCCAGATCCTTTGGAGCTGGTGCAGCCCCACAGCACATTGGCCCTTCCCAACTCTTGCAGTGGATTGGCTGGAAAACTCACCGGGCAGAAAAGTTCAGGTTCTTCTCTGACATATTTTGTTTCTATCACAGCCATGTAACATTTACAGCTATAACAGGGGTATGAGAATACATATATAAAATGGAGGCACATTATTTTTTTATGATACAACCCTTAATTCTTACAGTCTGATTTTTGCTCCAGTCCTGCAGTGAATGTTGAGTAGGTGGCCAGATGTAACCCATAGGGAAGGAAAGGAAGACAGAGCTTCACCAAAATGCACACTTTTAGGTCCTTTGCTATATTTGGTTGACTTCATTAGAATTTCTGCCTTATTCATTAAGACTCTGCTTCAGCAAAGCATGTAAGGCCATGGCTACAACAAACACTCATCTGAATGAATAAATTATATTATAGTTAAATACATGTTTTACTGTTTTCCTGAATGGGTTTTTTAGCACTTTATTTCTCTAATTAAAAGAAAAAATGTCGGAGAGGAAAATGCAGTTATGTAATACCACATTATTTTGCACAACTCAGACAATAAACTTAATCTTATCTAGTATGCTAAGTAACTTGGAGAAGTTCTTAGTCAATATACCTTCAAATTTGAGGGTAATGCTTATTACAGATGCATAATGCTCATTACTAATGAATAAACATTCATTTTACATCACTTACTTTAAATTCATGTAATTCTTTATCCATTGTGTCTACTCATGTAAGGAATTTAAAGTTCAGCTGATTTAGAATTATCCATTAGAAACAGAAAGGGGGAAAGAGGAGTACACATTTTTTTTGTACTGGGTTAGTTCAAATACAACTTGAAGAACTTACTTTCCAATTTAGAAGAATAGCATTTGCACTGTAATAAACTATGGCATGTTTAATACTGCAGTGAATTTTAGAAACAAACTTATAAGGAAGAAATTAAGGTCCTTTCTGGTGAGATTTATTCTGTAGAAGTAATGAAGAGCATCGTTACTGGGGACAAACAGGAACATTTTTGCACTTCCTTTAAGGCTCAGAATTTACCCACATCAGACAGCTGTGGCATTGCTAACCTGAAAAAAAGGGCAGAGGGCTTGATTTCAGCTTCCCACAAGTGAAAAATTAATGGTGATCCTAAGAATATAGGAATGGTCTTAGTGGCTCAGGACTTCATACAACTTTACAGCATCCTCCAACAACATGTCTCCAGCAATCAATTTCTAGATGGGAGTCTTAAGAAAGAGAGCAAACACAGTAACCTTCCTCCTTACACAACTGCAACAATCCCTGGCTTGTGAACACGCAAAGGTGGAGTTTAGACTCTGATTTTAATATTGTTAAGAAGTCTTTATCTTCCAGCAGTCTAATTTCACTTTGAAGCTCTCAGTGGGGGGTCTTCACAGCTTCACGTGACAATTAACTCCTCTGTATATCCTCATTAGTTTGTTTGGTCTGCAGCTTGTCATCAGAGTTCCCATAGTTCTTGAATTATGAGGAACAAACATCAGTTCCCTCTGTACCTTCTCAATTTCACTCATGATTTTATAGTTCTGTCAAAAGCTCCCTACAGTGTCTCTTCTCCGAGCTGAGGAGTTCTTGTCTGTCTAATCCTTCCTCTGGGAGTTGCTCTGTAAATTTTTTCATCATTATTTCTCTTCTCTGTACTTCTGTTATGTCCTTACAGTGGCAAGGAGACAGATTTCCCAGCAATACCCAGGAACCACGTGCATGAAGTGCCATTGCATTTTTCAGTTTTGTTCTTTATCTTTTCACAATACCTCATAAACATCCCATTTTTTTCTGTTGACGGTTGTTGACTCCTGAACTAACATTTTCACAAGCCCTTTTACTAGACTTCTGAAATCTCTTCTGTCAGATATAATTGATAGTTTAGAACACCTCACTCCAAAGGTAAAATTACCTTTCACATGGCTATCAGCCTTTTTCCACATTTAGTAATTTATCCTACTAAATTTTAACACACCTGGTAGCTCAGTACTGAGAGTTTATTAGCAGTTGAATTAACAACTTTTTCAGCTCTGTATGCCCTCTGTATCATCAACAAACTTTGCTGTTTCACTTTTCAGTCTTTCTCCAGATAATTTTTGTATATATGTAGCAATACAGGGCCCAGTGTGAAACTTTATGACTCCTAGAGTGGTTTCCCTGTATTGACAAAACTGACTATTTATTCCTACCCTTTCTTTCCAGTTTTTGAGTATTTATTTGCTCATGAGAGAATCTTGGAAAGAAACAATAATTTGATGTCTTTGATGGGCTGTTGAAAGCCTTTTGAAGCACAAGTATACAATAGCAAATGATTATTGATTCTTTAAAGGATGAGCAAGACCAAACTTCTTTCTACAGAATTCACAGTGATTTTTCTCAGGGATACCATATTTATCTATGTACTTTCTGACTGTCTTCTATATTATATCTTGTACTAATTTCTCTGATCACTAGTCCCCAGTTTCCATGGAACCTTATCCAAATTTTAATGTAGTGGAGTTTTGATTTTCCTTTTGCTACTCAGACCATTTAAAGAGAAAAGTGAGAAACCACTTTTAGCTGAGTGCTATTTTTAGATGTTCAAGACCCTTTAGAACTCTGACAACTCATTACTATGATGTTAGATTTTCCTGCTTTTATCCTATGAGATGGATCCTCCAAAAGGTTTCCCATAAAGTTTCTATCATGTTCGCTTCAGATATTAAAAGCGCAAAGAACTGATCTTACTTCACCCAGCTTCTGTCACGAGGAACACTCAAGGTACTTCTCAAGAAATAAGTACAATCCCTATTATAGAGAAGGGAAACAAAACTGAGAGGTGAAGGGCTTGCTTTAATGAAGGACTGACATCTTGTCTCCTCTTCAGTGATTTAGCAGAAGCGAATTTCATATGAATGTTCCATAACAGTTTAGCATGTCTTGCGCCTGAAATAATGCACACCCCTTCACTGGAGATGGGAACTGTTTCCTGACTCTGTTTTGATGTCTTGATCATTAGTCTATACTGCCTGATATCTGAGCCTGCTTTAAAGGGTCTTTTTACATTAATTAAAAAACAAAATCAGGTTTTACTTGGAGTTGCCCCAGATTAAAAAGAATACATGAAAAAGTCCAAGATAGGACCAATCCGATTGTTTCAGAAATAGTTACAATCCAAAATCAGTCTATGCAAAAATGAGATTTAAATCATAGATTACAGAATATCCTGAGTTGGAAGGGACCCACAAGGATCACCCAAGTTCAACTCCTGGCCCTGGACAGGACAGCCCAAGAGTCACCCCATGTGCCTGAGGAGCATTGTTCAAAAGCTTCTTGAGCTCCATCAGGCTTGGTTCTGTGACCACTTTCCTGGGGAGCCTGTGCCAGTGCCCAACCACCCTCTGGGTGAAGAACCTTTTCCTGATATCCAACCTCCCCTGACACAGTTTCAGGCCATTCCCTCAGGTCCTGTCACTGTCACCACAGAGCAGAGCTCAGTGCCTGTCCCTCCTCTTCCCCTGATGAGGAAGGTGTAACTGCAGTGAGGTCTCCCCTCAGTCTCCTCCAGGCTGAACAGACCAAGTGCCCTCAGCCTCTCCTCACACGGCTTCTCTCAAGGCCCTTCACCATCCTCACTGCCCTCCTTTGCACAGTTTGTAAGAACTGAATGTTTTTCTCTTATTGTGGCATCCAAAACTGCACACAGTGCTGGAGGTAAGCCTGCACGCTTCTCAGCTCGCATTGTAGATGAACACAGGGAGGAGGGCAGTTTCAGGGAATCTTTTGTTACGAATTCCTGGTGGCTATGCCTTCTGCTCCAGCACTGTTCATGTTTGCATACTAACTAATGAACACACCCCTCATTTAAATTAATGCTCCTTTGTCTGGTACAAACAGGCTGCAGCAATTCTGTAGCTGGCAAGCAAGGAAAAGAGGAGAGGCTAAACAGGATTAGCAGAATATCAAAGCATCCTCTTTAATTACCTGCTACAATATGTTCATTTATTTTCATCTCCAAGTAACTTTTTTTGCCATTCATGCCTGATTGAACACATAAGGACAGGGCTGGGTGCTAGGGAAGTCTATTCATTATCTTAAAGGTTGTTATAGTGGGTGCTCTTATTAATCAGATTTTTAAGAGGAAAGGTATGACGTTGCCCACTGCCATTCAGAAAACTAATGCTCAAGGGGAGGACCTAGGCAAGCACCACTCACATCAGCAGGCCAGCTAATCTAATTGATAATAGTCCTATTAATTTGGAATTGAATATTAACAGCCTGCAGCACTGGATCATCTTCATACCATTCTCATTATATCAAGTCCTCATTCATTTGGAAGGTTAACAAGTGCATAGTATTAATAACAAAATTAAATGGAAGGATGTAATTGGAAAGAGATATTTATTATTTAGTGTTTACAGGAAAGAAATAAGCATTTTAGTTCCACTATCATTTAACTAAGGCTGCATGTGAGCACCTGAAGGAGTTACATGAATGCAAAGTGATGATTTGGCAGTTGAAATTAAGGATTATTATCTACTTCAAAAGAAGGGAAGTAGAAATATGAATTGTGTTTCTTTTGTCAGCTGCAAAGGAGTCCCTGTGAGTATTTCTAAATCACCACAGTTACATGGTGCCTTTCTGAACAGTGTCTGGGTCATCGTGAACATCCCGCTTAGGCTGTGGCATGGACAGCAGGATGCAAGCAATTTCCAGGGATGCCAAGTTTTTTAGTCTCTACAGGCTTAGGCCAGGGAGGGTTTCTAGGACACTTTGCACAGCTAACCTCTCCAGAAGTGCTCAGAGCAGAACTTCAGGCACTTAATAAATTTTACAGCTGAAAATTGAAGGGCTCTTGACCCTCTGCTACCCAAGCATTTCTTGCAGATTGCTGTCATGGACCTTGGTGTATAAACTCTTCCTGTGTTGCACTTCAAGCATGGATCTGTAACAGTTTTTCTTTGAAGTCATAGATGATTCTCTAGTATAGTTTATTTACTATATAACATGTTAATAAAATTGTTAAGCAAGCCAGTTGTATCGAGTATATAAACAAAGAAAGTAAATATATATGGATGCTCTTCTGTGCTGTTTCACAGAAGTGACATCAGTCATGGGTGTGGTCCACAATATTTTTTCTTTCAGTGCGAGAAAACTTTTTGCCAAGGCAGATCAGATATATTTATTTATTTAGTTAGTTACTTATTTATTTGCTATTTGGCTTCATGCTTCTGGTATGTTGTGTCCAGAGTAGTTTTTTTCACATGTTTTCAAACAGATGGGTATGATTTGGCACAGCTGGGTTTATCCTACCAGTTGCACAGCTTGGAATAATCTTGTCTGGGTTAGGGTAAAATGAGTCATAGCTTCAAAAAATCATTTGTCACTGTTGTAAAATTAAAGACAATTGGTCCTGATTGGTAGTTTCTGCTCAAAAAAAGATGTTTGATTTGAAGGAACAAGACTGCTGCAGAAAAAAACTTGAGGGCCCATCTCAGAACTGCTTTATTTGAAAAACTAAAGTCTACATTTTGGTACATGGGAATCTTTTCTCTACTCCCATAAAACTAAAAGGTTCTCTGCAGTGATGCTGTAGGATGCACTGTGTAACTGGTTCGGTGCTACAGAATAAATATTGAAAAAGAAATAATATAATGTTTTTACAGTAAAACCAGGATCTGGACAAAATACCCTCTGTGTCTTCATGAACAAATGAGTACAGTAACAAAAATTTGTTGAAGAAAATAAAGAAAACAAATACCCTCTGAATTCCTAGACTTATCCATTTGGGTTTACACACCTTTGTGCAAGACTTCCTTGATTCCTCCCTACTGCTGCTGGGCTCTGCCTGGTGTCAGATTGGTAACTTTGGAGGGACAGGTTCCCAGTCTCTGCAGAGACCAAGTCCAGGTGAACCGGCCAGAGAGAGCCCCCCTGTGCTTAGGGCTCATCAGAGTGGAGAGATATCCATGAACTAAATTCCACTCCCTGCTGTTTCTTCACAGGGGGAAGCAGGCTCCCATCTGACCCCAGGCAGAAAGGAAAAAGCTTCTACATGGTTTGCTGGCAAGGTCCTGCTCTAGAGAAGACACTACTTGTAATTGAATTCCTGCTTCTCAGTCCAGAATTAATTTTGCTGCACTTTATTCAATGGAATTTGTTCAATCTTCCTCCAAAATACAGACAGAATTCTGTCCTTCCCTTATGAATTAAGACAATATTCTTACACTTAAAAAAAAAAAGAAAAAAAAAAAGTTTTGGTAATGATCCTATGGTTCTATGATTTGTCATCAACTTTACTACCAAATAACACCTTCTAGGTCCTGTCATCTACTCCCAAGATATTACCCATGTCTTTTCCATGTTTGATCCTAACAAAGCACGATGTGACTTTCATACATATAATTCTGAAATTTTACTCTATTAGTATAAATGATTTCAAGACAGCTTCTACTTCGCCCTGCACTGCAGAAATCTGAGGAAGATTTGCTGTGCATTGCTGTGTTTTTACACACCAGTAAATTGTTCCTCAGATCATCATGTTTAGATGCTTCAAAATAGAAACAAACAATGCCACTTAGCATAAGTTGGGTTAGGTAATAAATGAGCTGAGTGCTGAAATGAAGATTCCTTATTTGATCAAGGAACCTAAAGAAACTGGGGTTCCATATTCATGAATCCATAATTTTTTTCCATCTATATTGAGTCAGCAGCTGCACATCAAAAGCTGAATCATGTCTAGCTAAGGGAAGGAAGGAATCTACTGCTATATTGATACAACAAATCCACATCTTTCCTTTGCTGTCTTGATTAAAAAGGGGACCAGAATTTAAGCCTTTATCTTAAGGTTTCTGGTAAATAATACTTGTTTAGATCATTCCACTGTGTGGAGTGTGATCAAAACTGTACAAAAACAAAAGAGAAATTCTGTGGTTTTCTGAAATGAGAGGGATTGGGGTTTTTTCTCCCATTAAACTAATGTTTCCCATCCTGGACTCCAGGATCTGCACTCATACCTGACCTCATAGTCTGTGTGAGGCTTGGGGCACTCTTAAATGAGTCTTGGCTGTGGGATAGGGACCTCCCGAGCAAGACCCCAGGGCATCACAGGCCTAGCATTCATTCCCTAATCAGTTCTATTCTGGAGCTGTATTTTAAGGCCATTTAAAGCTCTAGTTATTTATAATGGCCTTGGCCATGTGGGACCTATTAAAAAAAATAATTCAGGCCTTCCTTAATGACATGATTTTTTCCCAGGAAATATTACAATAATTTACAGTGGAGAAAAAAGAAATTTGGTGCTCTGAAATTACACCCTTGCTCTCACACAAATCTCCATTTTCATACGATACAAGATGTGTAAAAGAAAAGTCTCAGAAGTTTTCTTATGTATACACCTCTTGGGGCTGATTTGGGGCGTTGTTATGATTTATTTGCTATTTGTTGTGCACTGGCAGGATGTTTGAGTATTTGCAAACAAGACAGATGATGTTACCATTGTGTGACCTTGCAGCCTACTCACTAATGAGTGAATGCAGGCAAGCAGGGACTCCAGAATAATGATGTGCTTGCAGACTCGGGCTACTACTGAATTATTTGTGTTATTGCTTGAAGAGGCATAGGTGTTAATTATCCAATTAGTACCAATTAGTAACTCAGCTAAAGTGGAGGTGGTGCTGTAAAATTGTCAAGATTTCTCTCAAAATTACTTCCTGGGGCAAGCTCCCACCTGAGAAGAAATTAGATTTTTCAATGCTTTTCCTAGAAGTAAGTCAGGAAAGAGCTGCTAAGCTAACTGACATGTTAACACAGTTATACTGTATTTTAACCTATCTTCATTTTTATCTTTGATTTAGTGGATTTACTTTTTCTGTAGGTTGCAAATACAGCTCATCAGAACACAGAGCTCAGCATGCTTGCTGCTAAAGTAATCACTTCTCCTGCAACAGATCGGTAAGGCTCGAGTAAGCCAGATTTGAAATTAGTAGGGGTATGAAAGAAGTTCTAGTTGTGGTGGAAGGACAAGATAAAGATTAAATATTTTAATATGGTTTGTTATTAATTGATGCACATCTTCTTATACTACAGTAGTTTCATGACATGTTTGTAAGGTCACAGGTATGAGCCTAACACAAAATATCAGAAAGCTACCCAGCAAATCTAACATGTATAAAATATTATTAAAAAGTTAAAAATAGCTCTTTAAAGTGTGATTGGCTTCTGAAACCATGGTCACTCTATCTCAAAACTGTTACTTCTCTTTCGGTATGTTAAAAAAAAATTAAGTAAATTGAGATCTTTCTACAGCAATAGTGACCTGTCATTGTCACAGAACAATGCGAAGTAAAATTCAACCTTTATTTGCAGCAATGTAGCCCACAGGAATTAATGATAATGCCAGTGAGCAACTGAGGTCAAAATGTGATCAATAGATAACAAAACACCCCACCTTGTTGCACTGTAAGTGTATTTCTGAAGCAGTTTTGTTTTTTTATTAAAGTTGACCATATTTTCTTACATTGTGTATGAGCTGCAGGGATGGGACCAAAAATAGTTATGATTTGGTATTTATTTGTTATTTTTTTCCTAGCCTTGATATAGCTGTATATAAAGTCTTCGTAACACATTCCTTAAATTTTTTCTTTCTCCAACAAACTGATCCTTCAGGTTACCATTTTGATGAAAGAACAATTCATCAGAAGCCAGAGCACCAATTTCTATGGATGAAGAGCCAAGACTTCATTCTGGAAGCTTAAGAATCCATTGTTTGTTTATGCAATAATTGTGTCTTAATATAAAATTCATCTCTCAGCATCCTGTGCCATCAATATGAAATAGATATTTATAGATTCAGGGTTTTTTAGTAGTTTAATCAAATTAAAAAGTAAAAGATGCTGTTAGCTGAAGGCAACGGCATGCATAGTGAAGCACCTTGATACATATAAACTTGTGCATTCCTAGCTAATCAATTACATGGTGCTTTTGCCTTTTATCTCTGACTGTTAATGACTGCCATATTAAATAAAGTCTTAAATACCTTGCTAGGATGCTCCCTGGTCTCTAGAAGGCAGACTGAGTGTCTGCCAGCTCCTTTGCTACAACATCTTCAGGTCTTTAACTGTCTGAACAGCTGGATGACTGCATATAGCCCTGGCACGCAGCCACTCTCCCCTCCAAACCCCAATTAAAGCCGCTGTCACAGAGCTAAGAAAGCACAAGCTGCAGTTTCATTTTATGCAACGATCAATGGCAGTCATTTTTTTAAAATGATATAGCACTGTAGTTTTGCATACGGCTCAACAAGCAGCCTTCTGTTTGCAGATGATCTGCGAACAAGCCTCCCCAACGCTTTTGCCATTGGATTGACATGAATGCTCCTCAGTCTACAGACTGTGTCCAGAAATTTCTTGCAGCAACCCGTGTTTGAAATTTCAGCTACACTTATTAGTTAGAATTGAAAACAGAGGCCACATGGTTGTTTTTTTTGTTTCTTGGTAGGAAAAGTATAGCTCTTGGAGGGAAAGAGGCATCTTTGGGGGATGATTCAACCAACCCTCTATTAGTGTGGGATGAATCACCCTCTGCTTATTGACTACAGAAGGAACCTGAATCATTGACTAATCTAGGCACTTAAATTTCAAGCTAAAGTAAGGTGGTTCCCACTCTTAATATATACTTCTGACAGACGGTGATATACAACTGTTATGGTAGATGTTAATGGACACACTACTATATAACATACCACTGTAGTAAGTCTAAATAGCACCAAGCTAATCCAAAATTTTACTAAAAAAACCCAGACCAAGTCTTAAGTCCTGTCTCAATCAATAATTATATTCAAACCACATCTAAGTATGACATACTGTTAATATTTATATATTCTTTTGCTTTACCTTTATCTTTATTTTCATAAGCTCTGCTTTCTTATCTGTTCTTGACACTGCATGAGTCATATTCTAACCCAAGTTAACAAAGTTTTATTTAGCAGAAAAATTGCTACAGCCAACAGTACTATTCTTTTTTTGTATATATATAAGACTGTGTATGTGTCTATGTCCAAATCACTTCCTTCAGCTCCTTGTGCTGGCAAACTTGAATATTAAAGGACCTTCATATTGATAAATCTGAAGCATCTTTCTTTTGCCTAAGTAATTAAGCTGACATCCTTCAAAAGAATCCTATTCAAATAAATCAGAGATTAGTTGTTACAGAATACATTCTTTTTTTTGAACAGGTAGAAATGACTACTTATTCATGCAGTTTAAAATCCTTCCCACTGCCATTTATGGGAGCACGTACATTCCTCTCAGACACGCTGCTTATCAGAAGGTCTTGAAAATCTTCAACTTCACTGCTTTCTAGTAGGGCATGAAAAACTGCTGCAGTGTATATAACTTCTGCATTGTGCTGATGTAACGGGCTGTTCTAACTCAACATAGCCAGGATCAAGCAAGAGGTAGTGGAAGTTCTCCTCTATAAAGTCACCAGTGTGACATCTCAGCCAATTGTGAGCTGACTATCATGGCCTGAGGCAAGAGACAGCAGTAGCCATTTTGTGGGAATTCCGGTATCCCAGGATAATATAGAAATACCTCCATAATTTTTTGAAGGGCACAAGATATTTAAATATATATATCTTATGAAGGAAAGAAATAGGTTTGGGTTTTTTTTATTCTGAGTCATTGTATTACTTTTTTTTTCCTCACAAAGCATTGGGGTAAGCAATAAAACATTTCTGTAAATCAATCCATCTGGGCCTTGTACTTTATGGGCTAAGAATATGGCCACTGTTTCTGCTTTGTAATAATTGGTAAGTCTGATTCATTGAATTCTGCTTTTTTGACACCCTGGAGAGACCTCACTTTGATGGTCTGCTGTACTTGTTCAGGAAAAGTTTCTCTAATGGTTTCTAGAGCCAAACTGACCTTTATACTGTGTTTATTTTCTTATCTGTCTGGTATGGTACTAACTCACATCTTTTATACCCTTTATAGCTGTCTGTGTCTTTTGAGAAAGATACAGTTGCTTGCTTTTGATTTTTTTCTTCATGCTTTTATTGAGAAATATTCCCTATGAATAAAGTCACAATTCAGTCTTTCAAGATTAGTTGTAAATCCCTCCTGTAACAACACATCTTCCTATAATTAAGTCTGTGGCTAAACCTTCCCCTAAAAATATTTCAAAGGAATTTTCCATGCTTTACGTGTGATGAGCGACCAACCCTTTGGAAGCAAAAAGTTTAACCAAGTTTCTGTTTTCTGTTTTTGAACATTAACACATTATAAGATACTTAAGTAATGACAGTGATGATCAGAAAAGGAACATGAAAGCTAAACTTTTTTCATGTAAATGGACTTCAGTGAAGCATCTTTTACAACCAAAAAACAATTTGAGTTACCAGTAAGAAATTGGAACACTCACATTTTTCATTCCATGAGGGAGTTTTATGTTTCAAAATGTCCTTAAATGCTAAACTGGAATGAAAAAAAACCCCAAAAAAACAGTGTTACAAGATTCCTATGGTAACAACAGTAAATAAATATTTGGATAACATTAAAATTTTTAATTTAACTCATTATACATTTATATAATTATATAGTTCTATTTTATTCCAGTATAAATAGAAGTATATGATGACATATAACAAATAAAGGGTCTAATTTATTCCATTAGATGATGACACTAGCAGATTCAGAGAGAGATCAATTTCCATGCACACACATTTACTTTGTGTCTGTTTAGCATTCATTCTGCTTCTGTTCAGAACAGCATTTCCCAAACTATCATCTTATTAGATCAAAATGTGCAAGGAAATTCCACAAGAGCAACCTGTAGGGTGGATTTCTGTGGCTCTTGTTTTCATTCGCTCTAAAACCACTGTCATGAGAAACAGAAGGTAATTCAGACCTCCATCACCAGGTAAAAATGAGGGTTGAGAAAAGGAAAGACAATATGAAAATATTATAGATGTTCCTTCAGACCTCAGGAGAGGGACACATTTTGGACAAATGTTTCAAGAGTGGGTGTGGGATGCTGAGCTGGAATGCTTTCTGTTAACCATCTCTAATTTCATTTCCTACCTCGCATTGTGATCCAGGAAGTCTGTTCTCCAGCATGAGTCATTTTGTCACATTCCAGATCTGAAATGAATAAAGCTATTAACATTTATAGTATGCTGTAGTTTTGCCATATTTTGCAAATGTCTATTCTTTTTTCATCTGTTGTCATTGTCAGGAATAACAGCTGACAATGTAAGTATATATGCCCATTACCAGTGTAGAGAAAAATAAAAGTGACCTTTACTCATTTCATAATAAGAGCTCATTCCAGTTTAAGATTTGTTAAAATGTGATTTAATCAGAGCAGAGGCTCAGAAAGAGTGCTTTATTATGACTGCTGCAGTGAAGATGAGCTGCCTATGTTAACAGAGCCATTCCATAAAGGTTTATGAATGATTTTGACTTTATGGGGTTTTGGCTGGATCTGAGCATCAGAATCTTATGTGTTAGTTTGTTCCAACTCATGGGAAAGCCTGCTCCAGGAAGGCATTGTGACTGGTGCGAGATAAATAGGAACTAAGATGGCATAACTTTTCAGAAGAAATTAACTTAGAAAGATGCATTTGTAGAAGTGGGAAACTACATGAAAAGCCGAAATCAAAGTCACTCATGTATGATTAGCCTTCCCAAATATATAAATAAATAAATAAATAAATACATGTATATTCAATTAGGTAAGCAACAGTAGTAATTAACTTTTAACAATCTTATCATGATATTATGAATAATATTAGAAAGCTTAGTAGTTTGGAGATACCACCTCAAACATACTCCTGTATCTGCATGACAAATCCTGCCATAAGCCTCCCCCTGCTGCACAAAAAAACCCCAAACCAACCAACCAACCAACCAACCAACCTATAAACCAACAAACCAACTAAAAAAATCCACAGAGAAATAAAAAGAAAAATTGACAATTGGACAAAGTAAAATTAGTTGCTCGTATAGACAGGTTTTGTTTATAAAATCCTTATATTTTAGCATTGGAGGCATGCATATGGCTGCTGCCAAACATGATGTAGGTTGGCATATTCAAACCTGCCAACTGTTGCTAATTCATTTTTGAATCTACGTAAAGGTAGGCAGTTACATCATTACAGCAGTGAATATACCTTAACTGGGTCCAAATGTCTTTATGCCTTCCAGAAAACAGGGATCATAGACAGTACTTCTGTTCCCATAACAAAAGATAAACTTGCACCACTGTATTTTCTAGCCAGTCAGAATACTCCTTTATGGCAAGCATTCATCTCAAAAATAGGACTGACTCAACATGTATATCTTGTTTTAAAAATCACGTCACAGCAAGGGGAGATGTTTTATTTGGTCAAATGCTAGTCAGGCCTCTGTTTTTAATAATGTATAAGGAAATTGCCTAAACTATGTGGGACCTACTTTAGAGTCTCATTTCCATACTTTTGACCATAAGAATACCATTTTATCCAGGAGAGTGTGTGTGCCAAGAGAGACTAATGTACTTCCAGATGACAAGAGTAAAATGTACCTGATCTACACAAACATTGCACCTATGTTATAGATATACAAATGGTCACAGCAAGTGCAAGGTAGCAGAGCAGCTGGAGTGCCCCATTATAAATGAATGGTTTTTAGGACCAGAAAAAGAACAAGAAAAATTGAATGTTTCTTGTTTAATGAGTGATTTTGTTTACAGGGTGCAAAATATCCTCTGTTTATGCCAGTATTTTGATATTCTGTTAAGATCAGTACAAAACATTTCTATACTCACCATTTTTTAGGTATCTGTCTTAGATACTATCACCAATAAATGAATTTTAATGAAATACAGGTAGCAAGATGCTCTGCCTGGAATGGGGTAAAATAACTCAAACAAAGCTGAATTGCAAAGTTACCAGTGGTGGCTGGAGAAGGGGGCATCATGCTGCTTTCAGCGTTGAATAATGCTGAAACCAGCCTGACTCATCAATCCCAAAATTAAACATCCTCATAGTGAGGTGGAGATGTATTAGACTTGGTAATGTACCCAATAAAGGAGCAAAGAAGTGACACTACCAATAACTTATCTAAAGCTGCTGAGCTGACACAGCTGGTCTGGAGACATCTGACAGTCAATCACTTTATACTGTAAAAGCTCAGCCACACTTAATGGCAGGGTCTTCTAACATACTCTTTTGTGGAGCGTGTGTGGAAATTCCTCCTCTGAGTCAGGATGCCCCTCAAGGTTACTCCTCAAGATTGAGCTAAAGAGATTTGCCCACTGATGCTGGTATCTGTGAGAAACATCAAATGCTACTTAATAATTGTTTTGCTAGGTTTAATATAATTTTTTTAATATAATGGCTTTAATATTGGTTCATAATTCACTACTAGTATTTATACCTTATATACTGTGTGGTGAAGAGTTCTGATTAAGATCTGTTTTTCTAATTATTATCATAATAAATCATTTATATTTGTATAAATATAGCTGGTTTGTCATCCATAATCAAGGGACAGAGTTGTATAGAGGCTCAATTACACATTTTTATCCTTTGGACTCAAACAGTTGGTGAAGTTTGGAGCTAAGACTGGATTCAGCTGCACCTAGACTCTTCTCTGAGGAGTTTAGAAAGCAAGGAGGTCATTTCTGCGCTTTATAGCACAGTGGGAGGACTTTCTAAAAAATTTTGAAGCTCCCATTCTGCCTGTGAGAATATGTTAACTAGATTCCTTCCTACAGCTGTGAATGGATATTAACTGCACACCTTCCCTCCCTGAACTTCGTGGAGCCACTTACAGTCAGTGAGTTCAGCTGACAGAGGGTAATTGGTGCTGGTATTCTGCCACTCCATATTAGGCCTGGTAGTCAATCACAGTGTCCTGAATGCTGCAAATAAAGCCACAAGTCGCAGCAGCTGCTCTGACAATGAGGGGATATGCCTGGTCTCCCTCCTATGGATGTCATGCTGAATAACCTCATCATCCAAACTAGCAGGGTCAGGTCTTTCCATCACTGCCAGCTTCTCTTAGCCGGTCTATCTGTTCCCAGAAGCTTATCATAACCAGGGTGTTATTAAGATAGATTAATCTCTTACCATCCTCACATTACTGCTATCAAAATGTAAGTAGTCCTAACTACTTTATTTCTTAGGCAGTCCTCTGAGGTCTGCTAGACAGAAAACTTCACAAAATGCAAAGCTAATAAGATGGATGGAAACCCTCCTGGGGATTTTTGCGATCTGTCAAATTTCAGTAAATGCAGATGATGGATGATAAATACAAACCTAAAAGAGGTTTGAAGAAGAAAAAGGGGTCTATTTATTTAGCAAAGATAGAAATGTTAATGTATTGTGCTGCATGGAAGCATTATCTATCATGGGTGGTTAGGGCTCAGGTTTGCACAACTAAAAGTGATAAATGAGACCCAGCTACAAAATAATTGTTAGGTTATGAGTGTCCCTAGAATACTTGTATGGGTTTGACAATTTTAAAGCTATCTCAACTTCTTATTAAATAATGTTTATATGTGAGAAAGGAGAGCATAAACCCACACAAAAGTCTTTGAATAAAAGTTATTCTTACTTGTTATCAGTGACAATGAACTCACCAGTTTAATAGAAGCTGTAACTTAAACTCTACCATGGCTGTTTCATTCAGACATGACTTTCCTTGATCAATCTAAATCTCAGATTTTCTGTACATGTAGGGTATAGTTTAGGTACCCAAATAATCTTTTGGTGGAAATACCAAACAACTGTTTTCCTTGTTTGACCACAAGTGGATTTTTATTGCTATTATTCCCATATCTACTGCTACTGATCACCAAGTGGGCTTAACCAAATACTACCAAATACCAGCTGGGTTTAAGTAGATAGAACAGGGAAGTTGTAGAGGTGTGGCAAGGCTGTGTTAGTTGCTTTATACCAATTACTACTGTAGTCATTGAATATTCATTAGATAGGTCTGCATAATATCGCTAGACTTTTGAAATCTAATTTTGCTTTAAATGATCCATATATGCTATTGGAAGCATCCTAGTTTTTATTTTAAAAAACCTGAAACAAAAACCTTTCCTAACACTTTGTGACATTTATGAGGCAGTGGTATCTTAGCTTTCATGTGGTTTTGAAAAAGAAAGTTGAACTGCATCTTTCAACTCAAGAGAGAATCTGGTCATTGATGATGATGATATTATTTGTCTATTTTAAATGTAAAGTTGTGGGGTTTTTCCCAGTGCAGCCTGGTCTAGTTTTAAAATAGTGTGCCTTTTGATGTGCTCTCTTAAAAATGCTTTTTATTGCTGCTCGAGCTGGGGAACCCCTCATCCATGGGGTATCGATCTGGCAGGAAGCATAATGTCTGCTAATACCACCTGTGAGACTATGATTTATAATTTTTATGTCTGTTTGACTTAACATGCTAGAGCAGGAGAAGGATCCAAGTCAAGCTAAAAGACTGCATTACTGGTAAATATGAGCTGGAGAGCCAAGACAGCCTGGATCTCTTTACAAGCATTATGGTGTTTCCTGGCTTTGAGATGTGATGGGAAATTCAGAGACATGGCATGAGTAGAAAGCTTTCTAAGATTTAAATGTATGTGTCTCATCCTGCAGAGAGTGAACTCGTTTGTAGTAAATGAAAGCCCACTGGCAGAGAACTGACATTATAGTCTGTTTGCTGTGGAGTGCCACCTTGGCAAATAAAACCCCTCCACAGGACAATCTCTTTCTAAGCCAACCCCATCACAGAATTCAGCCACTTACTCACTCATCTCTCCCAATTACTAATTTTTAAGATTAAGACTTGCATTTTTAGTGACAGCAGTTATGCCTTATATGAATAGCTTTTTTGTACTGACATCTCTAGCCTCAATCCATTATGTGAATGGAGTCAAATTTATTAATTCTTTGTTATTTAACAGCTGTGCTATGGTTCTCAAGCTCCTTCAAGTGAAGCCACATTCATTTGTCAAAACTGGAACTGAGTAAATTAAAATAGAAAATGCAAATAGTTAACAGCTGCGACCAGAAAAACCTCAGTCTTTCCTGTGCCCTTCTCATGATGTGTACCATAGTCATGTTTTGATAAACTAAAAAAACTGCTTCAAATTCACCTTTCTGTCTCCATGACCTAGCGACAATGAGAGTCAGCATCTTGACATTTCCATATTTAAAAATCTTAGCACATACTGGAAAGAAATATTTTTCCTCCCTGGTTAATGAACAATGGGACAGAAAATCAGAGAGGCTGTAAGCATTATGACTAACAGAAGTAAGAGAAATGTATTTTTAAAAACACTAGGAAAACAGAATGCATTTTCTGTACATTTTGCTGTTGAATTTTGATCCAGTTTATCCAATCCTCTAAATAAATACATTGCTTTGGATCATTATCCACTTGGGAGAATGCCATAAAAATGTACCACTAGTTGACTTACAGAAAGGAAAATATTACAAATTATAAATTGAGCACAGCTGGGCAATATCCTAGTGGGAGCAATTATTTTGGCATTATAAAATGCAGGAGATTACAAACCCTGAAATGAAGAAAAGCAATGACTTTTCTTCACTAGAAAAGTCTTGCTCAGTAAGTCTTGCTGAGAGATGTGTGCTAACACAGATTGATATATCATGTTGCAAACACCATAATTAATGTGAATGACACTTAAACTTCAGGGAATCAGGGAGTGTTAAAGGTGTTTTGTCCTGTAGGAGATGGTAACAGAGATTGGGGCTTTGAACGAATACTTTGCTCCAGGCATCACCTTTATAAGTACAATTTCCTCATCATACAGCCTCTCACACACCTCTTTTATGCTTTCAATCACAGCCATCAGAGACCAGTAATGGCGCCGAGGGGGATATATCATGTTAACTCAGAAGTTTATAATCTGGTATCTCCCAATATGCATTTAAATAGTTTTCTTATCTTTAGTAAAAAAAAAAAGAGATTTCTATTGTGAATCTTTTTTCTTCTTTATTTTGTAAATTACTGAGGAGGATGAAAAATAGTGTAATAAGTAGTGTGTATGCTGATTTAATGTCACTATTCTAGTTAAACTAGTGCTACTAAAAACCCACCATATCAAAAGCCAAGCATGACTGAATACAGCAATGCCATTTCCTTTCTGTAGTGTGTGCTTCCATTGGTTAATAAATTATCTCAGATTGCTTCCATAGACGTATTCCAGCAAAATGCAGTAGAGATGTGAGCACTTAGGCTATTTGTGTTGCTTCTCATTTTTTCAATAATCTCTACTGTGACATAGCTTGGATAAGAACTAATTCACTTCCAAGTCTATTACATAAAAATGAACGTACATTTATGGAAACTCTCACAAAAATTCTAGTTTAGTACTGGAGATGAAAACCTTAATCGAGAGGAAATATTACTCTATGGTTCATAGACATGGAAAAATCTCAAATATCTTGAATCTTAAGCAATATTTGGTACACAACATGCAATCCTTCTAAGACCTGACAAATAATGTATTTGGGCCCTGGGTAACAGTCCAATCCACCTGCTTTTTGTCATTTCCTGGAAGGCTAAATGCCAAAATACAGTATGTCTGAATGCTCTTTGGATAGCAACCCTTATCAAGTATCACACGTTTGGATACAGGAAATTATTTCCAGGCTAGAAAGGCACTATAAACCAGACACAGATAAAATACTTCAACATCCTCACGGTTAGTCAGATGGGGATGACACTACTTAGGTGGGGGGTGTGTGTAATAATCTAGTGAAATTAGCAAGCAGTCAAGTGAAAGAGTTGTATTATACCCCCTTTTCACACTAAGTAGTTTTGAAGCAAGTGTTGCCATAGCTCAGGAAGAGGTACCAAACGTCACCTCTTAGGAAGGTGCTACCTGGCAGTGTTCTTCAAACCACGTGGTCTGCGCAGCCCAGTAATGAGTGCTGAGGTGAATTGTGGAGTATGCAGTAAGAATGTAGAGTGTGTGGCTGGAACTGCTGTAAGATCTTAATATTTTAAAATATAAAATCAGTGATACTGTATGCCACCTTTCCCAGAGTTTTTTGAATGCTGCTGCCACTAAAGTAGATGCTTTAGTAGAAATTTTTGGCAATTCTATGCCTTTAGTTCCCACTCTCATTTCCAACCTTTCCTTATCATATCCTACTTAGAGCCAGTTCCCAGGCAGTAGATTGAAGCTGCCAGTATAAACTGCAAGGAGAGGAAGTAAGGAGGAAAGGGATTTCCTGCATTTCATTCTCAAATAACTAGAAAACATTATTATAAGAAATAAAGGAAAAAGAAATCACCGAATTCTTTAACCCTGGGCCGGGTATTTGATGCTGGAGGTTGGGAAATCCATTACACAGCATATCTAGACACTTTCAGCCACTGAGTTTCTCTGTGCAGGATAGACTGAGTTCTTTACCCAGAGTCAGAAGCTTTCACTTTCTGGCTCATACAATTTGAAATTCCAGCTCTCCAGTAGATTCAAGCTTCTTCCTACTTCTTTGCCTTTTATCCCATGAAACCTGTCATGAAAGTGTGCCATGGTTTAACACTACAATGAACTTCTCTTGCTGGGAGCCTAGCTAGCAACAAGGGGTTCTTGCTGTAGTAATTCCTAAAACGTACAACTCAAATTCACATACAACAATTTAAAGGTATTTCCATTTCTTTCACCCCTGCTAGCTTTGGATCAGACTGTCACAATGAATCTCTAAACAGCAAGAACAGTTATAAATTTGATCTAATGCGTTCAAATCAAATCTGCTGTTATCTCAAACCCCTCAGGTCCCACACTGGGCACCAAAAAGGTCTAAACCAGCTGGTAACTAAGCCCCATACAGCCACTTGCTCACTCTCCCCTCGTTTGAAGGGAGAGAGAATCAGAAGAGTAAAAGTGAGGAAGCTGGTGGGAGTCTCACAGGCAAAAGCCACGCATGCAAGCAAAGAAAAGCAGGAAATTCATTCACCACTTCCCGTGGGCAGGCAGGGCTCAGCCATCCCCAGGACAGTCTGGCTCCATTAGGCATAGTGTCGACTTGGGAAGAAAAACTCTATCACTCCAAATGCTTCCCCCTTCTTCCTTCTTCCCCCAGTTCTATAAAGGCCTGGACTGTGCTAGAACTGCTCAACAGTAACTAAAACATCCCTGTAATATCAGCACTGTTTTCAGCACAATCCACAACATAGCCCCATAAAAGCCACTGTGAAGAAAATCAACTCTATCACTACCACAACCAGCACAAGGAAAAGGCCTGAATATTACCATGAAATCTGTCCTCCTGTCTCTTCCTTCAGTGACCTTCAGTCAATTTATGTGGGTGTTTATAGATCAAGTGCAGTGTAGAGCAATCGGTACTTCTAGAATAGGAAACTGCTCTCACAAACTCTTGAAAAGGACTGCCCCACATCCTTTGGCTGCTTTTAGTTGGAAGAGAGATAAGTGGGCTTGTGTTTCCTGGTGTTAGCACACAGGCTGGCAAGGTTAGCATCTACTACTGACCCTTTCCTCTTGCCCCAGTGCATTGAACTTACTTGGCTTCTGGTCCTAAATACAGCACTTACAAGGCTGGAGTTGGGGAAGGAAAACTGGTGGAGGAATGGGAACAGGTAGAGGAAAGGACACATTAGTTTGTACTAGTCTTTCCACATGTCTCCTGTTCAGAGGGGGTGTGGAAAAATAACATCTTTGGAGGGGAACAGAAACAACAAAAAAATGAAGCTGGTTCCTCTGTGCTATGTTTTTTTATTTATTCATTCCTCACTCTTTCTCCATCCTTCCTCACAGGAACCATGAAAGGACAAAACAGCTGGAACATACAATTACTTATGTCCTGTCTTTTGGCATGGCAGAACCACTCCCTTGCTTTCAAAGTAGATTTTGGATTTTATGAGAGCCTTTGGCAATCACCAGCTCTATCCCTGAGGCCCAGAGCAAAAGCTGCAAACTTTCGACTTTGGCTCCTGCAAAATTTTGAAGGTGCCTTCATTTGATCATCCTAGACTTTTTCACAACACTGGGGTGATAGTGTGGAAGGATGAAGGAGGCAAATTATTGAATAGAAAAGGGTGTAAAAAAGATCCAAAACAAGTTCAACCCAGTTCAGGGGCGAGAAAAGAATATCTATCTTAATTGTACTGAATCTCTTTGAGCTACTCAGAGAATTCTGTTTGGCTCTACTGACAGTCTATAGTGTTTCTTTAGAAAGATTGGATTATACCCCATTTTTCCTATCCATCTGATGCCTAACATATATGTTATTTCACTCAGTCACACTCAATCCAACTCATTTTAATAGTAACTTTTATGAATGCCACAATTTTTATTCATGTTTCTATCAAAGGCAATTAACGGAAGGTAATGATGACAACAGTGATTACAGGTGAACTAGCTTGTGTGCTCCAGATGACTGGAGGTTTTGGAAGTGGCTTAAATTTCTCTCTTAATACTGTGGAAAAGAGAAACTTCTGTTATCTGCCAAAAGATGTGACACCAGTTGGTTGGCTGTCTGACCACGTGCATTGCAATCTTGACTTTTTTATAGTATCTCATCTGTTTCTTATTTTTCTTCTTTCTCTTTCTTTCTTTCTTTCTTTCTTTCTTTCTTTCTTTCTTTCTTCCTCTCTGTAAAGTTGTAAAGAAGAAACTGGAAAGAGAAGAATGATTTTTAGAAAACAATTGTGAACATTATTTTGCTTATCCTTATAGTTCCTCTTTTTACTGTATAGAAGATAATGCATACATAGACATACTTTTCTGGGTAACTGCTTCTCTTAGCAATCTCTTCACTGCTGATTAGTCCATTCTATTTTCAGTTCTGTGAACTGAAGGTGAAAGTGTAGAAGAGATAGAATATGCTTTTCTTGGTGTGGATACCAGCCGCAGTGCTGCTTCATAGTAACACACGGAGAGTCCTTTAAATCACCTACAATAATCCAGCAAGTATTAAAAGCAGCACGTTTCCCACTCATCCAACATTATGCTGTTTCCAGAAATTCTTTATACTGGAAGGTTGAGGCCAGATGGGATCTAATGGCAGAACTGGCTACTGCAGAGCAGGGAAGCACTGAAATCCCAGCTCTGTGTTGGGTGAAATTGGTTACCCATAATCTGCTCATGCCAGGCACAGCTGACACAAAGCAATGCTAGAGGAAGATACGAGCTGAGGGAAGGGAATCCCTGGAATTGTATATGCATCCTAATGAGCAGCTGTGTGACTTGAGGTTAAGTTTGTCTGATGGGCAGGTAAGTATCAAAGGCAACATTATCCTAATGCAGTCTTCATTTTTTCCTGAGAGGCTTTTGCTGGCTTTCAGCACAGTAATGTGTCTGCTTGGATCTGAACTGCAGTGAGGGGACATGGAGTTCCCTTGGGTAATCGTGGGGAAGGTATTATAGACGCAGTGCTAATGTGTGCACACTTCAGTGGGTTAAGTACCGAATTACTATTTAACATTAGCTGGGCTCTTTTTCCATTTTTCAACCCAGGCTACTGAATGGAGGCCAGGAATCGAATAAAAGGAGCACTTTAGGGACGAAAAAAAAAAAGAGAGAGAGAGAGAGAGAGAGAGAAATTAGGTTGATAATGATTGTGGAAATGAACCTGAATAGTAGGATCCTCAAGTAGCACATTTTCAATGCTGTCAATGGCAATGAAAATAAGAGCAGAAATTCCAGCAAGGAAAATGAGCAAATGCAAGAAAGAGCTAAGAAGGGAGACAGGCTGAAAGAGCATTTACAAAAAGAGTTTTATTGGTTGGTAAATTCATTATCTACTGGGCATGGGTGAGTATCAAAATTACTAATGAAATTGCTGAGTTGGCTTTTTTTTTATACTGAGTTGAATTGCAATCACCAAGTTATTATTACCTTACCTAATGTGAATAAAGTGTATTCCTTTCCTATTGACTCCACAGAAATCTGCAGGCATCTAAATCAAATAATAAAGAATAGGGACTAAGGGTTTTCAGTTAGAGTGCTATTCACATGTCAGTGCTGTTTTGATTTGGGATTTTTTATAAGTTACCCCAGGAAAGGAAACCTATTCTAGGTGTCACAGTTTTTCTTGCACTCATACTAATATGACTACAATTCAAACTGGAGAAACTTGATCACAAACTTCACCCAATATATGCACTTTTCTGTAGGTACAACTTACATAAGCTCTGTCTTAGAAAAATCAAGCAGTTATGAAGAGGACTTGCAAGATTAATGCAGAAATATTCTGCACATTGAAGTTTTTTTAAACTAAAAACTGCTGAGGGGCTGTAGCCCAGCACAATGGACTATAAACTAGAAAAAAAAAAAAGACTGCTGGCAAAAGTTAAGCCAATAACAGGAGAGAGGGAGAGAAAGCATATGTATTTTCTTGCAGTTCTGAATTGGTCTTAATAAAGTTATTGTTACTTGAAACTGCTCTAATGGAACCTGCTTATACATCCTCCTGGTTTACCTAATTTCTGTCTCTAGCTGTAAACTCTCTGGGAGTTGATCTGTGTTTTCATTTTGTGTTTGTACAGGGCTCACAAATTGGAGAGATTCTGAGTGGGGACTCCTAGAGGATAGTGTAAAACTGAATGAAAATTATTGGTCATGATGATGATGATGGTGGTGATGATGATAATAATAATAATATGCTTAAACATTAGAACACTTAGTGAAATAACCCAGTTGCATTTAAAAAGTACAGCAGACTTGTTTCTTTTAGACATGATTTTCCAGAAGACCATCATCACTAAAGAACAGTAGAGAAGATCAGGTTAGACTATATTATATGAGCAACTCTCCCCATTTGTCATTCTAGAAAATTCTAAGTGAAAAAAAACCCACCAGCCAGAGCAGAACTTAACACAGTTGAAACATCCCTCACATAAACATGGTACATGTAAACATATTCAAATTATCTCTACAGCAATGTCTGTACCATTTTATGCAGTTTTGTAACCAGCTTCCAAGGTGTCTTGAGGGTGCTTTACTAAATAGAAACTAGTGAACATGTGGACAGGGGTCCCTTAATTAGCAAAACCTGGAATAGCTAAACTTATTTAAACAGTGCCGCTCGGTGGCAGAGAACTCACGGGTAAACTGTGTAGAAAGATTACAATCCAGTAACTGCAGAATAGGTAATTTTATAAGGAAAAAGCACTGTGAAATCCAATCTCTGAGAGGTTAAAATGCTATCTACTGAGAGACAATGAAGCTATAATCAGGTGACACTATCTGAGGAATTAGGGTCTCCAGATCTTTATAAAGTAAATATAGACAGAATCAGCCCTAGGTTGTTTCAGGGACTAAGACAAAATCAATTTTTCAAGTAAAAGCTATTGTTTATTTTCTGTGTGTCAGGCTTCTGATCTCTGTGAGCAGATAAATCCTTTGGTCAGTAGCACTGGCCTGTGCATCACAGAAACACATTAACAGTAAATAGGACCTTCCAGCTCTTCAATCTGGGCAGCAGGGAAGACTGAGATATATAGTATGTAAAGACAGACAAAAATTAAAGAAAGAGAGATGGCTGATCCTTCTTATGACTAATGCTTTACAGTTCCTGTTTCATTTTTCTACTTGACCTGTGATCTCTCTTTTAAAGTTTCTATCTCTAGACCAAATAAAACCATAATTCAGAAGTTGTATGAATGGCGGCATCTTAACTTCAGTTACATAAAAGCTCACTTACATGTCTAAAATCAGTTTAAATGGATTTTTAAATTCTATTTAATTCACTGAAGTCCTAGACCATTTTTAAATCCATTTAACTGTCTCACCAGATTCATATGCACTCTGTATTTACCGTATGCAAATGATACAGTGAAATCTTCTTACAAAGACTCACTTTTCTTGGTTTCTAACTATTTTTTGTTGTTGGAACTTTGATTTTATTCACCATGATGCATGAATCGCCTAATTGCTCCAAAGTTTGAAAACTGATCATGCAGTTTCGCTTATTTTTTCCTTGGTGAAGTTGTTGTCAGTTTTTCTGTCCTTTCTCTACTTTCTTCTGAGGACCAGAAGACCAGTCAGACTTCAAAACGTGTTGTGAAAATTGGCAGGAAATTAAGAAATTCCAGATCAAAGACTAACACGCTCAAGGCTAAATATAGATCCAAGCAGAGCAGAAGGCAGTAAGTTCCAGCATCTCTGCTGATAAGGTCACTGTGGTGGAACTGCCCTTCTCAATCATGAAATTTCAAAAGACGCATGTTTGATTTTCAGATAAATTTCAGAGTTTTAATTACTGCAAATATTCCTGGCATCTTCCAATTTTATCATTAGACATGAATACTTTTCTTTCACGCTGCAATGTAGCATAACTCTGTATTAGACTGAGCCATGAGCTACACGTTTCACTTACCCTCCATTATTGTAATCATGCAGGCTTGAGCAGGGGCAGACTATCAAAATATTAACTATCTCTTCTCTCCTCTTATTTGTGAATAAACAAGACTCAGAATTTCTTCTGATTTCTCCTACTTGCAACCCCTTTTTTGCGTCTTTCTTTTGAGTAGATCCTTCAGTGAAAAGAGCAGTTCTGTGAGCATCACATTTTAATGTGCCTGGTTTCCCAAGGCATTCTGTGTTTAAAACCTGCTTGGTAGCCCATACTGCTCTTTTTTCATTTGTCACTATCAACACTAATATGTGCTCTCTGCTCCACCTGGGCACATATTCTCACAAAGCTTCTACATCTTAATATAGCAGAGACTCACATCACCAGATTTGGCAGGAGCTGGTTGATGCACCTAGCTACAAAGCCAACAGAGAGATTGTATAAATTTATTTCCTTGGGAAATACATTAGAAAATACATTGTCCTCAAGTATAGATTGCTCTAATTTTTCATGTACCAGAGGTAAAATAGCCAGAATGTACTCATACACAAAAGAAATTATGCACACTGCCTTGCCTTACGTGGTGGACCTGGGCTTGTGTAGTCCAATCCTGTTCCATTTTTTTACCTCATCACCTGGAACCTCCAGATCTCACCACCAGTCAAAGGACTTCCACGAGGAAGCACCAGAGGTTCACAGCTCAGATACCATGCCTGCCTTGTGTTAACAGCCAATTACACTGCCTGGTTGCTGAGAAATTGATTATTCTTTGAAAAGACAGTGGGTAACCTTATATTTGAGCCATTATGTTATTCTTAGAGTGGTTTCCTAAAAGAAACAGAGGCCACAGAAGCCTTTCCATTCCCTGACAGTGGCCTGCATAGTCCATCTCCAGAGCAGTGGTGTAGGAATCCAGCTCCCTCAGTAGATTGTATTAGTCAGCTGCTATGAACATAAAGCTGGATTTCACTCCCATGCTTATAAGGTTTCCCCCTGCTGTGCTCTGATTGCTTCAGCTTTTTGGCATAACTCAGCACGACCTGCCAGATGGCTTACTCACAAAGGGAATTCTCTTTCAGACAGCTTCTGGAATTTTCCCAATGACAACCTCTTTTTGTTCTGGATATTTCTGGGCTCTTCCAGTTCACTTCCTATAAATGCAAAAAACCCCACAGCTAACGCACATCTCTTCCTCATTCATCTCTCCCCCCCACCCCAAAAAAAAAAAAAACCAAACCAAAATTGCACTATTTTACAGCATTCAGGTTATATAAGGAATATCACAATTGTCTCTTTTACAGGCAGTCAGTATGAGTTTCTTTTAAAAGGATTACCTACTACCTCAAAACATTTTTTAAAAAAATTACAGGTAATTTGCACTGAATTCCATGTAGACTTACGTATATTAATGTAGAGTTGTCTATGTTAACAATTGAGGGCTGAGCAAATTTTGTTTACTCTAATATCTGTTTCTTTTGAGATAATGAAACCATTTTTTTCTAGCAAATTTTAATAAATACTTTGACTTCTACACAATGTGGGCCTGCTTTTCCTTAGAGCTCACCTCCACCTAAGAATCTTTTACATTTACTTCTCTTTGAAAAACCCCAGTGTTCTTTATGTTTTGTAGATGTTCTTTGATGATTGAAAAGGGACATCTCTAGTTTTTTGTGAACAGTTTTTTGGGCCACAGGGAATATTAGCTTTGTGCACTGCCATGTATTTGGAAAGCAGTTCTCTTACAGTTGCTGTGAAATATTGGTTTCAGACTCAAAATAAGGATTTTGGAAGTTTTAATTTTTTTTTCATCTTTCTTATATAATTGTTTATGGCAGTTTCTGTGTGCTGATATAAATCACAACTCTATTGTTAACTTTGAAAAGCCTTTTTGTCTGAACATTATTTCTCTAGTATTCCCAAGCTTTCCTATTCCTCAGGTTTACATTCAAATTACACTCCTTTTTAATTTTATAGAAACTAAATCAGGCTGGTCATAGACCTTGGAAAAAGCCCAAAGCAGTTTCTTCTGCTGGCTCTTCTGATGAAGTAAAAGAAGGTTCCTTTCCTGCTGGAAGACAGAGAATACTAGATTTAGTTTTTGGTTGTGAGAATAAGTAATCTGAATGTGGTAGTCTGATGTGTGACCATGCTGAGCAACATCACAACTAGTAAAGATATTAAGAGGGAATAGCACCTCAAAAAATGTCTAAAAGACAGACCTGGAGTCCACTTCTTTGATAAGCCTGTAAATTTGATAGACCCCAACAGGTTCTTGTCAAATTTCTAATTTGTCAATGGATATCTTCCACTTTCTCTTTCAAATTGCTCCTTTGCAATAGAGCTCATTGATCTTTCATAAAATTCGCATTTGATTATGTTAGGTACTTATTCTTTTTAGGAGAAATACATCATTAAATGATTGGGAGATGTGAAGGATTGAAAAGATAATTAACACTTAGATTAAAGTTCTGCAGATCAACAGCACTCTCTGAATTGTCTCAATTTTAAGCACTAATAATAATAATAATTTCTCTCTAACCACACATCTAGCAACAAAAAATTGAAGTGGAAATTACTTTCAATTTAATTGACACAGAAGTCAGAGTGAGTTCTTATTCCTTAATTGTTATGAGGCTACTATGAGATTTCCTATGACATTATTAATATATTAATTATTTTGGTTTTGCATTGTCAAATCATCACTCTACCTAATGGAACTCACCTTTCCAAAATAAACACTTATTTCTTATTTCCCTTATTAAAAGGAAGATGAACACCAATCCCCAAACTAAAATTACATTTCAGGCATTACCAATTGCACCTTTGGATATTCCACTTGAAAATGGTTGCTTCTTTGTCACCATTTTCCTTGGCTGCCAAGGGGACAAACAGATGCCATAGCAAAGACTTTTGAATATAGGCTGGTTTTACCTGCATGCTGCACAGTCTGTGGCACCCCTGTTCCAGCTGTTGGGAATTTCAACTTCCATCCATTGGGCCTTGTTTCAAAAACATGGCTGGAGCACTCTCTGGAAATACTCCACAAGTACTGTGAGGCTTTATTTGCTTCAGGGAGTCCATTGGGAACACAAACCTTTTGTTCAAGGATCCAGGAATGGTGTCAGTGGAGTAAAAGATAATATTTTCTCTTTATTCTCTTACAAGTACAGAACTACTTGGCAAGGTCTGATTCATCCTTGGAATAGCGTAGAACCACAGAAGCAGAGAATGGTTTGGGTTGGAAGGAGCTTGAAAGTCCTTCTAGTTCCAACCCTTCTGCCATGGTCAGGGACAGCTTTCACTAGATCAGGTTGCTCAAAGCCCCAGCCAATCTGTCCCTGAATCCTTCCATGGATGGGGCACCCACCACTTTGGGCAACCTGTGCCTGTTTCACCACCCTCACAGTCAAGAATTTCCTCCTAATATCCAATTTAAGCTCTTCTCTTTCAGTTTAGAGTTATTCCCCCTTGTCCTATCACCACCTTGCCTTGTAAAAAGTCCATCTCTGTTTCTCTTGTAGCCCTCTTCAGGTACTGAAAAGGACTCTAAAGTCCCCCCAGGGCCTTCTCTTCTCCACGCTGAACAGCACCAGCTCTCTAGGCTGTCTCCATAGGAGAGGTATTGCAGTCCTCTGATCATTTTTGTACTCCTCCTCTGGACCCACTTCAATAAGTCATTTAGGCTTTATTGCAATTTTCAGGCTCTATATCAGACTTCAACAGGAAAACCGACAAATTTTTGATTTAAGTGTCTAAGCAACGATAAGACAGCAAAAAAAAAAAAAAAAGGAAACAAAACCTGTCCAATCAATTAAGAATGTGTTTTTCTTGCTCTAGATTCTTCGATTTAGAAATATTTTTTTTTTCCAGAAAAAAATTAGAATGGTTGAGGCCAGTAAATACACATAGAAATAAAAAACAATTGGGAAAATATTAGGAAGACAGAGAAATAGAATAATTTATTGTTCTTTTGTACCTGAAATGTGCATTGTGAGGACATGTTCACTTACCCATACATACAACTAATCTTACTGAGGTACAGGTCATGTAAACAAATACCCAAATACATATGTACACAAAAGACATTTAAATTATCAGTATTGCTGAAAAAAATTTATTCTTCCTGTCCAGTTTTAAAAATTCTATTTTTCATCTGTACAGCCTTGTGCCTTTAAATATATGAAGAAGGGTAGATAAGATTGGGGGGGGCGGGGTTTGGATTAAAAAGGGGCTCACAAAAATAATTCTCTCTGTATAAGGTTGGAAAACACATTCACTCCTGATCTAAAGGGACACCAGAGATTAAAATGGGATCCATCACAGAAGCACAGAAATTAATTATACACATAGCTGTTCTCTGTGTGAATACCCATATTTACATGCACAAAAGAACAGTCATCTGCTAATAAGAGTACTTGTCACTTGTCATTAAGCCTAAAAGCTTGTACACTCCTATCATGAAGAGTGAAGCTTATATTGTAAATTTGAGGACTAAGAGTATGTGAGCAGGTTCAGCTCATAATCAGACATGAACCTATTCTGCCTGAGTTCCAAGCCAAGCAGAAGCTGGGTAAGCCCGTTTTCTGCAGCCCCAACTTTGAAGCAATATGTTCTGCTTCTCAAACTTTACAAGTTACAAATGTTAACCTCGACTCCAGGCTTGTTTGAAGGATATGCAAGGTGACCTCCTGTCCTCAAGAAAAAGACTTAGGAGGTTCTGTCAGGTTGCCCTGTCTACTCATGATGCTAACACCTCCTCTTTGGCTCTGTCTCCCTGAATCTGATTTGACACAGGAGACCTTTTTTGAGTTTAGTGTGCCAGAGAAAGTACATTAAACTGCAGCATCGGGTTTGCCATATGTCTTTGATAAGTACCTAGGATTATGTTTGTTCTTCTAATGACAGCATGACAGCTCTCAATGGGCATGCTGGGCTAATTCATCAATTGTATCCTCCAGTGAAATCATAACCAACTAGCAGATTATAGAAGAATATAATATATATAGTCTGATCATTAATAATCCTGTGTCCAATGTTGACTTTATGCTATTATTCTAGTGTGCCAGATATTCCAGATAATCTCATTTAATTTTCTAGCCCTCCTTTACATTGACATTGCTTTCTCATTTTGCATCACCAGAATGTTTTTTTTTTCATAAGCAGAAATATTTTGCCTTTATCAATCAAAAGATTAACTATGATCAGACCAGTATCTGCTGCTTAAAGAATTTCATTAATGATCAGGTTCCAAACGAAATAGTTCTTTTTTTACAACCTTCAGTGCACTCTAGGTGTCCTTAACACTGTATCAAATGCATTTCTCTCCACAAATTATTGATAACCTTCCCTTGTAACTAATAAGAAGCAATTTCTCCATGATTTGGAAATGCTTATAGATGCTGCTCTGTCTGGATAAAATTGTCCCAAGTTTAGTAAATGTATTTACATGCCCAGTAATAGGAGAGGGTGATGGTGGTATTAGTGTTTGGATTATACATAAACAACACCTGTAAAAAAACAAAAGAATATCTTCCACTCCATCTGAGAGTGTGAAGAGTAGAACTCATACCAAAGAGCACTCTAAAAATGACACTATTCCAATTTTATTTTTACAATATCTCATACATTTTTACCGGTAAAGTCACAAATTAGACAAGATGAAGAAAACTTCTTTGAAAAAAATCAATAAATCAGTATTTTTCTACATCCTTTATTCAGATAAGACATATCATAACCTGACTTCTTGCAAAAATTCACAAGATTGTTATTATTGTTTTTACAATAAATTCAAAACTGTCACTGAAAAAATGAGAGGCTTTGTTATAGCAGGAGCAAGGGCTAATAAAATTTCACCTTGTAGATCTGTTATTGTACTTTACCTTTATATTTGAGGCTCTCTAACAGTTTTTTTCTTGTGCTTTAATGAAAATTTGGAGTTCAGTCTTTAAGGAAAAAGTAATATATTAATCTATTCTGCTAGCGAGCCTTACTAAATCTAAATTTGTGTCTCTGTTGAATAGTTGATCTATGAAAAGAATTTTTCACCAGTTCAGGAGGGAAACATACAGACTGATCCCCCTGGCCACTGAACTATGTAGCATGTAAATATAAACATTTTTTTCAAGTGAAATCCATCTTAGACCAGCTCCTGGTTTTCCTTTGTTTTCATAAACGTAAGCTCATTTCTCTTCCTATTTAATTTTTTCTTCAACTCATTTAATTGACCTTTTCTATAAATTGATCGTCTTTCACAGTACTTCAGCATTAACTATTATACCTCTTTCTTCCCACTATATATCCAGAAAACAAAACACTGTAGAAGAACTCACTATAGCTTTCTAATTAAGACTGAATCAAGGATTTAGCTTCATTGTTATGTATGAAAAAGACAGCATGTGTGCTGCTGAGCGCAGAATAAATTTTCTGATCATTTGTATGTAAATCCGTTAATTAGTTTATGAGGAAAAATAATTTAAAATATTACCTTTAAGAAATTTAACACCTGCTGTACCTCCCTGCCCCACAGCTTTCCTCGCCACCAGGCCCCTGCCCATGGCACCCCTGTGTGGAGACCCCAGCCCAGGCAGGATTTCCTCCTGCCTCTCCAAAGGAGGGTGCAGGTTTTGTTAGTACATGGTTGATTTTGATCACCATATTCTTCAGCCTCTGTGGATGGGTGAGAGCTGCACAAAACCAGCTAATCAATAGTTATCTGGGTGAGGAAAAAACAAATAACAGAAGAAAGTTTTGAAAAAGTGTCTCAAGGTATTTACTGCTACACAATATTGACAAAGACCCACTGGGAAGCTAAATCTGCCAATCAAACTAATTGGATTTAGCAGGAAATGATGGATTGAAGATGTATGAAAATAACCATCAGTGTGACTGAGAAATGAAATGCCAAATAAATTTACAATAGCAGTTGTATCTAGTTTATCAGCCTCCTGTCTGCCTAACCTGTGGCAGAGAGAATAAATCATAAATTTTGGGCTCTCCTGCCAAGATAGAAACATTAATCACATATAGTCTGCAGGTCCTGCTTTGAATAAATGTAACTTCTGACATAATTTTTGGCAAAAAACTGCAAAATTGTGTATGCCAGAATTAGGTTTGTAACCAATATTTGTCCTTGTCATAGAAAGCATATCATATAAAATTATGTTAAAGTGGTCTGTCAATCAAATAACCCATTTTTGTAATATCTCAGAATTTTTTATTTTCTGGTGCTTCTTTACCCTGCTCTTGCATATTTTAATGTGTTCAGAGCAAAGGAATATCTTAGTATCATTATGAAGCTAATTTTATTATAAAATTTTAATTGTAAATTTTAATGTGGCAACCATCACATATTTTTATGTTGAGTTCCTTGAAGAGATCCATTAGAGTAGTCCTAATTATTACACCTTCTTTTCATTTCATTAGAAGTCTGAAATGAGAGAAAATGAGAGAAAAAGAAATTGTTTCTTTTAAAGAAAAACTGTAGTTAACCAGCTTTGGAGATTTAGTCTAAAACAGAGCTTTTGGTTCATTCTCTTTGTATCCAAGCCAGTAGGCCCTGATTCCTTAGCAGCAGTTTGGGATCAGTATCAGTATCACAGCTCATTTTACCTGAGTTAACACCACAATGCGATTTTCAGCTTGCTTTCAGTCTTAGGACTGTTCTGGCTTTTAGTTCCTGCTTTTTGCCATCAGCATTCTTTGAATTCTGTACAGCACAAGAAGACTTTTAGTGTTTGACTTCATTAACCCCGTGCAAGTAAATAGTTCAAGTGAGAATCACAGATACGTATTTGCTAGATTTGGAAGTCCCAGTTTCCGTTAAGTTAATATTTCTTTTACTTTTCGAGATTTTCTGTATTCCACTGCAAAAGAAACTTCCCAAATGGCTGGCAGAACACTAAGCTGTTCACTGAACTGTCATACCACAAAATGTTTCCGGATAAAAGTGTTCCTTCTTACCACAGCAGTCTTAAAACTGACTTTCATAGATCTGCTGAGAAGTCATGTTCATTTTAGGCAAAGTAAATAATTTTTTTTTAAAAAGTTACAATGGCAACTCAAGGCTGCAGAACATCTATTAAGTTTTTGAAAAAATAATTTCCTTGATAATACAGTCAGGTAGATATTGTGCATATATTGCGTTTAAATGATGTTTTGTCAAAGAAAAACAATAAATAATCTTCTGTACTGCCATGTAGTGAAGGTTAGTACTACAGGGATGGAACACAGCAGATGTGTTCTGTATCAATTATATGTGTATGTGCATACTGTATGTATTGTGCTATGTACAGCATGCAGCTATAGTGTAATACACATAGAGTCTGTATCTATACATGCACTATATGCTGTATATAGAGTGTATAAACATTACAGATACACTATATACACATTAGTGTGTCATTTCAGGCGCTGGGATAGGCTGCCCAGAGAAGTGGTGGAACCCCCATCCCTGGAAGTGTCCAAAAGGCATGTGGATGTGACATTTGGGGATATGATTTAGAGGTGAACATGGTGGGGCTGGGTTAATGGTTGGACTTGATGATTTTAGAGTTCTTTTCCAACCTGAATGGTTCTATGATTTAGTATCTACACATGACATTTAATAATGCATGATATGTATACTGTAGGCATTTATACACATTGTACTTGAATAACCCTTTCTGTTTCCTTCTTTTCCTGAGAGTAGAAAGAGGTGGAAACAACCAAACTGAATCAAAGCAAACCAACAATAAACACACCAGCATTAAACCCATACCCACTGTCAGGAACTGTCAAGCAACTCCAGTGTGGGCTTTTGTGCTCATATTTGGACTTACAAAACAACACCTCAGTAAATGGTGGCACTGTGAATGTTACCAAATCTTTAGCAAGACACAGATTATAATGTGTACATGGTATTTGAATGCTGCAATTTGTATAGTTGTTATTGACCACAGCACCAAGCTGATAATAATTTAAATGTTAGGAGAAGAGAAAAAAAACATTCAAGATGTTGCTCTTGAATTTAGTTCATACTGTATCAATCCTCTGGCACTCTGATGGCATCAGAATGGTCAGCTGTCATTGCCTGTGTAAGACCTAAAGTTCTCTTAATGGATATAAAAGCAACAATAACAGTAATGAAAGCTTCAAGACAATAATTCTAGTCCGTAGACTAGGTTGTCACCAGTTACTGCCAGGTCAGCTGCTGCTCGGTAAGGTGTCAGGATAGTCAAACATCGGTGACAGCTAAAAAGGATCAGCTATTCTTGCACTTGTCTCTGCTCTTCTCCACATGCTCTGAAAGAATTTAAGAACATGTTCTACTCCTCTTGAAATGAGTGCATCTAAATTTTTCTGGTCATGCATCAGAAAATTTTTTCCTCTACTTGAATGGTCAGATTTTGGAACTGCAATAAGATCAGAGAGACAGTAAACCACAAGCAAATGTGCTTTATATTTAGTGGGGCAGATGGTCTCAATTACCATATCTTGTTTCTTGTGCCCTATATTTTCCACTTACCCTGTTAGACCTTTCATATATTTCTAATGAGAAAATTGGGTAGATTTAAAATTTTATTTTAAGATTTTTTTTCTGAAAGCCTTGGTTTAATAGATGAGTTTAAATTATTTTTCTAGGAAGAAAGCCAACATGAGACAAAGGCTTTTTCCCAGAAGAGAAATGGAAAATATTGCTGTGTAACAATTCAGTATGTTACTGTGGCGTGGTTCAACCTCAGCTGGCAACTAAGTTACAGGCAGCCACTCACTTATCCTCCCCCAGTGGGATAGGAGAGAGAATTTAAAGAGTAAAAGGAAATGCATGGGGTGAAATAAAGACAGTTTAGTAGGCAAAA
>VXAD01003980.1:312510-392084 GCA_013399195.1 Dicrurus megarhynchus
AAAAAAAAAAAAGCCACACATGCCAGCAAAGAAAAACAAAGAATTCATTCCCCACTTCCCATGGGCAGGCAGGTGTTCAGCCATCCCCAGGACAGCAGAGCTCTGCTATGCACGATGGTGACTTGGGAGGCGAATGCCATAACTCCAGATATCCCTCCTTTCCTCCTTATTCCCCCAGCTCTATATGCTGGTCATGGCCCCATGTGGTCTGGGATATCCCTGTGGCCAGCTGGGGTCAGCTGTCCGAGCTGAGAACCCTCCCAGCTTCTCATGCACCCCAAGCCTGCTCGCTGCTGAGGTGGGGTGAGAAGCAGAAAAGGCTTTGAATCTCTGCAAGTCAATAACTAAAGCAGCAATAACAAAAATATTATTAACATCATTTTCAGCACAAATCGAAATCACAGCCCCATAAAAGCTGTAGTGAAGAAAAGTAACTCTCTCCCAACCAAAACCAGTACATGCTGTTATCAAAGAAAGTTTAGTTTTGGATTAAACCAGATTTTTACTCTATAGTCAAATATTTTAGGATTTTGACTGACACATGAATGGAGCAGAGTCAGTTCCAGGTAAGAAAATGAATTTTCCCTCTAGACACTTTAAAGTTCCGTAGCAATTGAGAAGCTCTAATTGATTACAGAACAATAGCTTGACTAATGGCTTCAGAAAGGGTATTTCCAAGTTTTATTTGTGTGCATGCACTTGTGTTCTGTACAGCACTGTTCTTTCAAAAGCATTTTCACTGAGTCTAGCCCACAAAGAATGACATCAGCATTGCATTTATTAGCATTAGATGGTATGCCATTATTATAAGAGGTCAGAGTAATAACACCAGAGCCTGGAAATGATGCTGGTCTACCCGGGTGGAAATTGGAGCCAGTTGCAATTTGCAAGTGCATCTGTGGTATCACAGTTCTTCCTGTTCTAAATCACTTAATATTGGCTAATTTAGGAAAACAAAACATCTTGTATATTTATTAAAATATTATTATTAATATGGAATTATCATTTTCATATTACAAGAAATGTAAAAGGTGATGTAGTTGTGGGAGTCTACTATTGGAAAAGTTTGTGCAAAAGTTATTAAATTCCTGTTTAAAACAAAATCATAGATCAACTTGAAAAACAAATACATTTCTGACCATTAATTCATTTTTAGCCTCATTTATTTTATTTGCTGAACACTAGTGTAATTTCTTGGCTGCTAAAATTCTTTCTATTAAATACAATATATGGAAAATAACGTCAAACCTAGAGGTTTTTTTTATTGTGGCAAATTTTATGGCTTATCACCACTTTTTACTTTTGTGTTTTGGTTTTCAATCATGAACAACGATGCATCTAGCTTCATCAAAGGGAGCAGATATTTCTACTTGATATTTTATCAACAGGAAAAGCATACTCGTGTCATGAAAGGGATCTCTTACTGAATAAGTGTTTCAGAAATCTTTAATTACAGAAACTCACACCCAATATTCATAAAAATATTTACAAGGTTCTGTTGTTAACACATCTCTTGGTTTTTGTTCGGTGTTTTGGGGTTTTTAAAGTCTTTTCTGAAATCCCCTATCTTTTTTCTTATTTATATCATTAGGGTTGAATGCTGCTGTATTTCCCAGTGTGGCAGATGGTTGGAGAAATGAAGATACAATCACCTCTCCAGACATTTACATAAAAATGAATGTACTGACATCAAATTAAAATCAAAGGAAAAAAAACCTCACAATGACCTTGATGAACATGGAAAAAGGCGAGAGATGAGGAAAAAAACCCAGCGACTGATGTAAGAGGAACTGTAAAATGTCTCCTACTGTTTTAAGTATGTCAATTCAAGAATTCTTCTATTTTTATTTTTGGCTTTTTGTTGCTTGAGGAGGTAGAGAACAGAGCCTGAGATGCAACTATGAATTTATTCTGTATACAACCCTTCAGCTAAAACATTAAGGAAACAGGTATTCTCTTCCTTTTCTTTCCATTTGTTACTAAGCTGTGGTTCTGACCTTCCCCAAATTTATTATAATACAGGTTTCACAGAACTGGTCTTCATTTTGAATTAATTGTGTTAGAATATTTTGGAAGGACACAAGGCGCCTGCCCGGAGATATGCCCCACTATAATTTAGTAGCATTCAATATTTAATAGTTTCTGCTTTGCAGAAGTTTTCTTCAGAGGATGAAGATGAGAGTTCAGAGAACGAAACAGTGCGTAGAAACCCCCAGTTTCAAGCCACACTGTCAGAAAAATCTGCTAGCTGTAATTACCAGTAGTCATTATTGCTGAGAATTTGAGGACTCTTCATGAAATGATCCAAATAGTAACTAAAGGCCAATTCTGAACAAATACTTATTATTACTGCTGTTATTACATAATTAAACATAGAAAGTATGGCCCATTGTGTAGAACCCAAAGAAAATTTTTGAGTCTAGAAAACATACTTTGAAGCCAAATAATTTTTTTTCAATTCTTTACATTTTATTGATGATCGAACATAGTATAGCTAGTCATGTCCCAAGACTGGTCGTCTGAATTGAGAAGCCCAGAACTCCTTATGGATCTGATGGGTATCTGCTTGTGGCATCTAAAACCTGAATCTAAAGCAGACCTCTGCTTAACCAACTTTTTTCCTAAAGAAAAAATCCCTTCTGTCTTTTACCTTACTATTAGAGGAGCTGCAGAGATATAAACTAAAGGTAGTTTGCTAAAGGTTATGTTGCTTCTGCCATGGTGTATTTTGCACATGAATAAAATGAGAAGGCTGCAGTTTCCAGTCAATCAACGTTTGATGAAATAGCAACACTTTAAAAAGCTCAGCTTAACAGTTGCAAACTTTCACTTGAAATATGGCATTTCTGTGTCACCTTCTTGAAAGTTCATAACAACTCTTGAAGACAGTAAGAAAATTACTGGTAATTTTAAATCTTCAGCTTCATTTGACAGCTCCATNGACAGTACATTCTCTGTGAATTCACTGGTTCTCGACCTGACACTTATTCATTGCCTCGCTCTCCTTCGATTATGTACTTGGCAATTGCTCATACTGAGCCTTGGAAATGGGAGACATTGCGTGAGTGCAAATAAATGTAAGCTGGGAAATTAAGGTTATCTTTTATGGCTTTTAAAGAACATGTAATAGAACCTTTATCTTCCCCCTGGACAGTCAACATCTCATTTGGAGCAAAAAACTCCCCAAAATGCTACATTTCCCATTCGAAGCATCATTGAAGGGAAGCAGAGATGGGACATAACAGTTACCTCATCAGTGGCTCATCAGCTTTAAATCTGGCTCTCAGAGAGGCCACTGTATATATTTCAGAATAATTCCAAATGCCAAGAGTGCTAAAGGGAATTATTTTTAATGTACTCATAGTTCCTTTGCCTTCTGTGAGGTTGGTTTGTGCCCACAAACATGATACATTTTGATTTTGTTTTGGGTTGAGTTCTTTTTTTCAAATGTAAGGTTGTTAAATACAAAGAAATTACTATGTGCTTGCAAAATAAATGTCCAATAAGCATTTTTCATATGGAAAAAACCCACATAATCTATAATATTTTGTGAGAATTAATAGACATAATAAACTAGAGGATTACTTTTTATTATTTCTATTAATATTGTCTTCAGTCTCATTAAATCTTCCTTACTTTTTTCCTCAGAAAGCAAAAAGTAAGTACAGTAAAATGAACATTAAGAAGCTTCAATGCTAATGGTCATAATATATTTTAATCAACTTCTTCAGAAACACATCTGTCCAAGTTTGAGATGCTGAACAATGTCATTTATGCGGACTTTTTAGGTTGAATGGGAAAAAGAAATGGAATTTCAGGAGAAGTCTCTCATGAGGATTACCAACCTGGTAACTGATATGAAGGGTACATGTAACTGAAAAATAAGCAATATACCTGCAAAATAAGAAAGGAAAATCTTCAAAACATAATTATATGTAGTCTTCATTTCACCTTTCTGCCCTGCTTACCTGGTATAATTAGCTCATGGTTTTCTTGTCAGTGATCTCTGTGTCAGTGGCTAAGACATGAAAGAGCTGTAACTTATTCGACAACTCAGACAATTTCTGGTTTTAACCAAAAAGGTTTTGTTTCCTCCCTGGTAGCAGTTTTCCAATCCAGCTTGGGGCCCAGGTATTTATGCATTGGGTTTTTCTTCCCAGGAACCAGGGCAAATAAGATGACAAGCATCCCTTATCAGTTTGCTTGGGAGGTGGGAAGTTTCTACGTATGGAAAAGAGAACAGACAGCTGGGAAAGGTAGCATTTTCCCAACAGTAGTCCCTGGAGGAGATGTGTTAAACAGCAGCGGCAGCTGCATGGGTCAGAGCTGTAACTACTGATAAGAAGAGTCTTTTTCTCTGCCTAAAGCACCATCAGCTTTCTTTCATCACTAGTAACATAGGAACAGGAGGGTAGGGCTGGATTTGTAGATGTTGCCTGAGAGCACCTTGTGAAGTCATATGAAATGCTTTTCACTCTTTTGTATGGGATTTTCTTGGCAGATAGAACTAGTCCTCTGGTTCAGTGGCGTTAACAGCATAAAGGGTGATTTAATCAATGGGCATCTGTTAGGGATGAATGAATCCTAAATATATCCCTGGCGTCACAACTGGAGATCCTCTCATGAGCTATCAGGGAAGACTTAGAGCCAAAGTGCATCTGATAACGTTCTGGGAAAGGAAAACTGGGATTTTAGGGACTCAAACTACAATTTAGGCGGTCATACTTTTTTGCAGATGAGTATTAGAACATTCAGTTTTGCTTGTTCTTTTTTTCAACAAATTTTCTTTCTTTTATTTACTCTTCCAGACATTTCCTTTAAGGTGAATTTTTCTCAAGACTTCATTTAGACAGCAATTTGTTTTGCTAGCTTTAGCTAATCAGAAATGAATAAATGGACATTTCAGACGGAGTAAATAGACTTCTTACAAGGAGTCCTACAGGTAAAACAAGGAATACAAGTTAATCCTGGGGAGATTCAGATTAGACACAAGAGAACAATTTTTCACAGTGAGAACAATCAGCCTCTGGTATAGTCTGCCTAGGGAAGTGGCAGATTCCCCAGTGTTGAACAGTTTTGAGATTCAGCTGTACAAGTTGCTGCATCATCTTGTCTAGACAATGCTTTTGCCAGGAAAGGTTGGACCAGATGATTCCTGAGGTGCCTTCCAAGCTGGTCTTCTATGGCATTTTACCCAAGACTGTCACAGCTCCTTTTCCTATGATTTTCCTTACAGGTTAGAATTAATTTACCAGTCTGTTGCTATCTTTCTAGCTAAGCTGCCTGAATACAATTTCACTGAATTATTGAATGTCAATTTCATTGTTACCCAATTTACCTTTAAAACAAATACTATTTTTGAAAGTACTTGATTTATTTAATTGATTGTGAGTTCTTGACTTGTTTTCCTGCCCAAAGTCTTTACCATGTGAAACTTTTTCTTCTGGGAGTTATTTCACAGTGTGTAAGAAGAAAAAAGTTACGCAGTCAAACTCTATTTGACATATGAGCTGAAATGCTAAATCCTCTGCTATCAGCAGTAAGCAGTTAGGCTCACAAGTGAGTCAAGAGCATAGTTAAATGGGATTCCAGCCAAAGAAATGGAATTACTTATTGAAGTAGTTACTCAGATAGAGGAATAGGGGTCAAATGCTGGGCTGTAATGAAGAGTATTAGTATAAACTACTGACTGGATGAAAAGTTTTCCAAAGGGATTTATGCTTTGTCAAAGGACTTTTGTACATTTTCCTTTCTGGAATGATGCATATGAGACATCACTTGTAAAAGTAAAAGCAGAAGGAAGGGCTCTTGGTTTCTTTTGATCCTTCTTTAAAGAGTACTGAAATACATAGAAAAATGAGACAGTTTATTACTCTTGAATCTATATGATGCTTATCTGTGTGCTTAAAAAAGTAAAGAAAGGTGTGTATTACAGCTGCAGGTACAATCAAGAATGGTGTGAAAACTGTGTTGAGAAACATCAATTGTCATCCATCATTGAGCTTCCCTGTATCCCTGAAAAAACTTAGGACAGTCACACATAAGAAGAAAATCCAGTTTAACAGCTGGAACATAATTTTTCAGTTTTTCTGTCACCTTTTTATTTTCAGATGTACATTTATTTTGATACATTCCCAATGAAATAGTCCTTTTACCTCGAGTTGGACCTGTGATCCTACCTACTTCTGTCTTTTCCCTTCTCTGGTTCAAACTATGGTCCTGTTTTTATTCTGCTTTAAATTTTTTCCTAATAATTAGTCTTCTCTCCCTCTGCCTCTTAACATAACATTGTTTCATGTTAGAAAAAATAAAAGTATTATGCAATTAACTGCTTTCTCTGGCTCTTCATCCCCTTTTCTGTCACTAAGTGTATTGAACTCCTTGCCAGCTTGCTTTTCTGAGCTTGCTGTTCTGGACGCTTTGCAAGTCTGCTTGTCACAAACTTTGCCTTCCTGCTCCCAACAACATTATTCTCATAATGGCCATTAATTATCTTTTATGTGTTTGATGTCCTTGAATATTCTTTTGGCATGTTCAAATCACCTCTCTAACTGTCTGTTGACATGGAAAATATGAGCATACTCACTTTCTGTTCTTTGGTAGCTGCATTTGTAATTTAATTATATCATTTGTTAGCAGTTCCTCAGAATTCTCTCATCTTCTCTCTGGTATGTCATGATGCCATCCGTGGTAACCCAAATTTGATCTCTTGCCTTCAAAGCAAAAAAAAATTTATCTACAAGACACTGTTTTTTGGGAGGAAAAACAGCATTTACTTTATTTTGGTTTCCTTGAGAGATTTATTCCTTTGAAGGCATATATTTAGAAAGATTCTGCTGAATTCTGAAGAAAAAAAAAAAATCCGCCTTTAGACAGAGGCTTACAGAGAATCTTGAGTAATATTACTTTATTTATTCTGGTTGGCATTAAGCTAATTTTCTTCACAGCACCCTGCATGATGCTGTATTTTAGATTTGTGACCAAAGCAGGGCTGATAACACAGGGATGTTTTAGCTGTTGGTGAACAACTTTTGCTTAGTATCTAGGTCTTTTGTATTTCTCACACTACCCTGCATGAGAGTAAACTTGGGGCACACAAGAAGCTGGGAGAGGACACAGCTGGGAAAGCTGATCCCAGCTGACCAAAGGGATGTCCCAGACCATGTGGTGTCATGTCAGAGCTGGGTGGAGGAAAGTGGGGTTTTCCCAAGGTGGCTGTTGCTTGGAGACCGACGTTGGTCTGTGGCTGGGAGGTAGTGAGCCATTGCCTTTGCGTCACTTGGGGCTTGGGGTTTAGCTGGTTGGTTGGTTGGTTTGGTTTGTTTGTTTGTTTACGTGTATAAAATAATAAAATAATTCCAAAATTTGTACTGCTAAAGAGGATAGCATTATAAAAATATATTAAGGGGTTAAAAAAAAATTAGACTAGGAATGAATATTGCAGGCATTTCAAAACACATTTTCTACTACAGCTTAAATCAGCCTTTCTCTTGACTAGTAGACCTTATAAATCTGGATTTTCTCTTTTCTTGTGGGTGCACTCCCTGAAAAAAAAAATATTTCCAAGTAAACAGACTTGGTCATTCATATGGGGGAGGTTCGGGGTTACAATATTCAGCATATGTGATACACGTTTCCACAGAGATGCCCATCCAAATGACTTATATTGAAACTCATCAGATGCAAAGTCTTAAGAAAATGTTTTTTGAACAGTAAAATTATTTCTTAACATATTTCTTAGTTGCAAAACGTGGGATTTTCAATAAGAAGGTATTACTAATGGAAAATTCTAAGCAAACTTTTATTCACATCCCTGACTGTGATGACATAGCCAACTTCAATTTTTCATGGAATCAAAATGTTCACTTTTAAGATAAGAAAATAACAGCCTTACTTTAAAATTTAAATTAACTTCTATTTTTATGATTTTCAATTAAGCTTTAAAACCCTATATATTTTTTTCCTGTGTACATAATATTTTTAGATTATAATTAAGTTCAGGAATAGTCATGTTCACTAATTAAAAACTCTTCATGTTAGGTGACATCGCTTATATTACAGAATTTTATGTCAAATGGAAAATATTAGCAAATGTTCCATTACAGAATTCACACCTCTGCTGTTGGGGTCAAACAGAACAAAATTCTGCTGAGTTCTGAGTTTTTTATGGACAGAATGCAGCAGCTTTTGTGATGTTCTTGTATCCCTTTCTGCCATTTCTCAAGTACACTGAAAGCTAACATAAAATAAGAGAGCGTTTCTTTCTCATTCTTATTTTGCCTCCAATCTGTATTTGAATTCATTGGGGTACTCTTTGATCAGTTGCTGTGCATTTTACAATAGCAACATCTGGGATTCCTTGATCTTGCAGAATTGTTTTTATTCTTTATAGCACTCGTTAAAGCAGTAATTAAAAAAACAGAAGCAGACCTTACAACCCTTTAAAAAAGTTATCCTTGAACAATAAGAGAAGGAATTGTGCATAACATCCTCCCTGATATTCACTGATAAGGCTTTATACCAGATTTGTCACCTCTTCTTATGAAGAAAAGTAGCTCTGCATTCCTCATTTTATTCATGGTGCCATAGGCACGTCCAAAAGGTCCACAGTTGCTTCCAGCTCAAACTTTGGAGAAACTTTGTGTTTTGAACAGAATTGTTCCCATTCTCACATGCTGGGAGCCTCCATTCAGAATCATTCATCTCTGTTTGGAAATCCAGTTTCACCTGGAAAAGGCCAGTCCTAGAAAGCATGGCAGAAGTATCATGCTGAAAACTTGTGAAGAGCAGAGCATGAGCTGTAGTTTTAAGGTGCTGACAGGGTCATGAGTGTCTCCTAAGCTGCAATGTCGGCAGATTTGCCACTTGTTAGCACTGTTCATTCTCCAAATTCCTAAGGCACAGAGGAGAGCTCTTCCCATATTGACACTGGGGACATAATCTGCAGTCAAGGAGAACATATTGAATTAGAGGCAACATCTCAAATTTTATGGGCAAGGCAGACTTATTTCAAAGTATGCTCCATGTAGAGGATATGTATTTATTCATATAACTTACACATTCTGAAAATTCAGAAAAGTAATTTATGCCATCATACTTTGACAATTCCCTGTCTACTCATTATACATGCATAACTATCATCCCACTTGTGTTTTCATTTGCTCTGGCCAAACACTGTCTGTTACAGTTTTCCTCCTCTCTTCAGCAATTATGGACTTTACAGCTAAGAAGGAAATTAGCAGCAGCTACAAGAACATTTAGAAACTATGTAGAAGCCATTTTTATTTTTTAACTTAGTAGCAGGAAAATTTTTTTCCTCAATCCTCTTTCATTATTCTGATAGCAGTTTGAAATTCTTGTTCCTCTTAAACTGTTTAATCGTGGCTTGCTCAGCATCCCATGCAAAAAAAAGCTGCTCGTAACTAATTTTCCTAAGACTTAGAATAAAAACTAAATGGAAAACAGTCTATAAAATTACATTACAGTCTACAAGCATAAGTTATAGTGCTATTGGAACTGAGAGAAACACTCAAAGCACTTTCTTTAAAATAAAAAAAAAAGGATGATACTCAGCAGCCAAATTTTAGTATTTTTTAAAAAAGGACAACTCTCAAAGCTTGCATGACTGCAAATTCTAATTATAATAAAACATGCTGTACTTTTATCTGGTTTTAAATGTGTCTCCTGAAACAAAAGTTGCTTCAAATTTAATACAGTATCAAAGCATGCCTGAGCAATTCCAGTAACATATTTGGGAAAGAAATATGAGAATTATAAAGAAAACCATGGTTACTGTTCATCAGCAGCATTTAGGTGTTGGTCTGTGACACTAAAAACTGTCTGAGCATCTAGGAGGCTGCAAAAGAAAAAGCTATTAATGACTTCAGAGGGCAAAGGAAGCAATGTCTGAAATTTGTGAAGAAGCTTGCTGCTATAAAGCAGAACGTACTAGGCTCTGCTGATGATTGTTCTACCTCATTATTTCTAGAGGGCCCCTTCTAAGATCATTCTTGTATTGCAGCGTGCTTTATGCAAACAGCAAAACAGACAGAACAGCTTAAATAGCTTCTCATTTAAACAGATAGCAAAAACAACAAATGTGATAATTTTGCCAAGTTCACAAAGCAGGCTAGGGCACTAAGCAGAGCCTCTCTTCTTTGACTGCTTTACAGCTGCCTTATTCTCTCTAGGCATAACACATCATCATTCTGTTCAAGCATTTTCTTGGAGTTGGGGCAGGATTTTTGGGGATTTTTTTCCTTCTTACTCACTTGTACACCTCACCAACATTTTTGTTGGAAGAAATGTTGTTTCCTAATCTGTCAAGTTATAGTAAAATCTGGCCTTTGAGAAGCAATCTCAGCTCCATTGACTTTATTCTTCTTTTCTATAAAATGGATGAAATGAAGAAACATCAGAAGCCATGTTTTAATCCAGGACAGCATCACAAAATATCCTAGGCAGTTTTCCATTAAGAAGAAAACATCTCCAGCAACCATAAGCAGATCTGTCTTCAGCCATAGAGTTAATGTAAGCCAGAAGATTCCCACCCACAGTGTTTTGAACATTCACAGTACTCTTGAAGATAGCCCAAATGCAGCCCTGGTAGAACTGGCAGAAACATCACCCACCTGTGGGATTTCCACGTGTTGGCTCTTGTGTGTGTGTCATGGAGTAACTCTGTGTTTGGAATTAACTGTCTTTCTGCAATTCCTGCTTCTTATACTGTGTGGAAAAACCTGTGCAGATGAATGCTACAGCAGCAGGATCTGCATTTTCCAGCTGAAGATGCAGGAACTTGGCTAAAGGCTGCTGAAAACTTGAGACTGGGGCATTGTAATGCAGCCTTTAGTAAGTGAGGCAGAGGTGTTCCACATAATTTTCTGAGATTTCTGAGATCCTGGAGGAGGAGAGTTTAGACACGGATGGGCAAAAAACTGGGCTTGTATTAAGAATCCACAAATGGAAGACAAATGAAACTATACTGAGCTGGACAAACGCAGGGTAGAAATCAGCAGTGACCAGGACATGCATCCGTCCTTACCCAAAGCCAACCCTCAAACCCTTCAATCTCACCTCTCCTATAGCAAATAAATGAGAAAACCAAAAGCACTGTCATTTCTCCAGTTATGCTCCACACAGGGAATGAAAAGTTCTGAAAGCCATTTTCTGGTTAGCTTGGATGGTACGGGCTTCACATTTGCAGGTGACCCATGTGAATGACACGAAAATGTCATAATGGAGTTTTGGTTTGCTCCCTTCTGCCCAATGGAATAAATACTGTATGGACATACACAGACATACACACACAATCTCTCTCTTTCAAGTGAGTCCTTTCAAACACATGTACACATATTGCCACTACAGTCCTCATAATTTATATTTGGTGATATAGCAAGCATGAGTAAAGCAACTACGGCATCAATTTGTTTTGATAAAACTGCTTGTAAGAGATTATTTACATTGAAAAAATTGATTATTTTTTTCTAGCAATGCAATTTTTCAAGTTCTTGCCAGTTGTGGTTTCATTTTGCAGGTTTTTTTTATTGGTTGGTTGTTGGTTGTTTGAGTGGTTGGTTTGGGGTTTTTTTTGTATTTTGGAGTCATCATGATACTAAAGATCGGTTCTAACAGCATCTCTTTTTGGACTGAGCCATGCCAGCTGGAGAAAATTACAAACCACTTTCATGTTGCAGCATATTTTGAATGTGACGATGTCAAAAGTGTCAGCACATTCTGCTGGTAATAATAAGCAAGTATAATAAAAGTTAATGTTGCTGCCTAGGCATAACCATTGTCCAGAGCCATGCATCCACTCATTAGAAGCACTACAACATTTCTGAAACCAGTAATTCCTGAGCTGCCATGCGCCGAAAAAAGTATTTTTTTGGTAAAATAGCAAGCCTGTCTTGCACCATACATGCTATACTTGAAATTAAATCTACCTTTTCATAATTTTCCCTCATTCACCGTTTCTTCTTCTCCTGCTGATAGCATTTAGCTCTTCGGGCACCTCTGTTCATCCATCCTAACCTCTTCCAAAATGCTGGAATGGCATCTTGAGCAGCCTGCTGTTTTCTTGTTCTTTGAAATCAGCAGTGACAAAAATGAAACCTACTTCAAGAGTGGCAAGAATAGAAAAGTAATTACTTGCGCACAAAATTAAACTAAATATTATTTTTCATTTCAGAAGTTTAATTTCATGCTGTTTGCTGCCATTTTTTTTCCACTGATGAATGACTATAGATGATTTTTTTCGCTAGTCAGCTACCTTTAATTTTAGATGGATGTTGATTGGTTAAAAGGGGAGTTAATGAAAAACTTCTTTGGAAGGATTAAAAGTCTGGCATGACATAATAGTTGATAACACTAACTGAAAGTCTCTTCATAGTCAATGCAGCTCATCTGTGTAACCAGTCTGCAGCAGTCCATAGTAACTCAGTTTGTCTTTCACAAGACCCAAACAATATATGATGGTAAAGCACATTCATCATCAATCAAGGGTGAAGAAATAAAGGCTGAGGCACAGGAAGCTGGGTTTCTGAGTCATGTCAGCAAGACAATTTAATTAGGAATGGAGCATAAATTAAGACCAAGGCACCTAAAAGATGAAAATTCAGCTCAGGCTAAGAGCAGCAGACTGATGTTTCCTGCTATACTTAAATACCCTATTCTCCCTTGGTGGCTGCTCTCATTATTGAAGTACAGATGGTGAAAACACATACTGTTCAAATTTACTGTGTTCATTCACAAGGATGTTAGTTAAGAAAATAGTGTTAGTCTAAACATTATAGCTCCATTTATGCTCTTTTTTTTTTTTTTTTACTTTTCAACACTTAAATAGATAAACCTGCATATGCAGTTACCAAAATGTTTCGTGTACTTTCTAGTGATGGAAAGTACATGATGGCTGGTTTGCAGACACTGCAGTCCATTACAGAACAAGATAATTAAAATTACAAACTTTAAAAACACATGTAATTTCCTCAATGATTCTTAATGCCCTCTCTCAAGTCATTGCAATCATTGTGTAAATATGTTATTAGAGAGTTATGAGATGTGATCTCTACTTGATCTTCTCAAATTACTCTTCACTAAGTCAAGTTTGCTGTCACAAGGTTCACTTACTGAAAATGCTTGGTCACTCGCTGATTTCACAGGTACTAACAGCTACAAGACAGTCGTGGTCCAAGTTAACAGTAGAAGTACAATATTTTTTTATTAATCATTTAGGAGATGGATAAGTAAAATATTAATAAATGTTGCAGACACTATTAAATCATAGACCTAAAAAGACAACCTGAAGTAATAAACCACATCTCTATCTTAGTTTTATACAGGAAACCAGAAAAGCAATCAGACACAAAGTAGAATTACATCCCATAACAATAATGACCAAAGGACATGCAACCAGGGTTTTCAGCTTGCACTTAGAATACCACGGACAGATATTATTAAGGGCTTCACCAGAAAGCCCTATTTTTATTTAGATACAAACTAAAAAATAATTGAAGGCACATGAATTTGAAATCCTCATTATAATAATCTTTTGCTAAGTCTGTATTTTACTGGGTAGCAGAAAAGTTTTCAACCCACATTACATTATGCTGAACTTACTGCCTTGTTCCCTCCCTGGTTTGTGGGGTTGTCTGTGTGCATGCACATGCACACATCCTAATCCCTTTCTTCTTCTATCTGTGCCTCAGTTTCATCGCCTGTAAACTGATAAACTATTAATTGGAAAGTGTTAACTTAATTTTTATTCCAATTATAGTCTTTCTATTTCTACACTAAATATTGGGAAGTGTTTCACACCAATTCAACTTTTTCCTTTCCCTTCAGAATTTTCACCATTTTTCCTCCTAAAACTGAATAAGGTGATAAGATTTTTTTATCAGAAATCACCTACTCTTCTTTATATTTGTTGTTACCATACGATGTCTCATTTACGTATCTGCTATCTTATTTTTTCCAGTGTTTTACAATTGACAAAGACTTTGTAGAGGTTTGCTGATTGAAATGATATAAGTTCAAAAGACACAGGTAACAGGGCCTGATTTCTTATTCAACCCTTGCTATCAGTATAAGAACACTGAAATCCAGTCCTGGCCACAAAGCTAACGGGTTGCAGAAACCTAATGTTTCACATCTCCTTCTGAATGAGGATCAGTTTATCCATTCCATTCTTTCTCCTGACAGTCCCTAAACACAAGGGTGGGTGGTCCATCTAATCCAGCACTGTGCCCCCAACAGTGGGAAGCAAGAGCAGCTGGTTTAGGAGGGGTACAGAACAGAGTAAACCTATGTAATATTCCAGCTTGCAGCTCAGAGACAAGCCAGCCGTGGTTCTTTGTGCTGATGAACACCTCGCTTTTCAAAGGTCCTTTTGGTATGCAAATCTCTCTGACATGAAAAATATCCCAGAAAAGTTGTTCCACAGTTTAATTATGCACATCCTGAGAACTTCTTTTTGTCCTTAGTGGACCTCCAATGCAATTCAATTTGCTTTTCCAGTTCCAGCAGTATAAAACTGGTTTGTAATACACAACAATGTTATGGCTGCCTTTCTCCTAGTCAGCCATGTTTCATGAGTCTCCTTCATATCCCCTAAAAATATTAATTCTCCAAATTACAATGGAATTCTGATTCACCTGGACTACATGGCAAACCAGCCCAGTGTTGGCAAATGTATGTAAATCAATCAATTTCAGCAGAAGTGCTGACTCACAGACATTACACATCATGTTATATCACCAGTATCAGCACCATATTTTTCACTGCTTCCCACATTCTCTTGTAATGGGCACTCTATTCACTTGGAAAAGCAAGAAAGATGAGCTTCCAAATTATATTTGCAACTCTTACCACAGTTTATGGAAAACTCCACAGATTCTCCTTCAGATCACCATGCTTTGTAGACAGACTTCAGCATTATCACCCAAATAACCCTGAAGACTTGTGGTTTTGATAAATTGAAGCTTTGCTCTGTATTATCTCTGACTTGTGTCCTTCCTTTCTCAGTCTCATGAGTAGCAGCTGAGAGAAAAGAGATCACTGAAGCCCTTTAATTACAGAGCCGGAACTGCACTGCTTTCATACTCCCAAAATAGCAAAGCTTACATAAAAACATTAGCAGCATGAAAATGCACAATATTGGGAACAGCTAGCACGACAAAGATTCAGTAAAGGTAAACAAAAACTGCATTTAGACAACTTCTGGTGCAGACAATTCTGTAGTTAACAAGAGAAACAATCCCTCCCTTCATGGTAATGTTTCCCCCAAATCAAGCCTTTCGGGAACAAGCCATCTTCTTTAAAACCATGGATTATTGATACTTGCATTGTACTAGTGCTACTCATTGTACCAAAATAAAACATAGCTCCCATGGAAACCCAGAGCACCACAAGTCTTTGCTAAGTCACATCTCAACAATGACAGAATTAAAAGAACCCAAGCAACAACAGCAACTGCAAAGCCTTAAGCAAAAGTACCCTCTTTTATTTTTCTGCTCAGGTAAAAGTGACTTAAATCCTCATGTGGTTCAGTGTAGCACAAAATCATGTCAAACTAATGGGAATCAGGTAGGTTCTTAATGTAATGTCACCGAACAGAAGTTGAAATAAATAAAAGTTGGGTATATTTTTTATAAGATGAATACCTACTAGATGAGTTTTCCTTCTGATCTGTGCTAAACTAACAAAATTTAACTTTGACATACCTGAAGAGAAGATCAAAACAGAAGACTTATGTGTAGAGGCACTTTACCCCCATGATTAACTTTTGAGCATCTGCCTTGGCATAGTGCTAGTAGGGACTACTCTGCTGTAGTCATTACCATTGTAAAAGAACAAGTGGAGCTCCTGGACACTGTGGTAATTAGAAATCCTATGGCACTTATTAAAAGTGTAAGAGCATTAACATCAGAGCTCTATTCAAATTCCCATTTTGGTGATTATCATTAGCTCAGTTTCGACCTTTTCCTGTTTCAGCTGGCTGTCAAATTTCTCATTTAACCTCCCAAGACTAGCAGGTTCATTACCGTTGTCATCCTGTCACTGGTCATGTGCTGCATGCAAAAACTTGCAAAAAATGGTGCATTTTTTAGTAGGAAAGTTTGGATCGTATTTACCACCTTCACTTTTTGGCAGCTTCCTTGGTGATTTTCATCTGAAAGGTAGTGATTTGACATTGAGAACCCGGCTGCTGTCTGCCGGTCCCTGAGCCCAGCAGCACTACTGCCCGTCCCTGCAGCCTGGCAGCGCAGCCTCCTGTCCCTGTGTGCGGCTGCGGAGGGGGCAGGCGGTGCTCAGCCACCCCTCAGCCGTGGCTCCCCGTGTCCCCTGGCTCACAGAGCTGCCGTCTGCTACCAGGCACACCCATGGCATCTGGCTTCAGCTGCACCTCCCCACCGGCTGTGTGCTGTCCCCATATGGTTATCCGGCATCTCCCTGCCGCTGCTACAGCACTGAATCCACCTCAGGGAGTGTTTAGGTGTATCAGTTACGTTTTACAGACGCAAAGAAAACATCCCAGACATCCAAGCAGATAAGACCCCTCCATCAGCTGAATGTAGATAAGCCCTAGCCCTTTCCTGGACATTGAATGCAGCTGGCAGTGACTGTCACTCTCTGGTCAGAGGATGAGGACTCTGGTCCTGGAATTGACTTGTACAAGTAACCATGAGCTGCTAAAGGTGAGATCAGCAATAACAACTCAAAGGAGTCAGACCACAACAAAAATTTGCTGCTGATGTTTTACATGCAAACACATAAAACATGTAATAAGCCACCTCTAAAGTATTCTCATTCTCAATATAAAAAGTGCACCTTCTCAATATAAAAAGCTGCATTTTCAAGTTTTGGGTATTTCAGACTTCTGTCATCATCTCAAGAAGAGAGTTTCTGTATTTTGTTGAAATGGAAGAACCTGAAGGCATTTTCCCTCACAGAGAGAACTGCAATATTGAGTGTACTGCTAGGGGATAGCCTTCAAGTTGCTGCATCCCTGCTTCAAGCTGAGAGAGCCAAACTGCATCTGACTCATTGCAGATGATGAGGGGAAAAAAACTTTAGTGCTGTATCTCAGTTTCTTCAGAGATAGACATCTGCTTTGGAGAATCAGTTGAAAATTGAGGCTCATACAGTGAGAAAACAATTCTGTTCTCCCCCCAAGGAAGCAAGAAGCTCAACTGTCTTTTCTTTCAAGATGCTGTTGTTTTTTCTAGGAGTCTCCTTCATTCTTCAGCATCTGCTCTGTTCCTGGCTATGGAAGAGATTTCCCGGGATTTCTACGGATGTGGGGAGCTCTGTGTTGTAATTCCAAACACATAAGATATTCCATCCACATTTCCCCAGAAGCTGCATCCCTGTTTTTCATTCTCAGATTCCTAAATGTTATTCCAAACCAAACAAGAAAACAGCAAAGGTGTGAAGGACACATTAGCTAATTAAAGTGCTAGAATAACATTAGCTTGATTCTGTCTGGGTTATCTTTGAGACTACCACCCAAGAAGATCTTCCTTCCCTCTTGTGAAGGTTTTACTGAAAGGAATAATTCCAGGTATCTTCATGTGTTTCAATTTATACATTGGTTTTTTTCTGTAAGAAATGCTTTATCAAACATGAGTAGTTAAGTTTAATGGAGAAAAAAGTGGAAGAACTGTAATACTCTGTAATACAGAGGAGAACAGTTCTTATAGCTCACGTGCACTCTATGCCTCAAGCAAACTGTGAGCACCCTCTGTTCAGCTTACCTGGAAGGTACAATTCCACTTCTGACCAGCCCTCACACTAACAAGCAGCCTGGCCACAGGCAGGGAGCCATCCAAGTGTATTCTCGTGACAGAAATATGGTCCCATATAAGGAGCAATAGGAATGTGTGGCCTCCCTGAATGACAACTGGGAAAGGAACATGCAGGACTCATCTGTCTGATCAGAGCCTAAGCCTGAATGATGCTTTTAAGGTACCAGCAGGACATATGGGAGGGCTGCCTGGGTCAGGGCAGGAGCCAGCTTGTGAGTATATCATAGGATCATTCAGGTTGTGAAAGATGCTTGAGTCCAAACATTAAGCATGTCCCTATGGGCCACATCTATGAGTCTCTTAAACAACTCCAGGACGGTGATTACACCATTTCCCTGGGCAGTCTGTTCCAATGCTTGACAACCCTTTCAGTGAAGAATTTTTTCCTGTTATCCAATCTAACCATCCCCTGGCACAACTTGAGGCTACCTCCTCTTTTCTTGTCAATTGTTAGCTGGGAGAAGACACTGACTCCCACCTTGCTTCAACCTCTTTACAATTAGCATAGAGAGCAATAAGGTCACCCCTGAGCCTCCTCTTCTCCAGATAAACACCCCCAGCTCCCTCAGCTGCTCCTCATCACACTGGTACTCCCAACCCTTCCCCAGCTCCATTGCCTTTCCCTGGATATGCTCCAGCCCCTCAATGCCTTTCTTGTAGTGAAGGGCCCAAAGTCAAACAAGATTCAAGGTGTGCCCTCACCAGTACCAGGGTGATGATCACTGTCCTGGTCCTGCTGGCCACACTGTTGCTGATACAGGTCAGGATGCCACTGGCCTTGGCCAGCTGGGTGCTGACAGCTCACGTTCAGCTGTCAGTTGACCAACACCCGTCAAAAAGCCATATCATAGATATTAGAGGATTTGGTTTAATTCCGTTTGGATGACCTAGAGAAATAACACCTGTATTCCTCTCATCCATCTGGTGAACATTTTAACTTGGGTATTGCAGGATAAAGGGGAGGGGAATATTACTGATGACTGTGGAAGTGGCACAGCTTGAAGCCTGCATGATATAAACAAAAAATATTTTTCAGTAAATGCCACATGACTCATAAAGCCCATTGAATGTCCTGTGTCACATAGTACAATACCAGCCCACTGTGGGGCAAACAGTGCATCACCAAGGGAAGGAGGAAGGAATTTATCCTTTGATTTTCTGGACGTTCTTTGGTCTTAAGCAGTTACACTGTGCACAGCTCTGACTATACTTTGTACCCCACAGCACTGGGTGATGAATATCAGGGATATATGAGCTACATGCTATTCCTTAATTTCTTTAGCTGAAGAAAAATGAGACTAACTTGTTTTGGGAACAGCAATTTAGCTGAATTATATATATTTATAAAATTAGCTATTATATTATTTAAACACAGACACCTGTAGATGCATTAGTGAGCCAAGATTAAATGTATAAAGGAATAATCTATTTTACAGCACTGCACCTCTCTGCAGTATACTTTTGGGTACTGCTTTGGTAATTAAAAACTTTATGAGCAGTTCATTGTAGGATAGTAAAAATGTGTTAAAATCCATTAGCACAGATTGAATATATTCATGAAATGCTTCTTTGGTACAATAATGAAATTCAATTCACTTTTTTCCCCCTCCTTTTAGTAAGAAATTATTCCATTGGAAAGACAGAATAGATAGAGTAAATTGTGAATAAAATGCAGTATAAATGAAAACAGATATTTTAAACCAAGTCATGCAAGCTTTTTATTTATACAGCAATGTTCATCTAATAAAAAAGTCTGTGCCATTCTTAACTCTTAGGGAAAAATCCCAGTAACATAGCAGATGTGAGCAAGATAAACTTTCACTCCCACAGAAGTAACTGGGAAGCAGCTATTGTGAATCCTACTACTACTAAAAAATTGTCATATTGGGAAATAAGGAATCTACAGAATAGAATTCAATGACTTCTTTTTATGTCGTTCATTCTTTCATTGCTGATTTCATGTGCATTTTATAAGTCTGCTTCTTTTTTTCTTGCTCATGAGCAGTCCAGAACAGACAGATAAAAAAGTTCTCCTGGGATAGTGATTGCTAAAAGTAAAATATGGTGGTTCCTAGCAGCAGCATAGAAATACACACCTAGAAAGATAGGGCCTCTGTAATGCAGACATTGTTATTTGCTCTCTGAGTGTTTGGAAAATTTCCTCAGATTTTAATAAGTAGCCATGGTCCTTTTAGAATCAGTGTCAATTGCTGCATACATCAGAACCAAAATAGATAAAATCAAGCTGTGAAAGCCAATTACAAAATCTTAAATGTCAACTGCTTTGTTTTCCTCAGAACTCAGGACCACATGTAGAATTTATGCTGACAAATTCCTTTGCAAATCTTTCCCAGTAACCTGCAATGTCATATTTGTTTTTCATTATATGTTACATACCCATTAATATGAAAATCAGAAGCTCAAAGGTCAAATAATATATCATGGCAATTTGGTATGAGAGATTTGAAACCAAATGAAAACATAACAACACTACTATAAATATGTTATTATTAAGGTCAAGTATAATTGATATGAAATCCAGGTGAATAAAGGGATAGTTTCCTTCCCCTCTACTGAGGGCATAGACAGCTTTTCCTTTTAAAATAACACTAATAAACGATGTAATTTTATTTTTCTTCCTAGACTCTTCTCTGTCTCCAAATCAGTTCTGAGGGATTCCACAGCTTTACATTGATTTGTAGCTACATTAATGTGTAGCCTTCCTTCCCAGGGTTTCTGAAGCCTTTCTTCTTTCCCAGTCACAATGTCTTTCCTAGTTGAAGCAGATCATCTCTGTCTGGATTCAGTTTGTGCTGTCTGGCAGAGCTGCTGGATCAGTTCCTCTGTAGTCAAAACTCAAAGTCACACCTGGAGAGTGTGGCTAAACCTGTGTGGGGATTTGCTACCTCAGGTCTATCTGTCCTGCATCTTTCTTTCAGTAATGACAAATGTAAAATTTATTGTCTGGCAACATTCAGCATTCACAGCTCTTATTTACTCATGGATTCCTGGGGAAAGTATGCCATATGTTTATTACAGAGGAAAAAGCTTTAAAACAGGATTGTAAGTGGAGGATAAAGTGGTATTATTGTATCTAGAAGTGGCCCCTCTTGGGGATAAGTTTTATTTTTTGAATATGGGCACTGTTTTCCAGTACCAGCTGTTGGAAGGTGAGACAACACCCAGTTTTAGGAGCTCGGCTGGGGCTGTCCTGGGAAGGGATGATCCCACAGGGGTTCAGCCCACAAGCCCAGCAACACTACCATGAGAGCAACCTCCTCTTTGCTTCAGGTGACAGAAACTGTCCCCCATTCCCTTATCCTGCCTCTTGCACTGGCCAGTAATGAGCAGGTCCTTGTTTGAACGTTAACAAATGTGTACTGACAACATGAACAGACCAGGTATTTGTTCACATTCTACAGAAGAGTGTTTGCCATCTCCTTAGAGCAAAAGACAGACTGAAGCAATCTAAAATTCCAGTGCATTAAAACAGTCTCTGAAACAGTGCAGACATTAAACAGAAAGAAGATTTAAAGCCAGGGGTTCCCAGGTGCTCTCTGCTGTTTGGTAGATATCTGCAGATTAACATGGGTAAGAATTGTTAACAAGATGAACACTTTGGAGAAATCCCCATAAGTGACACAGCTGCATTAATAATCATAAGGAAACTGTTGTGCTTAGGAACACAGAATTAATTTTCATTTCAGGCTTCAGAACATCGTGTAGCTATGTTCTACATAGCTATTTCTGTACGTTGCTATTCTGTGTCTGGTTAGCAGCTTGGAGAATAACACGGGAGACAGAACACACAGTTTTTCACATTTCATCACAACTTTCTTGTGTCAATTTGTACAATGTAGTCTCCATGTAGTAAGATTGCCATACATTAAGCAAATACTAATTTAAAAGTACCTTGAAGAAAAAAAAAACTTAATTCCTTCCTGTATTACATCTTCTTCAAAGTCAAGCAGTTGCATAAAAAAATAAATAGGGTTGAACATCACTTGAACTGCTTATAGCCACATTTTACTTCTGTCAAAAGCAAATACTTAATTAAATTAATTCACTTTTCTAAAAGAAATAAACAGTAGATGTCATATTTCCTAGTCTAATATATATGAAGCCAAAAGTAGGATGCCCCCAGGATTTGTTTCAAGAGACAAAACTATATTTGTTGCCCAAAACATTAGAAATATGCAAATCACTTTTTTTTAAAATCTTACCTACTGCCAATTTAAAAGACAGAATTAGCCCACTGAATTCTGAATTCTCAGCAGGAATACTGAGACATCTCAGAACAGACAAAATTAAATTTGCTGTAAGAGAGTTGTCAAAAGTGAACAGTGCTGTGCAGCTTCTCATTATTAAAAATATACATTCTAGATCTCCCTTTTTTTGGATAGCAGACTATCCACAAATCAATATTTGTTATTCATGAGAATTTGGTAAATACACAGGACAAAAAATTCATTAGTTCCTTAAATTCAATGCGTTCATTCTTTGCTATTAGCATTTTTGGTTGCCCCAAAAGCTTTTTGCTTTTTTTTTTTTTTTTGGTGGGTGATATATTTGTCAAGAAGATAAGTCATGCAGTCCTAGTAGGAGCCTCTGGTGGCTAAACATCAGACTGAAATTGAATTTAGAAAGATTACCTCTTGGTTTTTAGCCTGCTGACAGAGAACATTGAGGATGTGTGGAATAATTTTAAAGGTTTTGAAAGGTAACCAAGGAGAAAAGCAAATCTATTTTTTTTGTAATTTTAAATTTGCCATTATAAACTTCTTATGGATTCAAATATTTTGTTTTATTTTCTAACAAAAGAAAACCTATGGCCAAACATATTGCAACCTAATATATAATCAACAAAATTTTAATACGTTCCTTAATTCACAGAAATATTTGAAAATGTGGTTATATATTTAATTCATTTTGCCGGTTTAATTTTGCCTCACTAATAGCTACATCATATTTTAATTTATTTTAACGTTTTTTAGAAATTACCTCTTGCCTGCCTATTACGCTTAGAATGCATTTTCAAGATATTCTAATTTCTCCAAATGAAAATTGCTTCTTTTAGAAGGCCTTTCCCTTTGCATTGTGTCTGATCCTGATGCTTACAATAATTTCCCAGCATGAGTTGATAACTTTTATTTGTTCCTTTACAAAAGCAGTCAGTCATGTGGATAATGGCAATGAAAGGTACTGTAGAAAGTAACTGTCGTTAAGCATTCCAAAAAGTTTTCATTAAAAGTATGTTTATTGTATTGTTTGAACAGAAGAAAAGCATGCACGGATCAGTAAAACACTAAATATAGTTAATTTACCAATGGAAAAGTATGATATGGAAGAGTGAATTTCACGGTGGTAACCTAACTCTTACCCCACATTTCTTCCAAGATTTCAACAATGATAAATTAGTTAAAGATGCCTAAAGAAATTACCTTTAAAATTGTTAAGAATGGATGGAAATTTTACAGATTACCAGTCACTGGATTTCTACACTTAGGCATTTTTATTGGTAGGACAATTTTAAGCTAATTTAGCAAGTGTTGATTAAGTAACATTTTTCTGCAGAAGAAAAACAATCACTTCTTTTGAGAAAATCCATAAGTTATAAGAATACAACTTTTAATACCTAATGAAAACAGGCAATGTCACAGATGTAAACCACTGCTCAGTATGTTTTCCTGTCCTATAATCCACAGACAAAGTTGTACCTTAACCAAGGAGAAAAGGAAAAAGACAAGATGAATAGAAGAGAAGGTGTGGAGCATTGCAGGAATACATCCTGGCTCTGTAAGACATCTTTTAGACACAGAACTCAATGAAATAGGAGCTTCGAGAAATCTTCTACTGGTCTTGATAACTGAACTGCATGGGACTAATATCTGCAATTAAAGTTTTAGATATGGAAATAAAGTGTTGGACACACTGTTGATAAAGCTTTTCAGCAGCGGAGACCAGAGGCCTCTGATTATGCAAGGGAAAACTCCCATATTCCTGTACTGGGCTTAATCTCCTGTACAAGGCTTGAAAAGTCATGAAACTTCTGATGATCCAGAACAGGTTTTGCTTTGGGTTTTTTTTTTTTTTATTTTTTCTTCAACCGTTATATCTATTAACTCATAAAACTTACATGTTGTTTGTGAAGACCTATGTCTTTGGGCAGACAGAAAGATTAATTCCTGCTGCTTTATTCGAGAAGGGACTTCACTGTCTTCCCATCCAGCCAAGTCAAGGCCCAGTCAAACATTAAAAAGAAAAATATTTCCAAATCTCATATTTACCATCTTTTCAGAATATCTGAGACTGCCTTGTCTCATTTTGGTTTTTTCTGAAATGGATTTTCAAGAGTGTTAGTCACCTAAGTACAGTAATATCTTTGAAACATTTGTAAAGCCCAGTGATCTTTCCCAGCATACCACACAGAAACTTGGTGAGATGCATGGGAGAGTTCCTTTTCTCTTACTCCTGCTTCCTTTTATGTCTCCAAAGAAAATCTTCCACGAGGTTGTTGTGAATATTTAAGTGTATGAAGTATCATAGTCACAGCCCATATGAAATGGGAACAAGCATGGTCTGTGGTTATTACGCTGCCAAATCAGTTCTGCCACACACAGCATAAGGGACAAGTGTGAACTCCATGTTCTGCAGTAAGAAGTACTGGACCAGAATAAGCTTACCAAAATAAAAATAACATGTAAGGATTTAGAACCCGCTGTTGTTTTAGGAACTATCAAAACAACGCAGACAGTGGTGAAAATGGTCTGTTAATGTCCGACTCCAATCTTAAATCTTTAAAATAGGTCTTTGGCACTTACTCCTCCTCAGTAGGCATGGCTGTTCTGCTGTGTAACTCCCAAAGTCATGGCACTGCTTTCTGCTGAAATAATTAATGTGCCACAGCAAAGATAAGAAATGTTTCCTAGAAGCTAAAAGGATGCATTTTGCAAAAAGTGACAGAGATTTCATTCCTAAATGCTGTTATCAAATGCATCATTGCGGCAGGGCAAAAATAAGTACAATTGGTTCTACATAATGGTCCAAATCTGATTGCCACAAGTGGGGTTTCCTTTTGCACAGAACAAACTTCTTTAATGCCAGGCTGGCTTTCTTACAGCAGCCATTTTCCCTAAAAGAAGATCTGTATAACTGAACCTGGAGTGGTTAAAATGTGCCTGCTGCCAGCACTCCAGGAAAAAGACAGTCACTGGGGTACACTCCAGCTGAGCTGCCTCTCATCTGTCCAAGCCATATGCAGCGGCGTGGCTGCTGGTGTTCCTTATGCTCACAACTCCCTGCTTAGAAAGGGATTAAAGAACTTTTTTTTGTACTTTTGCTGATTTTGTGTATCCTGGATATCTGATTCTGGCTGTTGTTTCATTTCAGCCCTTCAGCACCCTGTACATCCAGAAGATTTGTCCTGGCATCTTCTGTCCCTGCATTGTGTTCCAGATCATTGTACTTCCAGAAGTCACAGGATTCCCCCGTCTTTTCAGCTCTGGGAGTCTGTTTCTCCTTCCTTTTGGTGCCAATTTGTGTAATCTGTCCTCATAATTTCTTGAAGCAATGCCAGGAGACACCAATAACATACTAGTAGTAGCAAGCACTTTTTCTTCATGAAAAGAGGGAGGAGGGCAATAAGACAGAAAATGCTGAAATTATCGTTGAAAATTCAGGCTTGGAACTGAGATGGAATGAATAATTAAGTTGAATATTTGAAAATCTGCTTAAACTGTTCATAACTGTGTCAAATTGTTCATGAACAATTTGGAAAAAAAGCTTATGATCTTATTGACCTTATGCTACTGGTGAAATTTGTTTTAAGTATGATTTGAACTGCTGAAAAAACCCTACAGACATCCCTGAACCATCAGGTAACAAAATTGTCCCACAACATTTAAATTTTTTAGCCTCTCTATAGTAAATTTTGAGTAAATATAAATAAATAAAAACAACAAAGTCAAATCTCATTATAGCAGCAAGTACTTTTCACTATGCTACTTTCTATACGGTGAAACTTTATCCTTTCATCTTGCAGAAATTACTTGCTAGAACACACTCTTTGATGAGAGCAGAGGATCATTTGGGAAATAAAAACCACCCTGCCTCTAATAAATTTTGCAAATTGCTTTCAAAAAGAAAAAAATCAAATTATTAAAATACAGACTTTGAAAACAAATGACATACAAGTCACATTTGCAGGTTCCTTTTTAAAGCAAACGTTCATTTACTCATTAAAAGCAGCAAATGATGTAAATCTGCCTACATATCACTGTAAGTTACCTAAGATATGAATCCTTTTAGTTTTTCTGTACTATGACACAGTAGACTCAAGATAATGCTGACCAAGCCTATGCCACTCTAGTAACAGAAACTGAATACTGGGCAAGGATATTCTTGCAGTGTACAGTATTCCTGAAATACGGAACATTCCTTTTAAGGATGCATTATTCCTTCCTCCAAGCATCCAGTCAAGCAGCTGCGTGCAAACCTTGAATCAATTTTTATAACAAAGGCGAGGACGCAGAAAAAGGAATTTAAAGTAAGTAGTCAATAAGAGGTAAGAAGCAACCTTGAAGTGACATAAAAAGCCAAAAGGATGTTAGAACTTCAAAATAAAATCAAATGTCCTCTTCAACGTGTAAGTGAAAAGGATATTTGATCCTTTGTACATCCTTGAAGTGCCTTGGCTGAAAATAATGCTTTGCACTGTAATGCTTCATTAGTTCAAAGTGCTGTGTAAACATTAGGTAGTGAAATCTCACAGTATCTCTGCATTATCTACATGTTTTCATGTCCAAGGACACACTCCAAGACATGCACTGCCCTGGAACCCTTATTTTCTAGCCCATGACCATTTCTTTACAGTGATTTTTAGCCTACCTCAAGTACATAACTGTCAATAACCCACAGGTGGCAGAAATAAATGCTTTTATTGAAAGTATTGTACAATATTTAAAACTGTATTTGCAATAATGTGGGAGGTTTCAATCCATCAAAAATTAGCATTATTTTCTTTCTCCAGACCAACACGTGCAAAGTCAGAAATGTAGGGTGATAAATCAGATGCATTGTTTTTGTGATGTTATTGACGGGCAAATATTCTGCATGACTCTACAGAGCAGTGTGCTTCACTCTAGTTCACAGAGAAAACCACACGCAGGTAAAGTCTAAATATATTGGTCTAAATTGATTTGATCGCCGAGTGTGAGCTCAGGTGTGAAACTGGATAGACAAATGCTGAAAATCAAAGTTCCAAACCCTGCAAGGAAGCAGCTCAGCATACAACCCCAGTTCTGCAAAGTTTCTATGTCTATTTCAGTGAATTTGGTTTTTGTAGCAAACTTAAAGCCAGGGAAGCAGGACTGAATAATAAGTTCACTTTGCAGAACTTAGGTAGCTCAGTGTGCTAAGGCATGGCTAATCCTGAGAAAGACTACAGAAATTATTTCTGTCTTTCTTAATCCCTATTATATGAATATTTCTGGTGTTTGAATATTATTATATTGAAAAGAACTGCTGTGTTTGCTGTATTTGTCATATAATGATATCTTTTGACTTAGGTGCACATGGCCTCAGGCTTTATTAGGCAAATATATAGGTATTTGTGGGCTATGAGAGTGTAGGTTAGTTCCTCATGTGAAAGCATTGCAGCATCAACTTTGTCCCATCTCATCCGAGTTTCTTTCACGGAGAAGGTTTTCTATAATGATAATCCTCATGATTACCTGTGATGAATCACCAGGTAGTCACCATTCTTGTGGTCACTCGCTGGAGAGGGAGCAAGGACTGAACTGATGCATGGGCAAAACCAGATCTTGCACCACTCAAGGCAGGTGAGTGTGTGAGCACAGCTCCTGACAGCAGTCGGGTGGGCAGGGCAGGGTGTGCGTAGCACTTGTCTTAGGATAGAAACACATCTGCAGACTGACAAATCTTTACATGTGACATAAAAATGAGAATTAAGCATGGCCAAAGTACTTGCAGGCCTCTTGCAATACCCGGCAGCTGGGAGAGGGCTGCGATTCCCTGGACAAGGAGGGGTTCAGGCGGTTATTTCACCCTGAATCACCCCTATGGCTGTGGGTGGAGGCCGACAAAAGGCCTCTTCTTCACTCTAGAGAAACCCTCACACTGCCTTGTACCCTCACAGTGTCATTCCAGGGCAGAAACAGAGCAAATCCCAGCCCTATATGCGAGGTTGTGCGTACAAGTACATGAAAGAGAAAGAGACATACATATTTATATACATATATATATACACACATACACACACATTTAAAAACAAAAATTCAGTGTTAAGAGAGAGTGCGCAATTGAGTGAAGTACTCTTCAGCATGCTAGATTCAAAAATCCACCTTTTAAAAACTAGGAGAGCGAGACTCTTGTGGGATTTTCTGAGAGAAACATCATTAAAGGCTAATAGGAAGTTAGACCTCAAGACCTCAAAGAGAAAAGAAATTGGAATTTCAGCATTTAGAATAGTCAAGAGAGAAGAAAGTAGATTGAAAAAAATAGGAGAAATATAAAACATTCAGCCTTTTCTCAGTACTCATCTAAGCTACTGCATACAAAGCACATGGAATGTAGGTCAGAATTCCTCAACATGTAGAATTGCTATTTTCTTCTCAGTATTTTTTTGTTAATTTCTTTGTTTCATTTTCCTTGCATTTCATCTGAATTTTTTTCCGAGTAGGACTCTTAGAAGATGTCATTGCATATTGTGGTGGGTTGACCAAAGCTTCTCTGTCACTCCCCTCTGCAGCTGGACAGGGGAGACAAAATATGCTGAAAGACTTGTGGGTTGAGATAAGGACAAGGAGAGATCACTCACCAGTTACCATCACAGGAAAACCGGCTCAACTCAGGGGAATTAATTTAATTTATTACCAATCAAATAAAAGCAGGCTGATGACAATAAAATGAAATCTTAAAAACGTCTTCCCCACATGGTTTCCTTTTCCCTGGACTCAACTTCACTCCTGAATTCTCTGCCTCTTCCCTGTCAACAGTGCAAGAAAATAGGAAATGGGGGCTGTGGTCAGTTCATCACACGTGGTCTCTGCTGCTCCTTACACCTCAGAGGGAGGACTCCTCACACTCTTCCTCTGCTCCAGCATGGGGTTCTCCCCACAGGAGAGAGTCCTCCACCAACCTCTCCAACATGAGTCCTTCCCATGGGCTGCAGTCCCTCATGAACTGCTCCAGAGTGGGTCCCTCCCACAGGGTGCAGTCCTTCAGGAGCAAACTGCTCCGCCGTGGGTCCCCTGCAGGGTCACAAGTCCTGCCAGCAAACCTGCACCACCGTGGACTTCCCAAGGGGTCACAGCATCCTTCAGGCTGCCACCTGCTCCTGGTGGATCTCTGCTGCCCCACGGATCCCCATGGGCTGTGGGGCCTCAGCTGCCTCACCATGGGCTGCACCCCGGGCAGCAGGGGAATCTCAGCTCTGGCGCCTGGAGCATCTCCTGCCCCTCCTTCCTCTCTGACCTGGGGCTCTTCAGGGCTGTTGCTCTCACATATTCTCCTCTCTCCAGCTGCAACTCAGCAGCATTTTTTTCACCCTTTTTAAATACATTACCCCAGAGTTGCTCCCACCATCACTGATGGGCTTGGCCTTGGCCAGCATCAGCTCTGCCCTGGAACTGGCTGGTGTTGGCTTTGTTGGACACAGAGGAAGCTTCTGGTAACTTCTTAGAGAATCCATTTCAGTAGTACCCCTGCTATGAACATTTTGTAATGCAAACCCAACACACATCTAGATAAAAGTTATCAGTGGCATTTCCTATGAAAACAGGCATTTTCTAAAGAAATACATTCATAAGTATATAACATTTATAGTATATATTGACATATAATTAGACTTCTATAAATAGATCATAATCATTACCTATAGATTTAAAGCATATATCATATTTATAATAAAATATAATTACACATGTTATAGATAAGAATATTTATAAATCTTGAAAATCTGTAACAGAGAGAAGGATGTTTTCAGGAGGAGGAAAACAGGCATGCAGTAGTGAAAGAAAACATTAATTTTAATGCAGTAAAATGAGGACCAAACCTAAAGTTGAAAAGAATCTTCATCATTCAGAAGAGTTTTACTTACGGATAACATTTGAGGGCCTGTATCATGAACTGTATGTTAGACCACCACAAACTTTCAGAGCTTTGCCCCTTACTGAAGGTTCAAACTATCCTTAAAATAAAAAATTGTTTTGCCAAGTTTTGCATATTAATAAGACTTCTGTTAGCTTCCTGAGGGTGGCCTTTTAGGGTTTTTGCAAAGCTGGCCATATTTACCATGCCCTTTGGACCATGCACCCCTCTGAACTGCTGCACACATACACCTCCCTGATGCTTCTGCAGAATGCAAATGACTTCTGCTAGTTACCATGGGGACATGAGCAAGGACCATGAGATGCATAGCAACAATGCTCCTATTTTTGCCATTTCTGCTTCATGACAAGGAAAGAGGAGCTACAACATATCCTAGAGTTTTTCCTTTCTGTTTATTTATTTTTTTTTCTTCACATCCACACATACAAAAAGCACTTGCTCCATTTTAGCTAACACAAAATAGATACAGGTTGGACCTCTAAAGCTGAGCCTGAAGTCAGATTAGTTTATTTTCAGCTCCCTAAAGGAGTAACAGGAAATTATTACAAGAACTATTACACTTTCCAAGTATAAACTTCTTCAGCAATCTCGAGTCAGTAAAAGATATCTGAATTATGATTTTTTTTACAAAAGCAAGAAAAAACTCAAACTTGGGATAAAATAAAATATACATACACACATAGATACCATGAGAGAGAGAGAAATCTAGTCTTTAAAAGAACAAGAGCTAGTCTACAATACAGTTAGATAAATTGGACAAACACCAATGAACAGGTTAAAGGGTGTGGTTTTGACCTGGAGCTCTTTTTAGAAAAGATACAACACTCAGGTAATAAAAAAAAAAAAAAGTAGCTGTTAGCTTAATATTTTAAGAGACAACTTACTAACTGTGCTCCCCAGATTCTGTTTCCCACTCCTGTCCTCCCCCCTTTATTAAACTTACTCTTCTCCCTGGAAGGTTCTTTCTATAGCAGTAGAAATGCATTTAAGCATTGCTAAAATGACAGTTTTCTGGGTGGATAAGTAATTGAGTAACAAGACAGAAATCAATGTTGCTTAGTCATATGCTATTTCTTCATTCTTTTATACAATTAGTATGAAAACTTTGATTTTATTAGGTATCATTTTAATAGGTAGATCTAATTATGTTCTCAAAGGATGAAGATGATGAAGACTTAAGCTCTGCTGGTGTGACAATTCAAGCTGTCAGGCTGCCATAGCTTGCTCTGCTCGTGGTTCCTCCTCCGCTGAATCCTTAGATGAACAAATGCTCTGTCATTGCTCTATTTTGGTGCCACTACTCAGCTGGTAACATTTTATAAAAACATTTCATTCTCTAAGGACTATATTGTTCTAGAAGTCTTGCAGACACAAAAGCAACAAATAACTAATTGGGTCAACAAGAAGACATGGCAACTTGTAACTGCCTACATGACGACATCGATGTAGAAATACACTGACTTGTGATTTCTAGGGCAGCAGGAGTTGATTTAGCAAAAGAAACAATCCTCTCTTTGTGCTTGGAGAATTGAACAGAAGATACAGCAGGCACCTGAGGCACAGACTCACAATTTCCTGTGAAGGAGTGCTTTGGTTCTGGATCCCCAGAATACAGCCCTTTGGGCATCATCCTCTCTCATGTATGCTGGGGCAGGGCTCCTGTAGACAAGTACCACAAGGCAAGAGGCTCAAGCTGGAAAAGATGTGGTGTACATAAGGGGCTAAATCATGTGGGTAAATCACGTCAGAGCAAACCTGAATTTTTTCTTCTCATAATGTGTGATTAATACTCAGCACCAGGAAGATACAGTAGTAGTCCTGCTGCAGAAGCTGTTTCTGATTATTTATTAGGGCCCATCTAGAGCAATGGACATTGAATAGGCCCAGAAGTAATCACCGTTTTGTAGCTGTCTGTGCCAAATTTTAGGATTCAATCAATCTTCCACTACAATCTTACACCACTCATCCCTGTCCCTCCCTTCCCACCTTCAGCAGTCATCCAGGAGGTCCCTGGCCAGCAAGGACCTGATGGAAATTTCCAAGGCCAACAAAAGAAGACATCACCTGTGCAGCTCCCAGGAAACCAACAGTTTTCAGCATCTCAAATACACTTTTCCAATTAAAATGCTTTCCTTCCCCGTGTTCTTGGTCTTTATCTCACTGTCCTTCTAAGTGGGAGATTAAACCCTGGAAGTGGAATCCAAATGAAAATCTGCAATTATCAAGGGAGATAGGGTCAAGCAGCAAATGGAACAATGGAAATTAATCTGATATTCTCGGACAATGCAGTTTGGTTGCAATTATATGAATGTCAGTAAACTATGCACACATGGCAGATTTTCCACCTATTTATTTAAATAAGAGCTACATTTATGATATCCCATAGAGGATCATAAATATTCAAGGACCTAAATTTTCATTAGTACACTAGAAAGTAAGTTTTCAAACTGATGCATAGGGATTTAACTGCATGAGTCCCGTTAATGACACTACTTTGAAAATTTACTTCCCATGAACTTCTAGAGGATGGGGAAAAAATGAAAAAAGTCTCTCATAATTTTAAGAAGAAGGCAGGAAAAAGCTTGTCATCACTTTGGCACTCTGGTACTTTAGTTGATAAAGAATAATTTAAATCATATCTTCAAAAGTAAGCTCCATTTTAGGCACAGACACAGATGGTGACATTCCATCAAGAGTTTTTGCTGCACATTATTAGACAATGTACTAATAGGCCTTTTACTTTCCTGTGAATATTAAGAGTAGGCCAATTCTGCGTGACTTCTGGGAGAAGTTTAATGTGAATTCTTGGTCATGAAATTAGCAATCAGACTCTATTTAGGATCTGAAATTTAAAAGTCTGGAGTGGGATTTTTGTTTTTTAATCTTTTGAGAGATCAGTTCCCCTTAGGCCAGTTATTGAGTTACATTAATGTAACTAGAAAATTCTGTCTTTTCAACATGAAAAAAGAATTATTATTTTATGGGTGGCAGAATTTTAATTCAACAAAGAGTAACATTTTTTGTCATGCAAAGCATTACCAATCTGCTTTCTCTTGCTCTGAAATATATTTAAAACAAACTTTATATTCATGCTGCATTTTTCTATTATGTCTATAATAGAACATATGAGAGCAATCAGAGTATTGCTAAATATGTATAGCTTTCCTCAAAGAATGCATGAGAGATTGTGGAAATTCATGCATCACTGCTAATTTTGTATTTCAGCTGGGAGGAACTAGGAAACCCATGGGAGAATCCCTTGCTTTGAGGTTATAAACCTTCAGACTCAAGAGGTTAAGAGGGGAGTGTGGTCTCCAACCTACACTTTGTGTGGGCATCACTAGAGAAAAGATCCAAGATCAATGGACATTCTAGGTCTGATTTCAGTGCATGGACATGTGTGAAGCTTCAAATTCACAGCTGCTGGTTGGCTTGAGCATGGGTCCTTGTAGACCTCCAAGAGGTGTTTCTTTGCACCAGTCTCTGCTGCAGAGCATGAGTGGCTTTACAGCTTTCTTTGCCTGTCAGTGAGGATGATGTGTGGTGACAACTGAGCCACCACAAGGAAAGATGCTGAAAGAAACTGATAATTGAAAAGCTTCAAGTCAACTTCAAGGCCTAAAGGACAGACAGCACAGAATTCAAAATCTTGGCAGGGCAGAGCAGCTAACAAACTGCACAGGCTTTAATTAAACGTTCTTACTATATCAGTAACTTAGAGGGTGACAAATTTTATATCTCTAATTAAAAAGGCTTCATAAGTGATCCAAGACGTTACAGATGAATAAACATTGCATCTATATCAGGAAAGTAAAACAATAAACACCTGAAAGACCAGGATGTGATAAAGCCTAGCCTGCTGGGTTTTCTGAAGAGTCTCACTGAAATGCTAAAATTCAATGAGTGTCTCCAAAGCAAGAGATAGCAGGCAGTTTATTCAGTCCTCTGACAAGGTCCTGCACAGGAAATTAGTAAGGAAAGTAAATATTTGGGAACTAAAGTATTACCACGGATCAAAACTGTCTAAGAGACAGAAGAGAAAGACTAGAATTAAACTGTCAGGTTTTGCTGGGGGAAAACACAGACTGCCTCAAAATCACACCCTGAGACCACGGTTTTCTGGCACAGTCATGCTTTGGAGTAGCAAAGTAAGCAGGTTGCAGAAGTTGTGTAGGTTATGGAAGTGCAGAGTGGACTTCAAGTAGAAGTGGAGAACTTCAGTGAGACCAGACACTGAGCTCACAGATGCTGTCATTAGGTTCAATACATCTGAAGCACAGAAAATATGCACCTGGGGAAAAAAAATTTAGATTCCTCCTATATTTCAAACAATATTAAATCATTTTCCTCTTGCTTCAGGGAGGAAGAATGCAAATACAAGGAAAATGAGAGATGGCATATTATAAATGGATAAGTGGAAATATCTGTTCAGAGTATTTTCAGTAGTCTGTGGAACTCATTGCTGCTGCAATTCAAGGCTGGGAATTTAAAGAGACTCTGACTTGCATTTTACGAAAACAAGAAATTAATGCTCGTACAGAATTAAAATGACTAATTTTAAGAAAAGGGAAGCAAAGGGATGGAAGGGATTTAATCTTGTGTTGGCTTGCACTTGTCTTTAAACCAGTAAATCTGTCAGCAGCTGGGTTTTAGGTTCTTCACAGTGGTAACTAGTTCTGCACACAGACTGTTGTTTCTTGATCTAAAAAATACTTTCTGCAATCTAAATTTTTTTTCAGCCTCTCTTCTGGCTCCTCAGATTCAAGTTGTAGAAGAGCAAGGGGCAAAGTCAAAAGAGTTCAGAGAGTTAAGAGAAGCCTTAATATTTTTTGCCTTTTTCACTGTCTACTGAAGGACAGTCAGCACTTGCCATCACCATTGCAACCACAACAGCAAGTGGGGAGTGGAACAAAGACTAATTTTAAATTTGATTGCATAAGCAATAGAAATATTACCAAAGGATAATCAAAAAATATTGTAAGGCAGAAAGCAGTGAAAGCAGGGATGTTGAAACATGGGACAATGAAAGTGCAAATTATGACAGGGAAGGACCCAAGACTTTGCAAAATGTATAATTAAAATGTCCCCAAGATAATGATAAATAGTTAGATAGTTTGGGACAAGAGGGTGAGTCCGGGGATGGATAGAAATACAGCCATGAGAAACCAAGTCTTCAATAGTTTGTTCTCACATGTGTCTTTGGAACCTTGATTTATTTCATTTTCATGTGCCTGCTTGACACCCGAATTCTCCTTTTCCTCCCTGTTTCTTCTATCTGGAGGTTGTGGCAAGTGTGAAAGGTGCTTCAATTAGAGAAAAAATGAGCTACAAACCTGTGCCTGTTTTTCTCCCTCACAGAGTGGCTAGCACATTTCAGGAACCCAAACCTGGGGAAGATAGGAAAAATCAAAAGTTTTAAATGTGTGCAGAGAGAATAAGAACTGCCCTAGACAAGCAAAGGAAAATTTCCTAACATTAATCTACACAGCAAAGAAGATTATTTTGCCAGTTTAGTTTTAAGTGTAAAATCTTTCATACACCTCCAGAGAGGCTCTTTACTGGCAGAACAGTAATATAAAGATTCTAATGTGTCAAATCAAAATGTCACTCCCCTCCCCCTTATACAGATTCATCTCTCTCCCTCTCTTTGTCTGCCTCCCTCTTCATGCTCCAAGTTTAATCTGCAGTTTGACTTCAAATGCAATAATTCACTAGCTCTAGGCTTGTGCTTAAAGGACTATGTATAATTGTAATTCTGAAGAGATTAATACCTTATATTGATCCCCTATTTCCTCATCTATCTTGACAGCATGTAGTAATTTTTAAGAAAAGGAAAAGTGATTTGTTTTCAAAAGGGTCCTGGTTTATTGCCTATTCATACAGTTAGAACTCCTGTATTCTCCTAAAATCAGCGTGGTAGAGCATGCAGAGTAAATATGTGTTTAGATTTATTGGTTCCAGTTGAGAGCATATGGGAAAAGCATAGTCTAGAATGAAAGCCTGCAGAAGTGTCTGTTAATTTGAAAAGACAGGTTTTCTCTATTAGAAATAGTCCTTGCTGTGCACATACATTTTTTTGTCCCAGTTCAATGGCTACACTTTACAGGCAATGTGGATGTTTTCTATACCCTAAACTGAGATGGTGTCTCTTAATTGTTTCGAATGTATTGTATGTCCTAACAGAAGTGAACTACGTTTTTGTCTGGTAAACAGTTTTTATCTCTGAGGTCCTTTATCTGGCCATTAGATTAGTGGGTTTTTTCCATTGGATTAATGCCTTTCTTTTTTTTTAATAAGAACTTTAATTGGAAATGCAACGCTAATATGACAAACAGGCTTCATTATATTCTTCAGGGTGTAAAGAAAGAGATTAACTAAAAAAATAAGCGACTTCTGCAGATACTTACATGTGTTTGGTTTAAATATATTCAAAAAGTAGACTCCATAGTGTGAAATTAGGAACTGTACAAGCCATTAAGGACTTCCCTAAAGAATTGCCTTGATTCTGTGAAATGCCAACTATTCGCAACTCCTGTTTATTTAAATGACAACTTATGTGGTTCCTTGCAGTGTATCTAAGTCTTTACCACATAAATAAAAAAGGCTCTTTTGTTACATATGATATATCTGCACTGTTTTTGTAAAATTATGTATCTCAGACTTCAATGAAGAAAGACACTTTTAAAAGCACAAACATACACAACATTGAAAGTTTGATATGGATGACCCCAGAGAGAATTTAGAAATATATTAGTAGATCTAGGCATACAAATAAAAGTGGTCACCACTTAAAATAGTCTGCTAAATCTTTATAGAGATGCAAGAGAAAAGCCATCATTTGAAGAAAAAAAATGTAAGCACAATAAGGAAAATATTCAGATTGCTGTAGTATCAAGAAGCAAATAACTTCGATGAAAATGACAATATACAATCTTGCATTGCATTCAAAATTCTCTCAACCACTCCATAAATAGCTTTCTCTATGTGCATTTAAAGTGAATTTTTGGAGCTCTATTGCACTGATTGTTAATACCAGCCCCTTGACTATGTGTTTTGTGCAAAATGAATCCACCCTTTAGTTATGATATGGAAGTAATATGATTTTGGTCTACAATTTATGCATAGAATATCTATGCATAATGCTGCTAGGTCAAGTTGTATTCAGAAAATAACATAATTTGAAATATCTTTGGTTTTGTAAATTTAAATTAGAAGCTTGTGAAGTTTTCCAGTCAACATGATATTTGCAGAAAGATAGGAAAAAAATATACATATTGTTGGTTGGCACAGACTGTGTCTGCATTAGCATTTTGGACCATTTTGCAGAGCAATTCAGGCACAAGAGAACTCGATTTCTTTCAGATTAAATTGGGCAGGAAACCCAGATTCAGGTACAGGTTTAATACACTACAAACCCTAATGGGTCTTAACCAGTGATATGGGCTCAGGATATTTGCAAACCACACACATGGTGAGGGCATTCAATTCTGCAGGCCAGGCCAAATGTAACCTAAAGTAAAAGGTGCAAATTGCATATAATATTGGGGCTCCAGCAGCAACTGCTTTGATCTAATGCTATGCTTCTGCTGAGCTACCCTCTTGCTAACGTAGGCACAGCCTTATGTGTGCTTTCAGATCATCAGTGGTGCCCCTATTAAGGCCAGAAGCATAGATCAAATGAAAATAACAGACTCAGAATTAATCAAAAACCTTCACAGTTTTGGTCACCTTTTTCTTTTCATTAAAACTTCATGGTAGCAAGGCCAGGTATAATTAATGAAGAAGTCTTTTCTCTTCCAGGATTATTCTGAGGTATAAGCCTGATTAGTTTTCACTCATTCTTTGACTCATTTCATGCTAGTTATATGGAGTTAATGTCAAAAAATTAACTGTTATTCCTTTCCATTGAAAAACTGAACTACTGAGAGGAGAAAGCATAGATTATCCAGTCCAGGAAATTTACATTCAATGAAGTGTTTTATTACCAAAAGAAAGGAGGGAATGTGGTTTTAAGAAGGTATTAATATGAATTTTGCTATTGTTCCCATATTGCAAGTTTAAATGAGGATGACAAAATTGGGCACAGAAACTTTTTAATGCAACAGTGAACCAAAACCCTTTTCCATACAAGCCAATGGGTACTACAAAAACAGGAGAAAAAACAAAGATGTCCTGAGGCAGTAAATTAGATTTTTCTGCATGTTCCTTCTATGTACAGAACATTTCCAGTGTCTGTACATGAGGCTTTTAAATGTTAAAGTTCTGCAAACCCCATTACAAGCATTATTGTGTATGTTTTCAAAAGACAAATGCCTGGATGATAAAAGCCTGACTTTTTGTTACAAATTTCACTTCATGTGTGACTTGGTGAGATGATATGAACTGGGGAACTAAATTTCACAAATGATGATAGTGACTAGCTCAGATGTAAGAATATATTACTTGCTTCTGCTCACAAATAATTTATACAGGCTGTAACCTAGCATGACACCCCTACTTAGTTGAAGACTGTGCTATTAATCAAAAGCAAGATTTGACAATCTTTCAATCTTTAGCAAATAAAAGTTTTGCCATCCTGTCAAAACCAGTGATTCAGCAATGATACTTTAAAAGACATCTTCGATTATTGTATTCTGTAAATCTTGGTCACATAAATACAATCTCTCCTTTTCTTTTGTTAGCTTCTACTCTCAATCTGCAGTTTCATTCACACTCTTTTCCAGGTCTTTCTGTAGAATACCACAAACACTTTTGCAGCACAAATACGGGTTTTACCTCCTAGTCCTTTCCATCTTAGATGTGTCCACCTTAGATGTGTCCACCTCAGAGTCTGGCAGCCAGAATCAAAGTTTCTCAGCTGGCCCTCTATCTCTGTGGCTTAGTCTGCCTTCCTGTAAGTTTATAGCTACACATTGCATTACTCCATTGATTTATATCCATCTTCTGTATTTCTGTAGGAGCCATCATGTCACCTTTCCCTTCCTTTCCCAGGCGCTGTACCACATCTGTCTTTCATTTCAGAAGTTTCACACTGCTGAGAAGGTATTTATGGCTATTTCTGGCCAGCTGCCCACTATACTTTTAGGGGACTTGTTTATTTTGTAAAAGAAAAAAATTATCCTAAGTACTAAAGTCATACAGAAGTGAGAGAAATTTCAGAAATAGCAAACACTGTTTCACTTGTTATTGTACAGAAAACAAATTGCAAAATCTGAGGCCTGTGTTTTATATCTCAGAGCTCCAAGAATTTGTAAGTAACCTTGGAATGGTTTACAAACTGCTGAAACCCACATGGTAGCTGAAGGAGGAGACTGTACAGTTATGCTGAGAGAGGTTTAGAGCTGAATTAAGGTGCATTGCAAAAAAAGGTGGATAAAAATTTCCTTCCTTGGGCATAATCTGGGTTAGTCAGATTAATGTCTGTGGTTCTTTTCAAGGCTCTCTCTCAAAAAAAAAAAAAACAAAGAGAAGTAGATTAAAATTTTACAAGTTTTCTCTAAACGTAGCATGAGGTGTTAGTTATTTTATCAGCTCTCAACTCTGTACAATGAATGCTAAGGTGACAGGATACCCAGAAGCAGTGGGATTTAGTGTAAACCATATGAAAATGAGTCAGAAAACCTAAGTTCTCCTCCTAGTCTTGCTCGGTAGTTTTGGCAAATTTATTTCTTTGCTTCTCTCTGTTTTGAGCATTATGTAAGTGCTGGTTAATAGTAGTAATAGGAAGGAACAGTAGCAAGATTCCTGAAATACAGTGGGAGAAAAAAAATGTTCTACTTCCCTCAGTATAGGGGGAGAAAACAATCTGAACTTCAAGATTCCCCAGAGAAAGAGGGGGGAAAATATTCCTATAAACCTTTGAAATAAATCCTGTAAAAATGCACAGTACATGTTTAAGCCATTTTTAAGGGTATTAGATATATATTTTTAGATGGCCTCTTACACTAAAAAAAAAGTTATTTATTTTTTAAATTACAGTAACCTAATCACATAAATATGTGCAAAGAAAGATGCCATAGTTATTGATTAGGAAGCCATAGCTGAACAATAGCCACTCCAGATTAAAGTCACCCTTTTCACCAAACTTTTTCTTCTCAAAACTCTGCTTTTCTTTTACATCTTTGCCTATGCAGGCCACAGGCTGCAGGGGTAATTATTCAAAGTGTAATGTGCCTCCCTTATTTAGAAATCATTCATATTCTAAACCTCTAGGGGGATGCACTGAAGCTTAATATATGTCACAGCAGCCAAACAAACATATTGTCAGATCTGCTGTCAGGACCACCTGCAAGCAAATTAATAGCTCATTTTCTACACCAGGCTCCTAAGGTGAGCCTGAGGTTTTCTAGGGTCTTTTATTCATGATTTGAAGAAGCTGATTTTCTCTGCTTTTCTTAAATGACGTGGTCAGAGACACAATACACAGGTTAAAAGTTATGTGCCTGATTCTAATTTATATTTATAGTAAATTCTGATATTTTGACAGCTAGCATATGTGATATCCCTTATGATATCAGAGTGACTGTGGCAAACTGTGTAGGAATACACACACTTTAGCAAAGACCAATTGAACAGAAGACTTGTACTTGTAGCTGGGGATACTCAGTGTCTCCTTAAGTAGTTGCAGGGATCTCTGGAATTCCCTATGTCCTGCATTTGAGGGAAAGCCACAATCAAAGCAGATGGTTTGTGTCTGAAAGTGAAAGACATAGAATATTTTAACTATCATTCAATCAAATGAGGAAAAAGGAAAAAACGGAAAAAAGAAAAGGGCGTTTCTCACCTTGCTGGAACAGAATGGTTTTGCAAGTTCTCAATCCAAGAGCAAACAAAAAAAATGGAAAGGCTTTCTGCATCTACCAATTCTCCCTGTACTTAAGATACTCTAGGTCACTCTTCTATTAGGGCAGCCATTTTTTACTTATTCTTATATGTGAAAAAAGAACATATGGCATAGGAGGTGATAAGCCGAATTTTTCATCTTCAGACCAAGTGAAGCTACACATTAATTGAAAAGGAAAGAGACCAACCAAAAACAGGCAGCTGAGAAAGTATCTCTAAAGCAGGAGCTGTTAGGCCATGACCTCAGCAGCCAACACTAAATCCAAAGGAGGGTGAACACAAAATGCTATGACCTGCAGGTCCAGAATATAAATCACAGCGATACGAGACCTTACTTGAAACCAGTGAGCTATTGTCAGTGGAGTCAAACCCTTTTCTTTGCCCTGTAAGGGTTAGCAATGGAGCAAAACTAAAGGAGGATGAAGCTACAAGAGTTGGACTTTTTGAGATTAAATTTCTGAAGCTGTTTATTCATTTACAGGAATTCATCAGAGTGGCTGATTGCTCTTCTCCTGTTTTAAAGTGAACAGTATTAATTTCCTATCTCAAGGTAAGAAAATCATCTTGCCATCTTACAGGCTTGTAGGACTGACATTTAGAAAAACTCTCTAATTGTTAGGAAGAATTTTCTTTTTCCTTGTTTTTTTTTACTTCTGCCAATCAGTGAAGCAAAAGTTACCAACAAAAAATCCCTCTGAAATTTTGGAAGCTGCAGTTTTCACAATTGCTTGGAAAGAAGTGAGAACAGAGTAAAGCAGAATAAAGAAGTTTTTCTTGTATATTAGTCAGCGAACAATAGCCTATCTCTAGGGCTCCCAGTTTTCTGGTACTGCGACAATTTTATAATTCCAGTGAGACAGCAAATATGACAACATGGTAAAAATGGCTCTGTTGAAGCAGTCTGTGCATGAGAGAGATTCTCTGCCTACATTCAGGAGACCCGAGAGATGCTCTCAGCACCGTGCAGTATGTACACAGGGAGGTTTCCTCCTGACTTTCATCTCTAAATCATGGGGATTCCTGCTGCAGTTTTGTCAGCCCTGGTGTCCCTGCAGGGCTTGCCTGCTGCCTTCAGGCAGTCTGGCTCCCAGGTGAGATTTGCTGATGACATCTAAGGGAGATGCTGAAAGTGCTGGCAGAGTGATGAGTGTGGGGAAAGGGCTGAACACACAGATACCTTCATGGAGGTTTTCCATCGAGTCAAGCAGGAACAAAAGGGACAGTATGAGGAAACAAAATGCAAAGCAGACAAGATTCTTTCTGAGTTTTCTGTAGGCAGGGCAGAGGAAAGAAAGGTCTTGAAGAACATCACAGGCCACAGGAGCACACGTCAGGACAAACCAGTGGTTCTGTGCAGGGGCTCCATTGCAAGGCTCGACACTGAATTGCTGCAGCCCACAAAGCTGGCCAAGCCACACTGCCTGAATGGCACGCCACAATCTCTTCTTCTTCCTGCCTGTCAGCTGAGGGATCCTCCAGCCATCTGGCTTGACTGTCTCAGTCTGTGGTGACTGCCTGTCCTATGGGCATTACGGAAGTGGCAACTAATTTATGCATATATGACTTTGCTTTAAACAATCTAGCACTGACACTGATCCCAGAGGAGAAGTGACTGCAGTGTAGGCATTTGCTAGATTAGATTTACTTTAACAGACACAATTTGCTGCCATATGTCTGTCAGACCCCCAGCTGAAGGCTCATTGGACAGAGACATTTTACTGCCTACTGTCTTCAAAAAATGAGCCTTTGGAATTTTTATAAGCATTTTATCCTTTTGGAAAGCACCACAACATAATAAAAAATAATAAATTAAAATATATGTAGGAAATGTAATAAGGAAACAAAAGAACTACTTCAATCTAGTTGTTATTTAATCATTCTGCCATTATTACTACTGAAAACTAAGGTTATAATCCCACCAGCTGACTCACTGAAAGCTCAATTCCATGGTAAATTACTTTGGAAGATGATGTCTGAAGAAAGCTTAGCATTCCCCAAATTCTGAAATGTATATGCCAGCTATCACTTAAATAGCATCTGGGATTTATTTTGAATAGAAGCAGCCAGAGACTTATATTGGCAAGAACAGCTGAAGAAACATTTTAGACCTTGAAATTCAACATTGATAAGGAGACAAAGCTGGTTTTTGTAGTATTTACTCTGAATGCTGTTTGTCTTTCTGCTTAGCTGCTACCTTCAGATATTCCTTCTGTTTTCTCATGTCAACCCTAACACATTTTCTCCATTAATCTCTTCATGTTCTTTTCTCCTGTATCACCTCTTTTTCCTTCTTTGTTTTGTTTTGTTTGTTTGTTTTTACAGCTAAATCACTGTTTTTTCCTTCTTCCCATCTGAGTTTAAAAATACAGAATTTACCCTGGCAGTTACAGAGTAACACCCTGCATGCATATTACAGTTCATCCTATCCTTAGAGCATAAGTTTTTGGGAGCTTGAACTATCTTCCTGTATTTCTCCGTATTATATAGGGCTGGGATCGGGGCTTACCGTACCAGGGATAATAATAGCATATATTGCAGCTTGTCAGACACCAATAAGATAAAACAAATTTTCAGAAGTTCTAATTCATTTAAATAGATGTTACCTTTGGCTATTCACAGCTAAGAAGTAGAATTACAGAGTTTAAATGGCAGCTTTCAGTAAGGTCTTTATATATTTATCTATGGCAAAGGGACATTTCATCCTGTATATTGATATACGAAATCATTATGTACTTTAAAATAATTTGCCATTCCAATAACATTCTTCCTTTCTTCACCTTAACTCATGTGGCTCACTGACCTACTGGCTAATGAATCTGTCTTCAGTGCAGATATGGGAACTTTCATAGTTCTCATTGTTTTGCCATAGTTTTTTATAAGCCTCTAGATATTTACCATTCTTAATTTTTTTCTTTACTATGGGTCAAATTCTAGTTCTCCTGAAGCCAACAACAAAACACACTGATTTGTCACAGTGATCATTGTGGCACAGCTACTTTTCAGGCTCTTCAGAAATGGTGCCTAACTCTGTTCTGTTATCCAACATCTCTGCTGGGGGTTGACATTAACCCAAGCAGCATTTGGAGCTTCACCTAACACAGCTGCTTGCTTGCACTCCATGATCTCCATGTCCATCAGCTTAGGTCTCCCTGCATGGGGGGCACGGATCAGCTGCAGGAGCAAAGAGGCGGAAGGCTTAAAGTGAGAACAGGAGCACTGCTCAGGGAATATACATGTAAAGCTTCATTTAACCAGGCCTTAACAGAATTTAGAAACATCCTAACAGAATTTAGAAATGTGCTACAGTTGTCCACCCTGCCCAGTTGTGGTGACACCACTCAGCTTTGCCAGTGCCAGGCAGAAGGACCCAGAGCTTGGCTCTGTGGCCACTGTAGAGTGATGGGTGCCTCTCGGCCCTGCTCCCGCAGGGACTGTAGCTGTGGACATTTTTCAAAGGTATCTAAGATTTGCCACAGCCAAGATGTGTTGGAGGTGGGAGTAGTCTAGGCTGGCCCCAGGGGCTGGCAGGGATGGCTGGGGGCAGAGCCCAGTGTCAAGGAGGTGCTCTCACGCTGGCGGTGCACGCCGGCACCCAGCACGCCAAGGCACAGGCTGTGTGTGCCATCACATCAGCCTGGCACCCCAGCTGTGACCTTCAGGCTCACCTCCACTCATGTGCCAGGGACAGCTGCCATGTCTGACCTCCAAAATGTCATTAGGAGACTGTGCAGTGACAAACGATGACACAAAGCCTTTGTCCTGTATAAATTAGAGAATCGCCCGAGAATGCGGTTTTGAGACCATTGCATCCACTGAAAGAAAGGAATAGCATTGGGGCACTTTTATTGAAGCACAAAATATTTCAATGTACATTTTTACAGTCTCTGAATAATTTAGGAATGCAAACTCGATAGAACTTGCCTTATTATTCCAATACTTTGTCAAGGTTATCTTCATTACACAGTGGTTTACCACATATAGAAAAGCTGTAGTTTTGATTGAAAAAAGCTATTATAGCAGCCAGAAGCCCCCTGAATTATATGTGCCCATAAAAACCATTCGCAGTAGCTTTTACTGCATTTTTCTTGCCTTTAAACTCTCTGTCGGTTTTGGCTATCTCAGAAGTCAAATACTGTTTTAAGATGCACTTAGTATGGAAAGGAAAAAGTCAGCATTGTGCTATTAAAAAAGTTTGTAAATTTGAAGAAATGGTGATCTGGAAAACTAGTCTTAGCACCAAACAATTGACAAGGATACACTGAATACCACTGTGTGAACACAAAGGTCAGCTGCACAGAGAATAAAGGCCTGGCATACTACATAAATTTAAAAAGTGTTTCTGAGTTGACCCTTCAATGTGCAAGAAAATGCCCTTCAGCACAGTTCCCTCAAAACTGCTAGGAGATTGTGCCTTCTTTAATGCTTAAGAGGCTATTGACTAATATGTGATTCATAAATCCATTTCTGGTGCTGACTCGTAGAGGAATATGTGGACTGATCGTGGCCTTGCATATATTTTCCAGCTGCAGAGCTATCAGCTCACCCGCGTCTCCATCCACCTCAACAAACACCATCACGAGCAGAACATGCCGCCCTCTGTTCTGGAAAGACAGACTGGAAGAGAAAATAGCTCCAACTGTACACAAAAGGGACAAAAGAAAGTGATCTAGGGGAAAAAGAGGAAAAGAAGAAGCGAAGGAGCCGCGAGGTGTATGTTCAAGGTGTGTACAGAGGGTGGGTACATGAGTGAGAGGCTTACAAAATGCTGAGATTGTTATTGCCAATAGTTCCTATTCACCAGATACCTAAAGAAATCCATCATTTCCTTCATTCAATTTTCTCAATTCACAGCACCAAGGGAGAAGCAGAAATTTTTCCCGAGTTCTGACAATCCCATTTTATAAGCAGGGAAGCCTTGTGCTGTGACAGTACAAGCTGCATGCATTTCAAGTCTCACGTTCAATTTTCTCAAAACAAAAAAGTTTTCTTAGGCTTTTCCATATAATAGCAGATAAAACTCTCTCTGTATGTGGGTGTGGGGGTGTGTGTGTGTATGTGCACACATAGACACAAAGTATTTTTTGAAGTTTTCTGCACAAGCAACAGGAATGTTACCGGCAAGAAAATCTGCCTTGAAGGAACTGGGATTGCTCTCTGAGGAAAAAAAAAGAAAAAAAAAAGAAGAAAAGACTGACTTACATGCTTGTAGAGCAATTACAGGAAAATGCTTGTACTTTAGCTACCAGCCTCCCCAAGCCTTACTCCCTAACAGCAATTTAGAAATTTATGATGTCATTATTATTACTATGGTTTTTCATCCTACATACTTCAGTAACCTACAGTGCATTATTATGGGTCTCCATAAATAAAATTCTTTTATATATGCAACACCCCCCTCCCCCCCACCGCCTTGCATTGCAAATTCCATTCCAAATCGTGCAAATTCAGAGGTGCTTAAACTTCTGCAACACATAGGAGTTTAGCAGATTTACAGTGCAGTAAAAAATAAAAATCAACAGCATACCACCAATCTGTTCAAAACCAGACAGCCAAGAAAACATGTATACTTCCCAGGCTATTGCATATGCACAGTGCTTTTGCCCAGCACTGCCTTCCTAGCTTCATATCTATCTTTGCTTTTCATGCCACCCAAAATCGTATTTGAAAATGGTAATACAAATACTGCTGAAAATAGATCACCTTGCAAATGGTTATGGTTTGGGACCTTAGTTACTTTTCTTCCCAAACATCAGTAGGTTGCAGTCCCACTTTGCCAGGTGGAGGAACCCAAGCAATCAGACCAGAGAAGAACAGAAAAAACCAAATATTTGCACAGTAAGAAATGATTACACCATTGTCCCTGGTGTGAAACCCACCAAAGAAACACTCTGCCTGCCAGCAGTGCTGTGTATCTTGTCCTCAGTCGTGTGACAAGTCTTTCAGCCCCATAACACAGGTATTGAAGAGAGAGACTGAAGCACAGAACAGTCAATAAACTATGTGATGACTGTGATGGAATTAGCTGCAAGTCATTACTGCAATGCTAAGAAAGAGCAGACCTGCTGGCAAGAGAAAGCAATCAAAACAGGAATGCAAGTCTAATATTTTCTGTCTTTTCTTAATTCACTTCAAGTTCTAATAAACCTCTTCAGCTTTTCTTCTATGAAAAAGAATGTTTTTCAAGTAGCAGTATGATTTCAGCTTCAACAGTACAGTTTATCCAGAGATTTATTTTTCTTAATTCAAAGTGAGTTAAAGATACATCTAACTGAAGACTCCCAAGATGTAAAATCAAGGGATACATTTTTATAAAATCTACAGAGCAGAAGACAAAATACATACACACATGCATTAGATAGCTAGCTATCTAGCTAGCTAGATATGGATATATATATCTGAGATGTTAAATCTTGCTAGTACACTAATCATAAGGCTTCCACACCAATCAATTCATCACTTCAATTCCCATTAAAGCAGCCTGGGACAAGAAATGAAATTTGCTGAGCAACCAGAAGGCCAACAATTTTTGACAGTGATAGTCCAAAGGGAAGGAAGCAAGTTTCAGAGATGATCTTACATCCTTGAAAAAGTATTTTCAGATTTGATTAGGTAGCAATTAGGGTGAGTGCCTCTGTCGATTTCAATCATTATGGTGAACTGCAGAAATACTGCTGAACTTGGAAGAATCCAGGATTTAAAGCAATTTATAATGCTCTGGAGAACCATTGCACATCTGGATAAACTATACAACAATCTTATTTCCATTCAGTATTAATGGGCCTGGTCAGTCACATCTAATAAAGGAAAATCTGATTATTGCCTTACATTACATGATACTCCTAGAGCACAGTGAAAGAGAAGACTTAGCATCCTAGCAACTTCTCTGCCTTCATTTAAATTCATATAAAATGGAGGCCAAGCTGAGGAAACGGCTTCTCTAACAGCAAAACTCTGACAGACTCATAAATGTGACTGACAGGAAGCACTCACTGCTTCTGGGCCTGTCTGCAAGAGCAAATGGCTTGTTTGGAGGCACATCCAAGGCTAAGCACAAGGGCAAGACTGAAGGTGAGACTGGAAACTGCTATTCAGAAACAGGGAGGAAAGGCAGATTGTAGTGCCAGGAGGAAGCAGAAAGGAGTGATTAGATACTCCTAGAGTAACTACTTATTGGACAAATTTCTTCTCATTAGTGATCCCTCACACAGCCCCTCCCTGTCCCTAATACACCATTTGTAAGCTGAGAAACCCTACTCTGCCCGCTGCTGCTGCTCTGTGTGAGGGCAAAAGGGAAACTGAAATCTTTGTGAAGAATAAGTGGCCATCCACAGCAGGTACCATGTGAACATTCAGATCCCTTTTTCTGCCCGAGAAGGCAAAAGCAAGCAGTTAGATGCACAAATCTACTCTCTGGATTCAGGGATGAGCAGGTGCTAACAGTGGTTTTACTCATCTGTGTCACTGAGCACCTAGCAGAGTTTCCCTAGATCAGGACCTCATTGCACTAAACCATTGTACAGTCACAGCACAGAAAGAGTCTCCTTCCCCAAGAGATTGCAGGAGATAATAGATAGATAAGGCAGAGGGAGTCTACAAGTCCCACTAGCAAAACAAGTTGGAGAATATTAGTCAAAATGAGAAACCGTGTTCTCAGAAATATTACATAGATCTGGTGACCCTGGACTGGAAATCTCTTCTCCCTTCACTTCAGAACCATCAGCCTCCAAGCTGGCCTATCAACAGTTTGAATGCATCTTGTGATCACCAAGGACTGATGGCAACATTACAATTCTTCACCATAATAATTTTCCTCTATTATTAAGAAAGATCATCCAAACAAAATTGGAGCAGTATTAAATGAATATATTAATATAATTTATTAGTCAATGTAATAAGTTTACAACCTAATCTATTCCAAAGATAATCATACCAAAATAAAAGTAATTAAAACCACCCAATCCGGCATATGTCAGGACAAAGTATGTATTAGTAGATAACTACCCCTAATTGTGAATCATATAACAAGAACGGAAATGAAACTTTTTCTTAACTTTAAGAGGTGTCATGCCTACTTCTGATTCTAAGCTAGATTGTATTAATCTTGTGTTTTAATGAACTGAGCCAACAAACAGACACACTAACAGGCAGCTGTTCACAGAAACAATGCAATTTAATTTTTTTGTTTGTTTTCCATACTTTGCTGTACATCTGTGGAAAAAAAAAAAGAAAAAGAAGTCAATTCCATATACCACATGGCTACCTAAGCACTTCTTATTATGCCTTCCAGGAAGACCTGTATTTCTTTTCCAACCAAAGCCTGATCTTGCTGATTATGTTTCTGAAAGAAGCCAGGAGGGATAACCCAGCACTAGACTGAGAGAAAGGTATCCAATACACAAATTCAAATTCTTTTTCTCTCTCCCTGCTAAACAGAAACCCACATTTTATTTGTTAAGAAAAGAGCCTCCTTGAAAATAAATTAGATGTCAAATTTTCAATTAATATTAAGCAAGAAAGCCCGCTTATAATTTTTCCTTTTCTGCAGCAGTGGCCCCCAGCCAGTTGACAGCACATCACCTGAATGCCCCTTGGAAGATGCTTGGTGATCCAGCCAGCACAGGTTTAGAGCTTCTGAAAGCTAACACAGGACTGGAAGGAGTCACATGGCCTCTGCCCAAAGCATATCTGGCCCCACATCCACTGGTCCCCTTGACAGCTTCTCTCTTCCTCGTGCACTCTGAGGATGCCCAAACACCCAAAGCCTGGGGAGGTGTTGCAGGTGTCAGAGCCGAGCCTGGTGCCCATCTTCTGCATGGTGCCCTGTATCAAACAGGCTTGCCAGGTGACACCATGGCTTAGAGCAAAGGTCAGACTGGCACAGCCTCTGGGGCATCCTGAGCCTTGGATGGTCACTGCAGACCAGTGCAGCTGCAGTGCAGTCTGCACTGCTTCGGGGAGAAAGCTGTGATCTAGAGTTCCTGCTGCTTCAGCAGAAAACAGGAGAGTGTCAGAACATCTCCTTTCCTTTCACCAAGTACTGCTGAACCTGCACTCTGCCATCCTCGGGAAGAAACACAGAGCAGGTCGGTTGCACCAATAACTCAGCACTGCTTTCCATCTGACAGCTTCTCCAAATTATCATGTCAAACAGACCACTAAGCCTCACTTCACACCCAGGGGCTCATTTTTCAGCTCATTCCCCAAGATTCTAAAAAGCTGCACAGTGAGCTCATAATGAAATCATATCTTTTATGTTGATATGACTAAAAGACAATTAGAACAGTACTGAGAATGTTGTATATGGAAACTCCTGTATTTGTTTTTCTGCAGAGACTAGAATGTCAGAAGCTATCAGCTATACAGATAGCAGGAAGGGAGTGAATATTGAGCTTAAAATAATTTTTGATACACAAATACAATGCTTGATAATACTACTGATATTTAGCAATTCTGCGAGAATTCATTTCAATACGGAGATTTAGTAATTGTAGATGCACCTTAATAAAGCAGACATTTGTAAAATAACAATTCACTATGTATATTGTTTCATACACTGTGTTTGCATTTAGAAAACATAATAAAACTAATTTCAACGTTTTTTCATTTCTGACCCAGCTGCGACTCTGAGTTGTCACTTTGCACAGATTCTGGACACAGTGTTTTGTTTTGCATTATTACCACTTCCAAAGCTTGTGCAGTAGAAGATAGAAGTTCCATTCTTGTCTTTTATTCTCACTTGTATAAAGAAGAGTGGACATAAATATTTAACAATTCTTATAGATCACTGAGACTTTATTAAAAAAACCTGCAAATCCTATTTTTTTTCTTTCTATGTATTTATCTTCCTGTGTATTTATCATTTCCTGTTCACCCCTAGCAAAGTTAGGAAGTGTTTGCTTAGGTCCTAGCAGCGTCCAGCCAAGTACTTCTTAACTAAAATTGCTGGTTTCGACAACCTCAATTTTATTATTATGTCTGCCTTGCCAAAAAACCCACAGCTAAGCTAGAGAAGCTTTACTTCCCATCTTCTATTTTAAGTCAGACAAAAAGGAACAATTTTCAATGCTCTTCTCTGCTTCCCAATTTATCATAAAGATACACTAAATGTTATGATTCATATGGTGAAATGCAATGCATTTAAGTTTAAATGAAAACTACAGCAGTGACTAACTACCAGCAGAACAGACAGAAGAGAGACTTTGAGTTTCTTTTTCTGTAGTTCTTTCCTTGATCAAGTCTAATCACATTTTTCTTGCACCTACAAGTCTCTCAGATAGACAGATGATACTTAATGGCCTGCCTTGAGACATGATTTTTAATCCTCAGAGGGAGAGACCAGAAAATCCTCAAATAAAAAAAACCCCAAAGTTGATTTATAGATTATACCTCTCTTCATAACCTGATAGAGGAGGAAATACATTTTTTGGATTGTAAAGAATTTAAATGAGCATAGCTTTATGATGGATTCTAAACTACACATGAATGAGTGAGATGAAAACACATTTAGAAAACCAGTGCATTCTTATTCTCACCTGGACTGGCAGATCAAAGGAGGCAGCTTTAGTTATTCTAATTCAAGGCTATAACATCTGCAAAAAGCTGCAGTGTAACCACAGATAATAAATTTAAAAAATTGAAAGAATAATTAAATTGTAATTCCTGCCTAGAAGGTCAAGTGAGTATCTTCAGTTTTAAGTCAAATGTGTTAAAAATCAGTCATCTAACTTGAGTTATTAAAAAATAAGTTAAGCAAATAAGGAAGTGAAACTACCTTGTAAATAGTTTAAAAGATAATTCAAAGCCAGTGGTAACACACTTTCTCTTTCTTTCAAATTAAGAAGAATATTTAAAGGCTTCAAAAAATTATATGCTCATTGAAAGAGTTCAGTGATCTATAAACTAAAGGAAATAATTTTTGGGGCATTTTATAACATTGTGGCTAACTGTTAAAAGGTAAACAGGATATGTTAAAAACTGTTTTTACAAAAAGCTGAAATAAAGCATTTTAGCATTTCTAAAATGAGCCATTTGACTGATGTTCACTTTTGAACAGCCCAACCAACAATCCTACCAACAGCTTCTCCTCCTCATTAGCCACATGACTCTTCTTGGCTTTCGATATCATACGAAAAAAAATAAAGAGAAAACAATGTGGAAGAGAGTAAAAATGAGCTAGAAAAGGTTGAAATGCACCTCTACACAACCATGGCATGGTCTATACCAAACAGAAAGCACATGCCTACCCAGAGCCACTCATAAATAGCTCATCTGTCCTCCTGGAGATAGGGTACCCAAGCCTTCTGTCCATTTCAAAAGGAAAAGATTAAATCACACATCCTTCTCTTCTGGATTGGCAAAGCACTGCAAATTCACAGAGAGAAAGTTATACCTACAGTTCCTCAGCTGTGGAGCAATACTCACTCCACTAACCCGAGTTCTGCCAGTTCTAGCCAACAACTACATCCAGCTGTCATTTTTAGGTAAAATAGCACCGATGAACACATTCATAAAGCCAATTAAAGCTCATCTGATTCTTCTAGGTTGGGAACAATTTGCATTCAGTCTTAGCTTTGGAAAGTAAAAATAATGATGTAGATAATTTCTTCCTATTCATTAAGGACAGTGGATGTTTTTATCCTGTTGGACATCTCTGCAGCATTTAGAAACACTATTTCAGGATGACCTAGTGTTATCTGACATGGAGAAAAAAATCCATGCATAATGTATCAGAATGTTTTTTCAGGAACATACAAAAGAAGCAGTGACAGCCAGCTGTACCTCCAGTGCTATAGCCTTACTGCATGCGGTATAAAACGAGATCCTGTGGAGAGGGGAAGAACTGGTGACATTGTGTGAGCCTAGTCAGATAAAAAGCATTAAAGTAAACATCTGCTGGGTATTATACAGCTCTGTCAATGCACCTCTGCGTAAAATCATCCCACTGTTACCAGGACCTGTTTCTTTATATGATGAGTTCATAAATGAAAACCACGTTGCTGAGGCTGGACACAAGGATAAAGGCTATAGCTCAAGGGAAACTTTAAAGAAGCCATAGTCCTTCTTGTTTGAAAACACGTGCCACTTGTAGTCAGGGTTTTTTTCAGTTCTAAAAACTGTAAGGTTCACACTAATACCAAATGCTGGTATGGTTACAAATCACCATCCTATCCTAACAAACATATCTGGTTTTATTCATCATTTCAGGATCACTCTTCAATGATAAACTTGCCCATAAATTCATTAGGAAATTGCATGAACAGGAATATACAAAACCTGACCTAATTTTCTTCTCATTAACTAACACTTGCCAGTCTTTAAATATACGGGAGTCTAGGACATACCTGAAGGTCCAAGTTGAATAATGCCTTTAATAACTTTATAGAGGCACAGCTGAACTTTTTATACTAAATAATATCCAGAGTTTATCTTAAGGTAGAGAACAGAGTCTGAGACTGCCCATCAATTCCTGTAGGAGCTGTAAAATAAAAGAAGCGGTGAGTAAAGGTTTGTGATATTGCTCAACACATATGGGGAGAGCATCCAGTACACTGAAAAGTACCTGCCTACCAAAACATTCTTTGCATGCTCTGAGGGGACAAGAGAAACAGAATGATGAAAATACAAGCAGTGTGTGGGAAACCTGTAAACACATTATTTAATGCACCACTGGCAGACACAGTGCAAGAGAGACCATCATGTAGATGACCAGAATAAGAATTTAGGTACAGTATTTGCAGCAGGAAAGTAAAGTTTTGGTTTAATACAGATTTGTTCCTAATACAACCAGGATTGTCATGCAGGGTTATTGCTAACAGAATCACAGAATCACAGGATCAATTAGGTTGGAAAAGACCTCTGGGATGATTGAGTCCAACCTTTGAGCACGACCTTTTCAACCAGACCATGGAGTCCAAGCTTTCCTTAAACACCTCCAGGGATGGTGACTGCACCACCTCCCGGGGCAGCTCATTCCAATATCTAATCACTCTTTCTGTGAAGAAATTTTTCCTGATATAATGTTATGAACCATAAAAGGAAGGTAATTATTCAACATTCATCCAATATAACCCTAAGTTTTTTTCCATAAAATTATGCTGATTATATATACACATAGATATAATTTTTAGTAATTAGACACACACACACATATATATATACACACACATATTGATAACATCAAATTCCCTAATAAATTGGCAGTTACATAAATTGATTTCTGATATATATGCAGATATAAATGCTGGTATGTTTGGTATTAAATTCTTTAGCGAGGTACCTTAAAAACATTTTAAAATTAAGTCTGATTAAAATTCTAAATGAAAATTATAAGACAGCTTCTCCTTAGCCAAAATAAAAAAATTATTCCATATATCACAGGGATTTTACATCAAATGGTATGGGTTACAGTTTTATCCACAAGATTCTGGGCATGAAAATTGAAAAGATATTTGTTTTTTTCCACAAACTGCCATTCAACAAAATGATTTTTTATCTGTTGTAGGAAGCAAGGCAATATATAATAAGAAAAGTATCATGCCTAGATTAAAGCACTATGACTGTGACGAGTTAGGGGAATTTTGTAATTCTGACAGCTAACTGATAATATTGACTCAGATTATAGCTTGTCATTACAGTGACAGTAGATTGGCCTTTTCAAACTAAGTAGATTGGTCCCTCTGAATAAGGACCTTGTGACAGCTTAGGTGATTTTTCCAACACTGTCCCCTAGCCCATATTGTGTCCTTACAGACCCTTCTTGAGACTTATTTCAGGGCCACACATCAGTTTTCTTCAAGCTTCTCTCCTTCTCAGGCATCTCATACTTCTTAGCCCACAGCATTATATAAAGACCCTCTGCCAAGATCATCCAATTTCCTGAGAAATCTTGTATTAGCATATGGTTCAAAAGAAAACATTTGCTTTAATTGCTCTTACTTTGCTCCCTGGCTTCAGATACATCTGGAGATGGGGAGTAGAAGCAGCTTTTAGTGTTCCTCTCTAGGCGGGTCTAGGATAGGCTTGCAATCTGGAAAGAAATAGGGTCTCAGAGGTAATCTTTGGGTTTCCCCAGAAGCTCCTGCAGGAAGATTTACAGTGTTTAATCCCATTTATATCATTATACTCTGCAGGTGTATTTTTAACTTTTTGCCAAATAATTATTTCAGAATGCAACAGCACGGCATGGAACACATGTGCAGCAAAAAATAATCTCCACAGAAAACATAAGAGATCTGGATTCATCGGTGAAGTCATGCTACGCTTGCTCAGCAAAGGCATCATAGCTTGGCCTAACTGCTTTTTCCTTCAAAGTCCCTAAAGTACTCATTCAAAAATGGCATTAGTAAAATTTAGTTTGCACACACTAGAAGAAATATAGCAAGTGTTTGTGTTTCACTGTGTTTCTGTACATCACCGTCCTGTGCTCCTCAGGGGCAGCAAGGACCAACCAGCAGCACCACCCCCCCACATAACCCAGCCTCTGCACCACCATAAAGGCAGCTTTGCTGTGGTCCTGCTCACTGCTGGCATCTGCAGGGCCTCTTTTGGATCAGGAGAGGGCTGTTAAAGTGGTTTATCCCCAACTGCTGCGGGAGGGTTTTCATTGGGAAGGGGCATCTTCTCTTTTGGATGAGCCTAAACCAGAAACTGTGTTCTGAAAGTGTACCTAATCTGGTCCAACTGATAATAGGGTTTCACTCCACAGGAGGATACCAGAATGACTCTGAAGTAAACCTCTCCCTTTGGGGGTAAATCCACCAGGGCCTCAGTGTTGTTTGTATAAATCCAGTCTTACTGGGTTGCACAACTTGGTGACACAGTAAAAGAAGTGTGGAAATACCATGGCAAGATGGACCCTGGTCTCCCAAGAAGGGATTGAAAATTAGTGTTTGTTTCTTTAAAAAACAAACAAACAAAACCAACCAAACAAAAACCCCCAAACAAACAAACAAAAAAACAAAACCAAAAAGGAAGTGATACATTCCCTGGAAGTGATCAATGCCAGGCTGAGTGGGGTCCTGGGCAACCTAATCTAGTGGGTGCCATCCCTGCCTTTGGCAGGGGGGTTGGACTACCTGAGCTTTAAGGCCCCTTTCAACCCAAGCTATTCTATGATTCTGTGAAACAGAATATGTGTTTTATTTTACTGCAGGTGGCAGTAGATGAGACCCTTCAAAGATCCATAAAATACCAGACTCTTACATTCCCTTGGGATCCTGGATGTGTTTAATCCTCTACAGCCTCTAAAAAATTTGACCTACAACGAACAATATTATTTCTTACTTGTGTCTATCTGCAGACAAGCTCAATATAAACCTCATTTTATACCTTCTGGGTAGCTCAGGAACATTGATCTTCAAAGCACAGTTATGGAGTGGTCTGGTAACAAGAGGAATGTACTAAATTGTGCCACTCTGGGAGTGTTCAAGGTGTTTGCTAGAAGTTTCTCTTCAAGTAATACAAATACCAGCCTCACTCACCTTATGAGATCAGAACACAACACAAAATTACTCAGCTGATGATGTGGTGAGTATCTGTCAGGTATTTGTCTGGCACTATTATGCAGGCTCTCCAAGATCCTGGGAGAAAGTAAATGTCAAAGGCACCTTTAACCCAGGAGCTTAGCTTTTTCAAGATCTGATGTTTAATATATTCATGCCAGACTGAATAGGAAGGGTGACACAGGTAATCTGACTTCATCTGCTATGCCGAAGCACCATCTGTCAGTGTAATGAAGAAGGGCACGTTGAAAGCAGATTACATTCACCAGAAAAAAAAAAAAATCTCTGAAGTTTAGACCAGACATTCAAAGGCCAATCCTGTCCCTGTTGACTTCAGGCCAGAATGAGATTATGAGCTGTCTTAATTAATCTCACTTCCAATTCTTGTAAGCAGGGAAATAGAAACCTAAATAAAGTGAGCAGTAAATACTTTCTGTGGTGTGCAGAGAAACAGAACTCCTCTCTGCCCTCTCAAATATCTTTTGAAACAGAATTGACTTGGATGCTATTTTCCTGTGCATCCCCAGAATAAGATACTACACACTGGTAGGGTCATCCTGCTGAAGAGGGAAGGGACTGCCAGGGAGCTGCAGGTTAGGGAGACAAAGTGGAGAGGCTCTGTTGAAGTGAGGACCGGTAACCCCTGGTGACCTGCAACCTGCACACCACTGCAGTGCCCCTCACTACAGGAGTCACACTCCTGAGAGGCAAGAAGAGAAGGAGGAAATGCCCTGTTTCCCTGGAAGGTAGGTCCTCAGTGATCTCCTTTGTTTAACCACCTGCAGGGGAAAGAGGAAACGTTTAGCTCCTTTCTGCTGTGTCCCCTGCAATCTATTGTATTTGGTTGAAGGTTGGACATGATGATCTTGGAGGTCTTATTCAACCTTTATGATACTATGATTCTGTGATCTGTTAAGTCTTGCTGAACTTGTAGGGGTTTTCCATATAGGAAATTAGCTGTGAGCTGTTCAAGCTGCTGTGAGTCTGAATAAAATTGTCAGGGTCAAGTAGCACTGGTAGGAGAATCACCATTTGGAAAGTCCACAACACTGAGAAAGATCTTTTCTTATTTTTGAAAGCTGTACTTTAAGCATATCATATCTAAAAGATATAACCTGATCTATGGTGTTTGAAACGTATTTTGTACAATACATTCCCAGAGGCTCTTTGAGAGAGAGGTGTAGGAAGGCAACAATGGACAGCAGAAGGTGAAAATAATGAGGAAGGTTTGGAGGACACCTTTTCTCCTCACAGAGTTCATAGATAGTTGTGCACTGATTTTCTTTTGTCATAGACTCTTGGGAGAAGAGATTTTTGCTCCCTAATTTTTAGGATTTTCAAAAGACTTGATATCCCACAAAAGGGAAATATTCATTCTCAAGACTAGGGAAAGCTGACAAAAACTCTACTTCCCAACATGTTTCAGGATTAAAAAACCATGTCTAAGTGTGGAGAGTGACTGGGATAAAACTTTCAGAAACCAGAAATAGAACTGATTCAGCACCATTACTTCTTCCATACTCCTTTGCCTGAAGGGATTTCTAAAAGCTGAACTCTTCTCCAGCTGATTTGGGGGCAATCCAAATATACAAAAAAGGACTGTTTTTGCTTTGGCTTTTTTTTCCCCTTCATGTATGTATAATAATACATAATTATATAATTGTAAAATACAGTATGCATTATATTATATAAATATGTTATTATATTGTTATAATACATAGCAAATACTATAAAATAAATCACTATTAAATGATATATATTTTATACCTGCTACAGAATGATGTAATAATACTTCTTCATATATGGAAATAAATTTGCTATAACTATTGCTTTAGTTGTGTCTACACTGGATTTTATTTTAAATCAAGAACATATGGATTTGGAGTACTCTCCCATCCACAGAGTATGATGACTTCTGTGCTGAGTATCTCTTGGTTCTCTGCTCTCACATTGAAGACTGAGGTCATATAATTCCCTCTCAAATGTTTTTGTCCTCACCTTTCTGTCAAACCCTTTCAAGAGGTTGGCAAATGACCACAGTCACAAATGACTACAATCCCCAGCTTCAGGACAATGGACAGGAGTCGGAACAGCATCTAGCCCCGTGTTAGGTGCTGTAATCATTGGCTCCTCAGTCTTGAACCACTTGATTTGGGAACATGGTACAATTCTACCACTGACAGGGCTTGACTACTCAGCTCTCAACTCCTACTGCTTTTCAAGCATGTCTGAAAATAATATATTTCATTTTACAATGCAAGTTTCATCATGAAAGTAAGGGAATAAGAAACTCTGAAGTTTACTCTGAAGACAGACTATTTGCAGCCTTAGTTAGGTGCATACTGAGTACAGCTGAGACTGCAGTGCTCCTGAAGAAGTCTGGATGTAAAAATAAACTTTAGAGAGCAAAGAAATTCAGTGTTCAAGGCTGCATTTCAAAAATAAGATATTAACTTCTAATCAAAAAGAGAGACACCACAATCTTAAACCTATCCAAGTATAGAAAACTTCCTGTTTGGGGAAAGGAATGCCAGAATTTCATTACATAAATAGTCATTAAACTAAAACAGAGAGCTTGTAGTGCAACATAAAATACAGGTTGTAAACACATACTCCACAAGGCATTTCATTTCTATTTCGTTTTCCAGATTCACATCCAAAACCTAAATGTAATTACTGTTGTGTGAACATAGCAAAGAGAAGCATTAAAATCTTCTGTTGTTCTTTTGAAAGACAAATTAAAAGACAAAGTAGATGAGTTAAAATCTAGAAAGATCGTGTACATTTGGGTATGCTGTCACTTGTGGATGCACACATAAATGCTTTTTTTCAAAATACACATTGTTGCCTGTGCATATGTATGAAGAAAATAATATATACTTACAAAGAAATGTATTTTCCTAATTAATAATTTTCCAAATTAATAATGATTTACTTTCTCTTGTCTTTTGAAACACACAAAAGTAAAATTGCAGAAAAGTGTAATTATAAATTATTTTCAAACTATAAAACATTGCACCTTTGGCCAGTATGTGGCCATGGCACAGGACAAATAAGTAATGCATCTTAGTGAAATCACATCGCTGTTCTACATTGACAAAGAAAATGAGTTAAAGTGCATGATGAAGGGCTGCATAGCAAATTTTATTGTATTTGTTGTTATGGTTTTGCACGGCCTGGTTTTTGGTAGCAGGGGGGCCACAGAGGGGGCTCCTGTGCAAAGCTTCGGGAAACTTCCATCATGTCTGGCAGAGCCCATGGCCGATGGCTCTGAAGATGGATGTGCTGCTGGCCAAAGCTGGGCCAATGAGAGAGGTTGGTAACGCCTCTGTGATGACATATTTAAGAAGAAAATCAAAACAAAGTCAGGCAGTTTTTGCTTCCATTCAGAGAAGAGGAGGAGGTGAGAACACGTGAGGGAAAACAACATGGGGATACCAAGGTCAGGGGAGAAGGAGGGGCAGGAGGCGCTGCAGGCACCAGAGCCGAGATTCCTCTGCAGGCCATGGTGAAGATCATGGTGAAGCAGCTGTGCCCCTGCAGCCCCTGGGGATCCACGGGGATGCAGAGATCCACCCACAACCCCTGGGGATCCACGGGGGATGCAGAGATCCACCCACAGCCCCTGGGGATCCACGGGGGATGCAGAGATCCCCCCACAGCCCGTGGGGGAGGTGCCCGTGCCGGAGCGGGTGGATGCCTGGAGGAGGCTGTGATCCAGTGGGAGACCCGGTGGAGAGAGGGCCCTGCTCCCAGGCTGGAGCAGCCTGTCCTTGGAGGACTGCACCCCATGGAAAGAGAGCCTCGGCACAGCAGTTTTGGGAGGGCTGTGTGCCCGTGGGAGGGGCTCAGGCTGCAGCAGGGGCGGTGTGGCTGCTGCTCCTGAGGGGGGACCCACGCTGGGAAGTTCAGGAGAACTGTCTCCTGTGGGAGGGACCCCACGGCCTCACAGGGGAAGACTCCTCTCCCAGAGCAGTAGAAGAAAGACACCAGCATGGACTGACCAAATCCCATGCCCTGTCTCCTTGTGCTGTTGGTGGGAAGGAGGGAGGGCCTGGGGGGAAAAGGTGTTTTAAGGGCTTATTTTACTTCTCATTATCCTCCTCTGATTCTGTCAGCAATAAATTCACTTTGTAACTTTAAGTTAAGCCTGTTTTGTCCTTGAAGTGTTCTCTCCCAGTCCTTATCTCAACTAATGAAGCCTTCATTAATTTTTTTTCCTCCTCTCTCCTCTGCCCAGCTGTGGCAGGGGAGGGTGAGCAAGAGACTGTTGTGGGTGCCTGGCGTCGGGCCAGTGCCAAACCACAATAGTCTAATTCACTGGAGTGGATTACATCTCCCCTTTACCAAACTCTCCTTGCTTTTCATGCATAGAGATGATCCTTAATTTTTCTGTAAAAATACACTGGGTGCTGTATTTTTGTCTCTAAACTGAGAATTTTAGTGTGTCACCAAAAAAACTCTCTGAAATGTCTTGTGTCTGATCTTTATTTTAATTGAAAGAGGCTGGTAAAGTAATGCTCATACAAGCTGCTAATGTGTGTGTAGTTTATCTTCATTTAATGAAATGTCAGGTTTAGGACAGGAGAACCGTGGAGTTTCCTAAGCTGTGAGGAATTTCAGAGAAATGAGATAGTGTTTCCAACATTGCCAGAACTGTTTGAACTTTCCGAAGTAGTCAGAAGGGCTGCACATGAGGTGAAACACTTTTCCTCCTTATGATTTGTTCCCCTTTAATTCTGAAAGGCAATTCTGAAAGGTGTGCTGTCACTGATCGGCATGTACAATTCACACTAAGGCCACTGCGAGCTGGTTCACAAATCGGCATCAGTGGGTGTTCCCAAATACACCTTGCTTTCAAAATAATTGACAAACATGGTTTTACTGTATAGTTCTTCACCACCAAAAGAAAAAAAAGGAAAATAACCCCTGCCCGCAATGATTCTATTTCTTTTTTTCCCCTTAGAAAATGCCAGAAATGTCAGTGATGACCTTGCATGGGGTAAAGCACACTGCTGAATGACAGGCTTAAAAAACAGCTTGCTGTGCTGCTACCTAATTCCTACTAAAGAGGGAGAGAAATTAAACGGCAAACAGCTGACAATTTCTGATTACATGGGGAGGAAACTTCTCATTTTGATGCTTCTTTCTGTCATAGAATATCCCCAGTTGGAAGGCACCCACAATGATCATTGAAATCCAACTCCTGGCTGCACAGAACAGCCCCAAGAATCCCACAATGAGCCTGAGAGCCATTGTCCAAATGCTTCATGAACTCTTATCAGGCTTGGTGCTGTGACCACTGCCCTGGGGAGCCTGTTCCAGTGCCCAGCAACCCTCAGGGTGAAGAACCTTTTCCTAATACTCAACTTAAAAGTACCCAACAGCCCAGTTCTCCTGCTGAATTACAGGTAAAATTATTTCAGCCTTTTCTGTATGGATTATTCCTAAACAGAGATACATGGAGGTGGTTGAATAATGACATGAACTGAATAGTAGGCAAACATATAAAACAAAGACATGGTGCATTGCAGCAGTACAACTGTATTCAACTACAGTAGCTCAAAGGACTGCCTCCTAGATTGATTCAAGAAAATGACATTTCCCCTCCAACCACCATCTAGGTTATTTTGCTGAAACTGCTGAAAAGCATAGTATTCTTCATAACAGGTGAAAGTTAAGTCTCCTGGGAGGCAATGAGACTCTTCTTGTTATCTTCATGGTTGGTTGTTTGCATTCCATTTTCTTACCTTCATTACTCAGAGGCATCTGTATATATACCGATTTTGGACAATAACATGAAAACATACATGGTAAACTTAAATTTTCAATATAGCTCCAGAAAAAATTTCCCTTCCTAAGGCAGAGTGGAGTTTCAAGACTTGACCTCAGTATTGTGAAGTACTGTAAATGTATCCACTTATGTATTTTCTCATCTATGAAGGGAGAAAAAAAAAAGCAAAACTGAATTTGAAATAAGCTAGAGGCATGAAATAAAATGCTATAAATACAATATATCTTCTCTATCACGAAGTTCATATGATTCAAAGGAAGAGCTGTGGGGAAAGGCTATTGAACTTTCCTTGGAAGGTGACAGAAATAAATCTCCTACTCTAATTTATGGGACTAGATTCTCCAATCAGAAGACATTGAGATCTATATAGGAAGTGCAGGAAAAGGAAAAAGAAACTCCCCAGAAGTTCTAACCTTAACCAGCTCACACTCACAGACATCAAACAGGCAAGAAAAAAAGTCAATAGACACTTTAATAGAAGAACAATGTTCTTTAGGCAGAAAAAGTCTCTGATAAATGCTGATAGCTGTATATTCATCCTTTAAACCAATGAGATGCTGTGCATTTATTCTAACACCATATTTTGAAAGTTGGAGAAGTTGTAAACAGTGGTATGATGATGTAGAATTAAGGACTCACCACATTGGGTTCTTAGACTCTTCTCACCATTTGCGGTTTTTCCTTTAATGTCCCATTGACACGGCTGAGAAGAGTGCTTTGGCTAAAAGGACTTCTAAGATTTACAAACCAGAATTGCTCTGTTTGAGTCTTAATCATAAAACCTTGCAGGAATCTAAAGTGCACCCCAAAGCTTGCTGACATTTGGGGCTGGGTGGGCGTGTACGACCCTGTGGTGATGAGGGCAGATGTCCCCATCAGGGCACTGGGAACTCCGGGGCTGTCACTACAAAGAGCAGCAGCCTGAGCATCTGGGGATGTGTCACCCACACTTTTCCCCTGCAGGAAGGATCTATCAGTACCTGGTGGGCCTTGGCCAATGTTCAGCGTCCAGAATGTGGCAAAGCAGGGTAACTGCTAAGTTATGAGCTACTGATGAACAGCTTACAACAGCTAAATAATGTTAATGATGCCATCGCCCTGTAATTAGTACCACGAGGTTTATGTAATGTCTCTTGCTCTTCTTATATTCATGTAATTGAGCTCCATTAAGCATTTTTAGACAACTTGTTAATTTCCTATTCAAAACATTGAGAACAGACTGTCAGGTTTTTAAGTTTAATTCTACTTGGTTAGTTTCATGCATTAAGCATCTTGCAGGGATGTTTGTTTCGGCTTGAGCCACTCTGCAGTGCCACAAGTTGCATGTCCCCTGAGCTCCTTGTGCATTTTTTAAAGATCTCCATGTTTCAGGTAATTGGACTGGGAACTGTCTCCTGTGCACTGGTTGCAGATTAAGGAAATTAAGGGAGCAACAGTTAGAAAGGTGCATTTCTGATTTAATTTGCGCTTTGGAATGACAGAGCTATTCAATCAATTTCAGAGCACTGCTATTATTCTGGAAGACTGCCAGCCAGGGAAGTATAACTAACTTTTTAGCTGGATTTGAAATAAACAAAATAGAACAGGGAAGCAATTGGCACTGTTGTAATACAAAAGAACAGAAGGTTTGCAGAATAAGCTGACTTCAATAGGTGTTGACTTTTAATTGAAGAGGAAGTAATTGTTTTAAAAATCCTTTCTTTGCAAGGCATCTGAAGATGTGGACAAAGATAGAAGATGACATGCCATTTTTTTTTCCCCAGAAAACAGGACTATGAATAAAATTATAAAAAAAAGCAAAAGGAGAATTTTTACAAGTGGAGAGTAGATAAATAGGTATAAGGATGTACAAGTTTAAAATGATTGTTATTACACACTTGGCAGATTAAATAGTAGAAGAGATTGTTGTTAATGGGGGTAAAGCTACTTTCTTTGTTCCATAACATCCATAAATGTAGTTTGTACATCTTCTGGAGAGGAGTGTGAATGAATATGTATTAGACATTTGGTTGATGTCATTTGATTATCTTCCTCTCTCCTTTATACTGAAGAATAGTAGTAATGAAACTGGAGAACTGTTTTAGTGGGTCACTGATTGTCTCAGAAGCAGGAATGCTGCAGCATGCTTTGCCATTGCTGTCCTGCCTTGGATTGGGTTGAAGTTTGAAGAACATGCAGCCGACAGAATTTTATCTAATGTTTATAACATCAGTTGTTGTCTGAAATAAAAAATTGTCAGATTTTCCCTAAATTGTCACTACAAAAATAAAAGATAATTTTCCTTTGAATTCATAAATACTGAGGAGACTCAAAAAATTACAGTAGGTATTTTAAGTTTTGATAGATGCATTATGACTTGGCTCAATTTGAATTAAAAAGGAAGATACATTTTCTACTCTGAAAGAGTTAAATTTTATAAAGTAAGCAATGTATATAAGTACCTGAAGGGAGAGTGTTAAGAGGATGGAGCCAGGCTCTTTTCAGTGGTGCTGAGCAATAGGACAAGAGGCAACAGACAAACTGGTACACTGGGAGGAAAACTGAGATCTCCATGAATTCTGAAATCTCCAAATCTCCAAGATTTAAGACTATTGAGGATCTGTATGTCAAAGACGGAGGAAAAAAAGGGATGAGGAAAGAACACTCACTCTAATAAAGATATGAGGAATAAGCTTTAGGTTTATGAACAGGAAAAGAACAATTAGAAAGCTATATCTTAGCTATCAAGTAATGTAGGGCTTAAGCAAGAATTGCCAGAAGCCAAGCTGAGAGCTGAGACTTTACAAAGAAATAAAAGTAACAGTTAAACAAACAAAAATAGATGATAAAATGTGGGGTTCCTAAGCATAGAGCCAGCAGGGATAATCTAAGCAAGTCTCCAAAGTCAAACTAATAATCTCAGTTTTCATTATAAAAGCTTCAAAGACATATACACAAGACATGAAATGAAAACAGAGGTGTTGAAATGACCATGCTAGAACTGAAAGGAAAACTCCAGGAACTCTACAGAAACCTGAAAGGTGCAGCAAAACAAATGTTAATTCTGGTAACAAAAATCTCGACTAACTCAGGTTTGATATTAGTGAATATAAAAAGACAAAGTATTTAAAGCAATAAAAAAAGGATGAAGAGATTGAGGGGTTATTACACCTGGGAACATGATGTCTAGAGTATGCATATTTTTGGAATAAATTTTGAAGGAAATATTGCAAACTGAGATGTAAAGGGGAAATGAGGATAAAATGAAATATAGTTTACCTGAAACAAATTGCCTTCCATCCCTGAAATTCTTGCATCTCTGTGTTTTCAACATATTTTATCTACTGAAAAAAATATGTCATTAATTAAAATGCAGACAAGGAAGAGTTAAAAGAAAGGACTGTAACATGTAATTGCTGGGACTGAAGATGAGGTATCAGACTTGAGCCATTAGCAATGAATAGATTTTGTTTAATATTTTTGCATTTAGTGGACCAAAAAAAAAAAAAAAAGGAAAAAAGGTTGGCCATGACTGCAATGTAAAAATATGTATCAGAAAAGATACTAACAAGACAGAAGAAGTATTAAAAAAATAATAATTTGAATATCCAAAAGATATATAAAATGTTTTTAAAAGCAATTTACTGAAATCATACGGTTTCTAATTCTTAGAGTTATGGACATTTGGGATGTAGAACAGCTTTCCAGTAGCTGTCACTGAAGATTTTAAAAAACCCAAAGCAAGTCCCTAATTATTTATAATACTGTCCTCTGTAAGATTATGAAAGTCACTGTATCATGCATTATCTCTGGTGGCAGGTGGTTGGTTTTGCTCACCTCAGAGTCCAAAGCACCTTAGTGCAATGACCTAACAATTTTACAGCTCTGAAAGAAAAAATATGCTGCAGATTTATACCAACTCTAACTCTGTCTTTCCATCACTGGACTGCTAAGTCTAAAGGCGTTTGTCTTACATGTGCCATAGGACAACACGGCTTTCATCTCTATCTGAGCTGCCTTCCAGCTCAAAGTACTGGGACTACCATTTCGTGACACAGCACGAGCTCTCCTATAGCTCACACGCTTCAGTTAGAGAAGTAAAAGTTGGGTTTATTTTAAATTTTTCCAGAAGTCATAGTTTTTGTGAATATGAATGATGAAGATGAATAGCACTGACAAGTAAGTACAAAATTTGATTGGACAGCAGCACGCGTAAATCAGAAAACCAAGGTCTGAAATGCAAATCAAAGCCACATGACTGATATGAAAAAAACCCCAGAAATAAGTATAAAAATCTGCCAGAGAACAATAAAGCTTTTCAGTTAAAATTCCCTCAGCACAAGCCAAGACCAGAAGTGATTAAAGTCATATGTTCTCGAAGTGATATTTTCCAAACTATTAGCATCTTAAACTCCATCTCCCGGGTAGAGTGAAAAATGAGCCAAGTCTTTTAAAACATACTCCTTTAAGGTATTTAGATATGGCACAAAAGAAATTAATTTCTTTCTTCATGTGATTGACAGCACCAATAAAAGATGTACTCTGACTTTTAAGATAAATGCTTCTTACAATTGTAAAATTGCATTTCTCAGTGTCTGCATGCATTTTTTTAAAAAGAGGCCTCTAATGTTAACAACAGTTACATCAAGTAGAAGATGTAACCTGATTAAACAAGCTCCTTTCAGGCTTTGAGAACTGATTGTTGAAAATGCTTTGCCCCAACTCTACAGCATCTGTGTACAAGTAGAATTTTTTCCTATCTTTCACCCAGGGTATTTCTCAGAAAGCAAATCAGGCTTTGATCCTGAAGCCAAGTGATGGTGATGGTTTCCAATGTCAATTCACTGATGTCAAGTAAAGCATATGCTGGCATTTCTCTCCCTCTTTGAGGGCACATAAAGTGATCATTGTCTGGCCAACAGTTTCATTTAGTTTGTCAAAACTGAACATCTTTGAGATCTCATGCATCAGTGAGATCTGGTAGAAGTTATTCAGCAATGTTATTTACAGGAAGGTAAAGATAGAAAAATAGAAATGTAATAAAGAGAAATTTCACATCTCTAAGACACAAAGGTGTGGTGGTGCATCCTTCCACCATACTACCCCCAGGCCTGGTCTAGGATCTCAGGAGTTCCTGTCAAGCCTTTACCAGACCATTTGGGGGGTGAAGCATCTCTGACTGTACCAGAGGCTCTTGCATGATACAGGTGGGAACAACACTGAGTGTTACAGGAACATCAGCTGCCTGACCAAGGTGGGGAACAAAGGGTAATCAGTCATCCCTGATGGCCTGTTGTTATCACAAATCTATAATAAATCATTGTTATAACTGTAGTAAATCCTACGTAATCACTTTACAATTATTAAATTAGTGAATGATTAAATGCTGCTAAATCCGTTTGCACCCATATCTTTTGTATTTCCAACTTTGCTTTTTTTACCATGTAAATAATTCTAAATTGACTCTTGTCTGATTTTCATTTGTATGCTTCATCCATGTATTGAGTAATAAAGTGCACCTCACCACTAAAATCTGTAAATTCCACAAATTCGTATTAAAATGTGCTTTTTGCCAGTACCTTTGACAGTGATTCTTTAAGTGGCCAAAACCACTCACTAATGACACAAGGCTAAAAGAACACATGTAAATGAGCTCAAATGTGCAGTGAGCCTTAAATTCTGAATTACACCACAATATGGTGTTTTCTCCATCTAAATGAAGAAGAAAGGAACCTGCTTATTATTGTTTTCTTTGTGGTGTAATTTTTAGTGTGTTGTACAGAAATTTTCAAAATTGCTAGATGTATTTTGTGTCTGCTTGTGCTATGAGTATGTATTCTTTTGAAGTAAGGGTGGGAGATATTAAGGAAATGTCACTTGAGGAAAAAAAAATTGAAAAAAAGCAGTACTGACAAGTATTAGAAAATTGTGTAGGAGCCCAAGACCATCTCTGCATGAAATTCAACGTACCTTAACTCTGCTAGACACCACAATGGTTAAGAATAGAAAGCAACAGTCATCTAAGCACTAAAAGTTGTCTTCAAGGCCACAATTTGAAAAACAGAAAAGACATAGTGTTATTTTCTTCCTTCTTCCAGAGCTTTGAGAAGACTACCAGTGATGCTATTCAGGTCATGAAAGCAAGGTGCTGCAGGGAAACAGGCAGGAGCAAGTCCTCCTCCAGCCTGTGCTTCTTCTAGTCTGTGAAGTTCTAAGCACCCTGTTCCTTTCATAATGAAAAGATTTTTTTCTTGGAATCTGATGCAATACATCACAGGGCCACAACTAGGAAAGATGGAGGAAAGGAAAAACCACCACCAGCAAAACCGAAATTAAGAAAAAAAAATTCACATTTGGTGTAGCATGTGTGTGGTAAGGAAGTGGTGTCACATTTGCAGTCATGAATCTGAAGACTGATGTAACTGGCCTTTCATGCACTTCTAATCAGGAATATATTGATCAGTTCAGGAACCAAAAGGCCTAATTGTAAATCACCCTTTTTACAGAGATTCTGGCTCAGTAGCTCAATGTGGCAGCACACATGTATTACAAGGGGATTGCATGTATGTTCTCCTGTCTAAACAAGAAAATCTTATTAAAATGTCTTTATCTTCTTGTATTCTTTTTTCTTATTTTTAAAGACAAACAAGAATAAAAATCCAAATTCCTATTTTCAGTGTTGCAATCGAACCAATAAAGCTGCAAAAGCTCTACTGTCAGGATCTCTGAAAGTCAGGGCTGCTTCAGAAATGGAAATTAAGGATATTTTCTTGGTCTTCAAGTTTCTGTCATGCAAATCCCTTACTCCTTGTGCCTGCTTTAAAAGCTCTCCTAATGAATGTGGAAAATAGAGGGCAGAGTTATGCCACAGGGCTGTTCCCATGCAAACAGCAACTGTGGGATTCCTCTCTAACTGAGCACAAGCTAACTCATTATCAGAGTCTTCAAAATTCCTATCAGGAGTATGCACAAGAGAATGTGCATAAGGAAACAAAATTAGAAATTAGGCCCATACCATTATAATTTTTCATGCTTTTAAAAAGATAATGTAAACACTACTATACAGAGTAATTTGGATGCATTTTTTACTATGCTTGGCATTCTCAGAGGCTGTAAAATCTCTTTTTCATGAGCAACTATAGACATGGATTTCACAGAAAACAAATTTAAAAGAAAAAGATAGAAATCTCTGCTGTTTCAGATTACAAAAGTATTTTGGAGATATTTGAAAGCAATGCAGATAACAGAACAGTCTTGGAAAGCCTGATACTTAGCCATCACCCTTAATAAAAAAACAAATACTACCTGATCTAGTAAATTTACATTGCAGCAATTATGGAAATGGGACAGGCTTATTTTCTTTCAATATTTTAAAATGTTTTCTCTGTCCTGTTTATTCAAAATCTTCATGCTTCTCTGCCTCTAGCTGAGAAAAGCAGAAGACAGAGAGGTGTTGAAGAAAAAAACCATTTGTCTCTGACTTGTCACAGAGACAAAATTTTGTCCATTTGTTCTTCAAATATTTAAGCCTGAAATCATTCCTGTCCATTCTTTGTTCTATTCAAACTTTTATCATACAGGGACTCTTAAACTTTACTGAAATGCTTTATTGGCAATGTGCCAGGTCCCCAAGTCTGCAGCTAAATTAAATAAAATAAAGCAGATTGTCTCTGCTCTAATACAGAAAGACTGCGTGACTCAGATTTATAACACATCAAGTTGCCTACTGAAACTATTCTAGGAGATACATAAACACAAGCTTGAATTTCTGTCTGGAGCTTAATCACATTATTCCCTTTGCCTTTAGTGGGATTAAATCACGTGTTCATTGCTTGTGATTAAGCACTTTCCTGCCTTTTGCTGCTGTATTCCATCAGTGCAATGGGGCTTCACCCACAGCCATCAGGTGCATGAGCGTTCCAGTGAACATCAGTACCCGAGACTTGCAGAACACGTGCTGCAGCTGAATCCACCCTGTGGCACGAGTGGGCCCTGTCCTTTGCATCCCTGTGGTGTGCAGCCCATGGCCTGAAATCAGAGAGCCCTTATTAGTGTGCACCACAACTCCTTCCCTGCAGACATGCCCTGGTCTTCTCTTACATAAAAGCTAAGTGTGCAGAGAGATACCGAAATCATGCCAGAATGGAGCCACACAGAAACAAGGTGTACACGTGTCAGTAAGGTTAATCTGGCACTCCCTGAGCCGTACCAGAAATGTGGTTGATTTGCATTCTTTGTTCTTAGGTTTTTGGGTTTTTTCCTGTTCAGTTTTTTGACCTCTGCTTCATTTTCATTTTCCACCAACATTACCCTATAGCCACATGGCTGCAACATTTTTGCACACTGCACACACATTTAGAATCAATAGACAAAAATCCCAGAAATGCTTCAAAACAGAAAACTTTTGAAAATAATATGTTGAATTCAATTAACTGAAAAACAGAGCCCTTGAATAGCTGTTCCAAAGGGATATATTTTTGAAGACCAACACAAAGCTTACAAAAATTGATTCTCCAAAGGTCACTTTCATCTTATTTTTCCAGTAGTTGCAGAAAACAGAACACTCTGCATCTCTAAAATAATTACAGAGAAAAATAAAAGTATTCCTAAGTTCTTGATGCTGCGCATACTGAGAGTAAAACCGTCTTTAGAGACACACATAATTGTAATTCATGAAAAACCTCTTAAATGAGCAGTAGGTAATTCTTTGAAAGAGTTTTTGACCTTCCTGTACTACTTCAAAACTCAGTTTGGGTGTTTGAGACCTGAACTCACTCTACTGGTTTTCTAGCTAATTTATAACTAAATTTTGAAACCTACTTCTTCAATTTCCGGATGCACAGGTCCTTGTAATTGTTTTTTGTTTCTTTGCCTTTTGGTTTGCTTGTATCAAAGACCAGTTTTTAAAAAAGTTATTTATTTGTGTTTATAACAAGGGTTTCCAAAGTGTTCCATGTACTTTCATTAAATTTATGATCTATAATCACAAGCTAAATCACGGTCCTCATCCTTGTGCATGCAGGGACACGTTTGTGGGTGGTATATGCCGGGAGGAGTGGGGGATGAAGAGAGCTCTGGCTCTTCAGGCAGAGCTTACAAGACAAACTGCAGTGGCTCCCCATGGCAGGCTCGGTGTCCCCACGCAGGGGACTGCCAGACCCTGGCATTCTGCAGGGAGCTGTGTCCCTGCCTGAGCTCGTGTGCTTCCTGCAGAGTCTTCATGTTCCCACAAGGAAAGTTAAAGAAAGCTTTCTAGAGATTCAGGGCAAGGTCTGGGTTTCAGCGTTGTGGCCTTCCCAGAATTTCTGCCAGTGAAAACTGGGTGCTTCCAACAATCACTCTCATACCAGCTCCAGGTAGTCCACTGGATAAAGAAACAAGTTGGTGAGGCAAAAGTCTGTGACACTGAGGCCCCAGTCTGACAGAGTCCTCACATGACCTTGGGTAGTCACTTAAATATTTATCCAAAACTTTATCTTCCTATTTGTGCAATGGAGTTGTTCCTTGCTTCTCATATGGATTAATATTAAGAATTTTATTGTACTCAGTGATAATGGAAGCCATTAAGTACCTAAATCAGCAACTCTGCATTGATCTAGGATCCATCTGTTAAAAAGAATGCCGTACAAACATAATCAGCAAAATATCTTATGCCCTATTTTGGGAATACTTTTGCAGTTATGAGGCTGAAACTAATAGAAGTTGCTTATATTTCCAAGATAGATTTGTACTTAACTCTTTTCAGATATAGACTAGTTATTCCCAAAAATACAACTGGTTTTATTCCTTTCAAAATAAAGTGCTTTAAATATTAGTACAATTGCTTATATTATCCACAAAGGAATCCAACCCATGTCATGACTCACATGGAACTTATTCAGAGCATTCACATGTCTTCACATGTCTTCCTACTGTCTCTTTTTATTCACTCTACTATCTAAATTATGCAAGTTTTTAAAGTGCTGTGATGTGATTTTTTTTTCCTGCCTTGAATAATTGGTTGCTCCTTCCTGATGATTTGTATGCTGAGCTGAAGTGGCCAGAGCTGGACAAAATCAATGAATATATTATTATTTTTCCTTTCTGCAGGAACAAAACCATCTTATTATATGACTTGTTTTCTGATGGCTTCAGACATACATAAGCACTAAGCCTAAATTCAGCTTTTCACGTTGTTACACAAGCAAAAAGTCACATTAAAGTCACATCAAAAATTACATTCCTGACAAGCCTTTTTAAACATATCCTAACTTAAGGAAACACAAATTGTTCCTTGTAACACTCATTTCTAGAAACTGCTTCTCTAACAGATGAAAGAATGAAATGTAAATAAATTGTGTCTGAGTACTTAAGATGCCATTAACATATTTCACTGTGTTTTAACATCCCCCCAACTATTCACAGGGCCTTCGAGATAGTTGCCTCCTACGTCTTTGTCTCCACAAAATAATTCTTGCACATGGTGCACATTAAGCTTCTGAAAGCCCAAAGGACAAAGGAACAAAACAGTTTCTGTTTCTCCTTATTCTGCTTTCCTCCAAGGGCAATGGCATAAATTAGCACAGCTACACAAGAGTCCACAATCACCAAAGCAATACAAATTGCTCAATTGCCCTTCTCAGACCAGCTCACCAGAGCTGCGACCCAGCAGGTGCGCTGTGACAGGATTTATAACAGGATAGCTACAGCAAGGATAGTGAGACAGGTTTCGTTAATTAACTAAGTATAGCACCAATTCCAGAGAGCACTGCCTCAAATATCCCTGTCAGGGAATTCTCTAGATCTTGGAGTATCAGCTTTCTCTACTTGCTACTAGGTGTTCATTTCTTAGTACATCAGAGCACTGCACACCAGCAACCCCACTGGAAATCAACTTTTCAGCCCTGGTTTGCAGTGCAGATCAACACTATAGGGGTCATCCCTTCTCAGTTTAGCCTTGTTCTGCTCCCACACACTCCTCCTCTAATAATGGTGATTCCCAGTCTTTTCTCTATCTGAATGTAAGTTTTAGCAGTGTCAGGTGTAAGTCTTGCTTATGATTTTCAGAGACATCAGAACTTTGTAGAGCTACTTTCCTTTTTTCCTTTTTTTGATTTTCAACCTAAAATTTAGGTTTACCCAGGATTTTACAGGAATTAATTTATTAACAGTTTGAGACAACATTTCGTGTTTTGGTCAGGAGATAAACTTCTACCTCATGGTTAGGGCCATTTTCCCCTGTGCAAGAAGACATGACATATTCTGAAATCAAATATTCAACCCTTACATTGCAAGGACATTTGCCCTCTTGCCAGACAGAATGAAGCTCAGTTAGGAAAGCACATTTCCACCTAAATTATTTATATCTCTTATAAGAGAATTTTATTGAATTGAATTTTATAGAAGTTTAAAGGTTGCTTTCAGAAACCACTTAAGTTAGGAAATGATTACATATCTAAACAGTCTGGCTTTGCTGCAGTGTACTTGGAGGCAGAGGGGCAGATGCTGACTGACTTTTGTTGGTTTTTAACCAAGCCTTTGCTGTGTTATCATGGCAGAAGTCAACTAAGGTAGCCATACTTTTGAGCATTTAAAAGTGAGCCTAGTCATTAGAATTAGAATGTTAGAGTGTGTACATAAAGTCAGTGTTGTTGTACACTGACAGCAGATACCAGAGAGAAACAAGTCCTGAAAGCATCTGAGGACTTTTCTAGGTTTGTGGTCAAACCCTACAGAGTTTTTCCAGGAGAAGAAAAACTCACATGATTTGGAATATTGTCATAAGATCTCTTGGGAAACCAAGATGATTAGACTTAGTTACCTGTTTTTGCAGTGAAACAGGTTAGGAATATTTACATAAACTGCTGGATTATTATTACATTAAAGATCATAATTTTTCAAACTGTTAGAATGTTTCTGGAGCAATTTTATGACCAGGCTTCTTTTCTTAGAGGAAAATATGACTCCCTTCAACATCAGTCAGAAGATTCCCAGAGTAAGTAAATATACCTGTACATGTACATACAAAGATTAAAATCAAGATGTTCTGTAAAATCCATACAGATTTCAAATACTTTGGTGCAGTAAAAAGGTGGAACAAATTGTCTAAGAAGTTCTGCAAGATCAACCCTTTGTTGTCTATTTCTAAAACTAAAATATTTTCAGCATTATCATGACGTGAAAATGGAGTACACTTTAGTATGAATCTATATAATTTTTCATTGTCACATGCAATGGGCCATATTATTTACATTCATTCAACTAACAAGACCAGTCTGCAACAATATAATTTTCCAGTTCAGTAATTTTCTCTTTTAACAACTCTTAACATTAATAAAGCTGTACCCACAAAAGCATTAGATGTATTGGACATAAAATAAACTACATTTTAACAACCTCAGCAGGCATTGCCAAGTCCTGAAGTCAGCCAGGACAATGTGCTGCACAGTCTCAGTGCAGAAAATAGCATTAGAGGGAGCAAGAAAGATCTTGTCATTAATGCTGAGATTATTTACTTGAGGTGCTTTTGTGGAACTGTACTTCAACCCTCTACATGTCCCTAAGCTCCCTGGGGGAGACGCAGGCTCAGGCACACTTTCATTGCTATCAGAAGAGCTCCTCTAGTGGGTCTGTAGCTGCTTCTTACTACCACACATGCATTTAATTGTATGTCATCTGGGGTCAATAATTGTACACACTGTGGCTAACTGCAACGACTTCCATCCCAAAAGTCTCAAGCCATGTTCTTCTTTCTAGGCTGTGAAAGCAAGGCAAGCTTTCCTGTAACACACCCCTGGCCAGTTCCCAGGAAGGCTGTTTCCTTTGGCAAGAGGAAATCCCAGTGTATTTCCAACTGGCTGTGTTACCTGACTGGGGCTCCAGCAGACACACAAAGAGGAATTTCCCAAAAATTGTGTGTGATAAAACACGCAAGCAAACAGATAGTCAGGCAAAGAGAAGGTCGCGAGCTTCCAGGCTGCTGTGCAATGAGCCACAGATACTTTTTCACGTAGACACATCCACAGGGTGAAGCACGCTCCTCTGCTGTTCCCTACATCCCAGGGACAGTGTCAGCCCTGATGAAGATTCTCACTGCTATGTTCTTTCACTCGCACTGTGTTCAGAGTTTGGTTTTGGTTCTATCCCATGAGATGCTCAAACAGAAATTCACTTTCTGCTGTGACTGACCTCCAGCTGTGCCTTGACACTGAACAGCCACTGTCTCTTGCAAGTTACTTTTTCCCCACACAAAGAAGCTCTATAAGAGATAACAATTTAAGTCCTTTGTGCTAGGGACTTCTCACCCTACTGAAATGAAATCACAGCAAAACAAACAAACAAATAAATAAATATGGTAAAAGGGACTTCTCCTTACGAGAATGTGGGAATTGCAGGAGTTTATCCCACGTACAATGGGATAAATGGGATAAATGAGTGGAGGCTTATTGGATTAGATTTCTGAAGAAAGTAGGGCAGGCTGTGGAATTTACAGTGATTATATTTCTATCTAGGATGGCTAATATGTGAACATATTTTTATAATTAGAGATGCTAAAAAGGTTTTCAAAGAGAAAGGACAATTTACAGCAGTTCTGACCCACAGCATCCAACTGTACAGAAGAAGAAAGAGCATGTATTTTCCTTAATAAACCTTTATTTTGAATCTGTCCGTATGTCTAAGAAAAAAGGAATAATTTCAGCTTCCCGACAATAAAATGCAATCTGTTATAAGAAGCTGAATGCTTAAGTGCCAAATACAGTAAATGAAAACTCTTTACAAAATAATAGCTTTTTTTTCTTCAAAGTCTAAGGCAGGAGTAACAGATGTGAGCATCTCACATTGAAAGAAGAGAAACTAGGAAAAAATACAGAAACCTACCTTTTAAGAAATAAATTCTTGAATAAAACCATTTGCTAACAACCACTTCCCCCTGCCCAATTTCAGCCTTATATTGAAGAGTAAGTGAGGAAAATAACAAAACCAAAGAAGCTGTGTTTAGGAATCTTGGAAGTTTAATTAATTTTCATTGCCTGGCTGAGGCTGACAGGCCCCCAGTAAGAGAGGAAAGCAGGTAACTCCTCTGTGCAGGTGAACTGAAACTCCAGTTCTTTAGCCATGTGAGTTAGCAGTGCTAGATAATATCCAGTGGAATGACTTTGTCTCAGTCTACCTGATTTAGCTGTGAGATATTTTAGCTGGCTTTGTACTTCCTTGACATATTTGTATTTCAATAAAGCTTTATGAACGGAGGCTCAGCCAAGATTCTCCAGTCTCTTTCATGCATTCTTGTGCTCATCAGCACTTTCTCTGCTGAACAATAAAACAGCAGAACAACAAAGTCACAATTTTCTGGTTTATTGCCATATCATTTTATTTGTCACGCTAAAGACCACTTTAAAGGGTGGGCATTTTAATTCTTTTGAAGTAGGTTTAAAGTAATCAAACAAAATGTTACATGAATTTCAGGTTCCCTTAAAACACAACAGAGGATGTTTTCTTCCTCAGTCCCAGAGACTTTATTCTCCTGCATCACCACAGCAGCCCCTCAGCCCACATATGCACCGAATGAGGCAGACAACCCATAAAACAGCTGTTAATCACCTTCAATAGCCCAGCTGCCAGACAGTTTGTTAATTCAGGGCACACTATTCCAACTGCACTTGTGGCTTCAGGACCTGGCCAGCACCACGACACTGCCATATTTCTGAATTACTTTCCCTTTTGCTTTATAGAAGTCCATTCCTGATATAACTCCTCAGAGCCTGAGAAACTCCTGCCAAGGGCTAAAGGTTAGTTTTAAATAAACTGACAACACACCTACTACCTTGGTCCAGATGTAGTTTATTTTACTTCTTACTACACAGAAATCAGGTTATGTCCTGTGAGGAGTTTGTCAGTGCAGATGGGAGCTGCCGTAAGGTCAGACCTGGTATTTCCTGAAAACTACTGGGATGTAAAACAATCCCGACCAGTCAAGCCAGAGATGTGTGACATTAAAGACTGCTGGGACTAAAAGCAGTGCACTCTTTCTTACAACTTGAAAAATCTGTTTCTTTCAGATGTTCAGTCCTGCCACATTCTGCTTGGCGACAGAAGCTGAAAAATCTATGCACAAAGAAAGAAGGCACAGTCTGTGTTGAACCTCATTTATTGGAAATAAAAAGATTTGATCTTCCTGTCTGGCTCAGGAGAGGGAGAAAACATCCACGTCCATGCCCTACACTTCGGTCTTGATCTTTCTCTTCTTCCTGGGAAATAGACTTTTAGCTAAGCTCTGCACAGGGAACCAGTCAGGACAGTGCTTTTAGCATGTTTCTGTTTTTATTTTACACTAATGGGGCTTTAAAAGTCAACAGTGTGATATGTTTTGCTCAGCTGGGAAAATGTACTTTTTTAATAGATATATTCTGCATTTCTTTATAGTATTTTCTATGGAATGTAACCAGTTTTGACCATGTGACTCAGTTTGTTGGAGTCAGCAGATGACCTCTGTTCTAAGATATTGTAATGCTTTTGTTATGTGTGTGTGTGTACATATAATCACAGTCATATCTATTTTTCTCAATTAATGCCCAGCCAAGGCAAGTTGTGGTAGAGAAAAGGAATTCCTTTACCTGCAACAATACATGGCTTTTACTATAGTGTTTCAGAAACAGGTTGTGTGTGAATTGACTGAAGAGTAATTTTTTACTCTACATCTACAGAAATCATTCCTTCTGAGTTTCAAAATAGATTTTTCAACACTGTGTTTTGACACTTTCCTCAGAATTTCTATTCAGTACAGTGACAGCTCAAATACTGTGTTCACTGGGAGGTGGAGAGGCACCATTCTCAGACACTGACATATAGAAAGAAGTAGCAGTGATTATGTATGCTTATATGATTTTTTTCTAACTCACTCCACATGGTTTTCACGCTACCTATTGTATTCTTTAATGATTAACAAGCTATTGAGTATTTTTTTTCCTTGGCATCACATTTAGCAATCCTAAATGCCTAGAACTGAACAATTGCAAAGAAAACTCCTTCTGGTCTTGAAGGTTTTGGGTCTCTCAGGCCTTTTTTTTTCTTACATGGATTTGTTTCAAAGACATAGAGTGTTTGTTTCTGGAGAAGGATGTGGACGTATTCATTGCCCAGAGGAGCCAAGAGGTTTCTTTTCAAGTAGCCATCTACATGTGGGAGCAAAGAACTCTGTAGTCCTTGCAGGAGAGGTGCCTCTTAACAAAGACACAGTGGCATTCACTTGTCCTTTCCCTTCATAAAAATTCATCTCTTCTTGAAACCAGAGTCAGACTCGATGTGGCAGCTCTGTATAAAGTTGGGGTCCACTGGTGAAGAAAGGGAAAAAGACCAAGACAGGGAAATGTGCATGGTCTGCTACATCTCCTATACCTGCAACAAGTCAGCCTAATGGTTGAGATACTTTTATTAACTTTGGAGAACAAATAACATCAACAAGTCATTAGGCAGTAAAGGAATTTAAGGCTAAACAGAAGCTCTGCTCTGTAATTTCCTGTCTCCTTTTCCACTGCAAGACAATCACATTATGTATTGTTTTTATAAAAGAACTGTGACTCACTCTAAATAAAGTTTATTCACTATTAGCACAGAGAAAGTAAAAGCTCCTTTACCCTCTGATGACAGGACACATTCCCAGCCTTAGTTCACTGCCAGTTATGGGCCCATTGCTCTTTGTACAGCACTTCCCTTAACTGTATCTCCTTAATTCTGGTGATCCTCAAAACCCCCCTTTGAATTGTTCTGACTTGTAAAATGAAGTCAAATTATTTTGCTCTAATCCTATGAGACAAGAATTCAGTTATTGTGGTCATAGTTGTAGTCTTTCTCTGAACCTCTTCCTGCTGAGATTTATATCACAATTAAACAAAATCAAACAGAATTTTCAGATGGTTATAGACCAGGACATACCACACTTCCCTCTGCTTCCCTACCTGTAAGAAAAACATCCCTCCTTTAGCTGCATTAGTAATTTTTACTGTGTAGAAAATCCTCACATTCATCCTGGGATAATCATTTTTTAGTTCCAGAGTGTCATATATGACATGTTAAAAACTGGCTTTTTGCACTAATTTGTTCATCAACATACCAATTCCAAATACCACAATTGTTATAATAGAATAATTGCTGTTTAACCAAAGTTGTTAAACTAGAATTGTTGTTGTTACTTGATGCTAATTTAAAATACTAAAAGCAAAAGGGCACTCCATATGCCAGAAGCTGATCCCGAGCATCCCTTTGGAGTGGTCATTCTTCCCTTTTTCAAGATTTTTAATGTTCTATAAAGTTCTGGGAAGTTATGTATAATATGTGCAGTTTTGAGAGTTTATGAATGTTAAAAGTGACAAGGTTTTACATATACTTAAGTATGTGGTTGTGTAAGAAAGCAGAGACTGTTGTAAACTGTATAACTTATGTTTTATTTAATAATTGTGTAAAATCCAAAGCCAAGCCAGCTCCACTGGGCTTCCCAACTGCCACTTTCTAAAAATAGCTCCTCACTGCCACCCCTGTAACTGGGCTCCG
>VXAD01003980.1:392313-434627 GCA_013399195.1 Dicrurus megarhynchus
TAGGGAGCACCCTTTGTAGGGAATACCCCTTTTCGGGACTTTTATCTTTGAGGAAAATTTTTGTTAAATCAGCATCTCCTGGCAGCCGTTCTGCTTGAGAGAGTGAGTGAGTTTCCCCCTGGTGTGAGTGTGAGAGTGAGTGAGCAGCCGGCAGAGGCAGCTGCTGTGAGGGGTCACGCTCCTCTGTAAGGGTACGGGGAGGTGACCGAGGGCAGCAGACCCAAAGGGGAGAGTGCTCAGGAATTTTTTGTTAGAAAAGAAGTACCTCAGAAATAAGGCGCCATTTTAAACCTTCTTCCTCTGAAGGGGGTGGTTATCCACCATTTTAATTTTCTCTACCTAAGGCTGGGAAGCACCATTTTAGCTTTTCTCTATCCCCTCCGAAGTTGGTTATCCGCCATTTTAACTCCCTCTAAAAGGCAGGAACCACCGTTTTAACTTCTCTTCCTCTCTCTGAAGGCAGGAACGCCATTTTGATTCTCTCTCTCTCTCGGGGTGGGAAAAACGCCATTTTGTTGTCTTTTCCCTCTTAGTGGAGGGAACCCCCCTTTTTCTTTCTTCCTTCCTCCTCCTAGAAGGGGCGGGAACTGCTGGAGAGACTGCCATCTTCCTTCATTATATTACTGGAATTTGATTTTGCTTTTATTCTTCTTTTATTGGTTTATCGGTTTGCTTTTCGATTTGTGTATTTAATCTTGAGTTAAGTAAATTGACTTTAATTGTTAAGCTATAACAATTGATTTGGGTTGGTGTATTATTATTAGAAGCTTTATTATATGTATGTATTAAACGGTTTAATTTTAAATAGCTAAGGATCACATAAATTGTTCTATTTGCATAAGTGTGTGTAAAAATTATAATAAGGTGCAAGTGTGCTTGCCAAAAAGACATAAACACTCAGAGTAATAGAGTGTTATTTAAAAAGTGACTAATTCCCTGAGTGGAATTGGAAGAATAGTCTTGTCTTTTAGTTTAATTGCGACTGTCAGCCATATTTACTGTTTGTGATTTTGCTGTTGTGATTTCTGTTGAGCCCTTCCCCCGAGTGGCCATTTTGGTTCCCACGGTGGGCGGCCATTACTGTTTTGTTCCCACGGTCCGCCATTTTGTTTTGGTTCTCACAGTTTCAGCCATTTTGATTTTACCTCTTTAGTTTAAGTTGTTTATAGTGATAAAATTAATTAAGTTAAATATTATTATTTAGACTTGTATGTGTGGTTGCTTATTGATTATCTTGTTTTAAGTCTGTATAGCCAGTTTTCTCTAGTTTATTGGTTGCTTTAGATTAAGCTGGTTTACATATTGTTCTACCTCAAACGTTGTTGTTACATTTAATCCACTTCAAACATGTCTTGTTATAGTTAAATCTTTGATATCGCTCTCCTCACCAAATACTACCACATTTTTGCTGGTTTAATTACAATTTTATTTGCCGCATAAAAATACAATGGGACAAATAAATAGCAAAGGAAACAACCCTGTAAAGAACCTTAAAATCATCCCTGATAGTCCTTTAGGACTAATGCTATCCCAATGGGATGAGAATGAGTTAACTAAAGAATTGGATAAAGTTCAGATGATACAATATTGTGTTCTCAAATGGCCCAGAAAAAGAATTAGGCAAGACGGCCTTAAGTGGCCAAAATATGGGTCATCCGAGCCCTGGCTTTGCAAAATCTTGTATTTATATATTCATTATAAAGGGGCAAAAAGGGCGGACCAACTTTCTTATGCAAGAGCTTGGCTCAAATATTGGGACAGCTCTGCGAATAATGAAAAGGTCTTTGCCTTAAAAGGAAGAACAAAAGAAATTGCAAAGTCGGAGGAAAATAAAGAAAGTGAAAGGAAATTGGATAAAGAAAATGAAAAGAAATTAGACGAAGGCAAAAAGAAATTGGATAAACAAATTACAAAGTCTGAAGAAAATAAAGAACAAAAACCAAGTGAAACTAAATTAAGCCAGCAAAAGAAATGGGACCCTCTGGATGTACTCCCTCCAGCCTATTCTCCTGAAATTACTAGGGAAACTGAGGATGAATCCTCAGATGAGGAGGGGCAGTCAACCTGTCAGGACATGCCTATCCGTAGTCCTCCACCTCCAAATTCCTCTTACATTAATACCAAAGGTGAGCATCCAAGAATGGTTTCTCCTGGTCCAGATGGACCTGCCTTCTCAACCAGGAGAAAAATTACATTGGCTTGCAACATGTGCCCTGGTTGCTCCAGCTCCCCATTCCAGTCTAAAGTTTTATTGCTTCGGGAGGTACCAATGGGAGGGGCCCAGAGCAGAATTGGCTATGTTGTTGCCCCCCTTTCCACCTCGGAGGTGAGGGAATTTAAACGAGAAATGAAAGATTTGCTCACTGACCCTATTGGCTTATCACAGCAGTTCGATCAATTTCTGGGGCCTAGGATTTTTACCTGGATTGAAATGCAATCCATTCTCCAATCCCTATTTACATTGAAGGAACAGAAACTGATCAGGGCTGCTGGGATCAAAATTTGGGAGAGGGAAAATAACGATAATCGAGGGCCAATTGGAGAACGTAAATTACCCGTAGAAGATCCTCAGTGGGATCCAAATTCAACTATTGATCAGAAAAACATGGAGGACTATAGGAAGTTAATCATAAAAGGTATAAAAGAAGCTGTTCCTCGTGTTAGTAATATGAAAAAAGCATTTAGCGAGGAGCAGGGCAAAGATGAGACACCGGCAGCTTGGCTGACCCGACTCAAAACTAACATACAATTATATACCCAATTGGATTTGGATAGTGAAGAGGGAAAAACGATGCTAAAAGTACATTTTGTTTTGCATTCCTGGCCTGATATTCGAAAGAAGTTAGAGAAATTGGAAAGATGGCCAGCAAGAAATTTAGATGTTTTATTAGAAGAGGCCCAAAAGGTGTATGTCCGGAGGGATGAGGAGAAGTGGAAAGCAAAAGCAAAAATCATGAAAACTTGCGAGGTAGAGCTAAAAGCACCTGATACAGACAAATCTGTGGCAACACCAAAGATACCTTCAAAGGCAGTTGGGGATCGCAGTAAACATTTCTGTACCTCCTGCAACAAACACGGACATGGTACCTGGTATTGCCACAGAAAAGAGAGACCAGGAGGCCCAGCAGGTAGAAGAGCAAATTACAACACACTGAGGATGTCAGGGGCTCTATCCTTTGGGGACAAAATACCATCTTAAAGAGCCCTTGATAACTCTGTTGGTCCCCATAAATAGTTGGTAACTTTCTTGGTGGATACCGGAGCCGAAAGGACCTGCGTCGCTGTCCCCGTAAAGGGATGTTACATTAGTAAAAAAAGACACCAGACATCACTGGAGCAAAAGGTGAAACCTTCGCTGTTCCCCTGATTGAAAATGTTACCATCGCTGGTAATGGACTTATTCACACAGACCACATTTTGTACCTACCACAAACAGGAATGAATCTGCTGGGCTGCGACTTGCAGCTGCTGTTGAGGATTGGGGTCGTACCCCAAGGAGGTAAAATGACCACCAAACTGTTTGTGTTATCCTTAGAAGATGAAAAGGACATTAACCCTGTTGTGTGGGTGAAACCAGGCAACAGGGGAAAAATTGATATGACTCCTCTAACTATCCATCTCATTCCAGGTACTAAGCCCATCCGGGTAGCTCAGTGTACCCTCTGAGTAAAATCAAATTTCAAGGCCTAAAGCCCATCATCCAGGAACTCCTGAAGGATGGAATTCTCTAAGGGTGTAAGTCCCCATACAACATACCGATTCTGGCGGTTCGGAAACCAGATGGTACGTACCGGCTAGTTCAAGACCTGCAAAAGATCAATGATCGAGTCCAGACCAGGTATCCCGTGGTCCAGAACCCTTACACGCTATTAAACCAGGTACCTCCAACACGCTCCTGGTTCTCGGTCATTGACCTTAAGGACGCATTTTGGTCATGCCCATTGGTTTCCCCTTGCAGAGACATCTTTGCCTTCACGTGGGAAGATCCAGACACAGGACAGAAGCAACAACTTCGCTGGACCAGACTACCTCAAGGTTACACAGAGGCACCCACACTTTTCGGCCAAGCACTGGAGGAACTTTTAACTTCCTTTTCTGCACCCACAGGGGTCAAGGTAATTCAATATGTGGATGACCTGCTCCTCTCTGGGGAACAGGAGTCCACGGTAAAATTGGCTACCATTAAATTACTAAATTTCCTGGGAGATAAAGGATTCCGAGTCTCAAAACCTAAATTACAATTTGTTAAAACAGAAGTTAAATATTTGGGACACATAATTGGACATGGCACTAGAAAATTAGGTGCTGAATGGATTGAGGGGGTTACAAATTTGCCCCCTCCCAAAACAAAGAGAGAAATTTGGCAGCTGTTAACGTTGTTTGGCTCCTGCAGACTATGGATAGATTAATACACTTAGTCTGCCAAATTTTTATATGAAAAATTAACTGAAAATGAATCTATTAATTGGACCAAAAAAGATACAGAAAAATTAAAGGAACTAAAAGATAAATTGGTCACAGCTCCAGTCCTTAGTCTCCCAGAATTAGAAAAGCCCTTTGACCTTTTTGTCAACGTGGAGAAAGGAACGGCCTACGGTGTATTGACCCAAGACTGGGGTGGGGTCCGCAATCCTGTTGCTTACCTCTCCAAAGTATTAGATCCTGTGTCCCGGGGATGGCCAGTGTGCGTCCAAGCCATAGCCACTGCTGCCGTTCTGGTCTCCGAAAGCCAGAAATTAATTTTCGGGGCAACTCTAAATGTACATACTCCACATTCAGTTAAAACCCTCCTCTCCTCCAAGGCTGCAGAATGGATCACAGATCCAAGGATGGTCCAATATGAAACCATCCTTCTGCACACAGAACACCTGAAACTAAATACATGCACAGTCCAAAACCCAGCTCAGTTCCTCTATGGAGTCCCAGATCAAAAAAATCTCATGCACAACTGCCTTAATGTTGTAGATCTGGAGACAAAGGTCCTTGAGGATCTTGTGGACGTTCCCCTTCCGGAAGGGATGAAGTTGTTTGTGGATGGCTCATCCCGAGTAGTGGAAGGGAAAAGATACTCTGGCTATGCGGTGGTGGATGGGCAGAAAACGAAAGTGATAGAAAAGGGCAAACTGCCTCCATCCTGGTCAGCCCAGGTATGTGAGTTGTTTGTCTTAGAGGAAGCTCTCCATCACATAGCCGGAAACATTGGAACGATTTACACCAATTCCAAGTATGCCTACGGAGTTGTGCATACCTTTGGTAAGATTTGGGCCGAGAGGGGTTTCTTAAATGCAAAAGGGAAAGACCTTATTCATAAAGAGTTAATTTTGAAGATCCTAGACTCTTTACAGAAACCGAGAGGAGTGGCTGTGGTGCATGTACCTGGTCACCAGGCAGGACAGACTCTGGAGGCGAGAGGAAACAACCTGGTGGATCTCGCTGCGAAGGACGCCGCAACGGGAACAACGGACACCTCAACAATCCTCACTCTCAACACATCCAATGAGGATAAAGAGGTCAATGGCAAGGACACTCTCCCCATGCCCATTTTTACGGACAAGGAAAAACAAAAACTATTGCCAGTTGGAGGTAAAGAAGATCCGGAAGGTAAGTGGCATCTTCCGGATGGATGTCAAATTATTAATAAACAATTGGCTCAACAAATTCTCGAAAGTATCTGCCAGAGGCACCATTGGGGATCAAAAGCCCTGGTGGACCATTTTCTCAAAACTTTTGGATGTCGAGGAATATATGAAATTGCTAACCAAATTACTACAGATTGTGTAATCTGTCAAAAGGTGAATTAGAAACAAATGAAAAGTGTCAGGAGTGGGGGAATTGACTTGGCTGTCAGGCCATTTCAAAGTGTACAGATAGATTTTACAGAGATGCCCCCTTCTCAGCAGTGGAAATACTTGCTAGTCATAGTGGACCACCTTACTCATTGGGTCGAAGCTTTCCCTACGGTAAACGCCACCGGTCAAACCGTGAGTAAGGTGATCATACAGCATATCATTCCTCGTTATGGAATAATCCACCACATAGATTCTGATAGGGGTACCCACTTTACATCCCAAATTCTCCAACAATTGGCTCAGCAAGTGGGTATCGATTGGAAATTACATACTCTTTGGCATCCTCAAAGTTCTGGGAGGGTGGAAAGAATGAATCAGACGATCAAAAATACATTAACTAAATTGATGTTAGAGACCAAATGGACATGGATGAAGTGCTTGCCATTGGCCCTTTTACGTATCAGAACTCAGCCTTGTTCTGATACAAATTGTTCTCCTTATGAGATGATGTTTGGCTTGCCCTATCTGGCTAGCCAATACGAGATCAATGCCAGGGAATGTGGAAACAATCATGTCCAACAATATGTACAAATTATAGCTGAGAATGTCCACCAATTAAGAGAGAAAAGGTTTTTAGCGCAAGCACCACCCTTGGATTTTAGTTTCCACAACATCAGTCCTGGGAACTGGGTTTTAATAAAAACCTGGAAGGAGAAGTCATTAACTCCTTTGTGGGAGGGTCCTTTTCAGGTCCAGTTAACCACCGAAACTTCAATCAGGACAGCTGAGAAGGGGTGGACCCACGTCTGAAGAGTAAAAGGACCTGTGGCACCACCTCCAGAGGACTTACCACCTTGCTCTGCAGACAAAAAACAAAGTCTAGTGGAAGATGACCCCGGTCACTCCCAAGAAAGACATAAAACAAATGTTCCCTACCTCTGCCTCACTATAAGTTTACCAGTTCTGTTAAGACTATTATATTCCAAGTTCTAATTTAAGAATTTCCCTTGTTCAAGTTGTAAAAAGTTTATTCTATCTAGATATTATCTTGTTATATATTATCTTGTTTCTTTGACCTCCACAGATTAAAGAGCTCATACCGGCAACTGACACTTCTCCCCAATAATTGTTCAATTTGGCTCTAAATTATAGTAAAGTACCCACTCTATCCAAGGCCAAATTTGGAATGGGAATTCTGATGTCTGATAATAACACGGCACCACCCGAGGTGACAGAATCAGGAACGAAACCCATGGAGCAGGGAACAAGGCAACGGTCAACAGGTGGGAAGCCCCGGGTCAGTGGCATCGATCCGGGTAGCTTCAGAAGAATCCTACTAGCCTGTACCTTAGCCCTATGGATGCTCTGGGTTCCCCTGACTGAAGCCAACCCGGCAAATATCCCTCGGTGCAATTGGTGCTACAAGACTGTCTACCAGACAAAAGGAGACTCATTCCAAATAAAACACTTTTTCCGTGCATGTACTTATGTGAATCCAAGCTGTTATAACATCACAGCTTTGGAGAAGTGCACAGAAAAAGGCCACCACTATTGGGCAGGCAAAAACATCGGGACCTCCTTACAAAAATCAAAGGGAGAATGCCCCTCCCAAGAGGATTGGTTGTGTTTCAATTTTAGGTACATTACAAAGGAGGAGGACCTGATCAAGAAGAAATTTTACGATTTGGACTTGATTCAAGAGATAGTGGTGGAAGAAAGAAACAAAAGGAGGCTAATCCGCTTGATTCAGATAAAAACTTGTTAATCGATTTGGCAGAATGGATTAGCCGACAACTAAATTTAACAAATTGCTGGGTCTGCGGAGGGACTTTGACCTCAGAAAATTGGCCTTGGCGAGGGATCAGTATTGGACCCCTCGATTACCTTAAACTGAGTGAACTTCCTCCAACGACCCGTAAGGACAATGATGTTTGGCAGCTAGGGAATACAATTATTGGAGAGGAGTGTATTTGGAGAAAAGGAGCTAGATATGTCGAGGAAGTCGAGGAAACAACGTGTAAAAGATACTTGGTAACGGATGGAAACAAATGCAAAAAGCTAAATTCCCTTGCAGAAAAGAAAAAGGGGGGAGTTGTCACATATGACATGTTAAAAACTAGCTTTTTGCACTAATTTGTTCATCAACATACCAATTCCAAATACCACAATTGTTAAAATAGAATAATNGATTGGCCGGGAAAGGTGACCTTATGGGATAATTCCACCAATCCTGCTGGACCGTGGAGGCTGGACAGGGGCGGGCAGGGGAGCAGCCGACACCCTTTATCAGGACCTTCGGGGGGAGGTTCTCGCTTCTTTGCCCTTGCTCTCGAGCAGACCGGTGGTAGAGAAGCCCGGTGCGGAGCTGCTGGCCTTTCACTCTGTAACCGGGAGCCTTTAGACTTTTCCTTGAACCTTTATTCCTGAGGTTCACCTCGGCGCTGTACAGCTCCCTGCCTTGGGCAGCCGTGCGGCTGCCTGGGTGTTCGATTCCTGTGCCCGGACTTACTTTATTTTGACCTTTTTATTTTTAAGAATTTTAATTTCAGCTTTTGTTGTTAATAAACTTTTTACTTTTTTTGCACAACTACAAAAGCGAGTTGTCTCATTTTAATGACACAGAGGATGAGCGAATTCTGCTGCCAAGAAGAAGTTTTGCTACTTTTACCCGTGTATTTAACCTTGTATTTTGTGCTTCTCACTCTGAAGCACTTCCATGAGGCAGTCAGGGATGGGATGAATGCTGCTCATAGAGGAGCCCACAGAGCTTCCATGGTAGGAGGGAAGACAAGGTGGCTGTGTTTTATGGTGGCAGATGATCTGTCTTGAGAGACATAGAGTCTGGGGGTTAAATACACTACTGCCTCTGTAAAGGACAAATTCTTCAGCCTTATGGCAAAGAATATCCTCAAGGTTTTGCTCCCCTATGAAGCTCCTGTAAACCTGACTTTTCATGACAGGACTGGTGCTCTTCCCATACCCCATCAGCTATCCCAGTGCGTGGCAGAAGTAAATAAATACAGACATTTATTTCCAGCTTGATAGTTGACTTTTCATTAGTCTAACTGCACTGGAAGGTGAATTGAAATTGTCTGGGGCCTGGAACAGAATGGGAGGATGTGTTTTATCTTGTTGCAGATTCGCTATCAAGAAAGACACCACTGGCTAGACGTGCTGCTTGAATTAAGAGAAAATAGCCATCTGCCTTTTAGCATAATTCAGTACCAAACAGAATAATTGGTTCTTTGAAACAGAAATTAGTTCTTCATTCACAGTTCCTGGAAGGAAGCTCAAATTGGAAAAGTTGTCTAAAATAGATGAGTTTGGAGATAGCATTTTATACAATGGAATTGACCCATTTAATTAAAAACTTAGTTGTCAGTTGCTGTTTTCTTTAAAACTAGGGTAACTCTGAGATTGAAGTGACACACATCACTAAAGATAGAGCAGTGCAAATAATGGGTTCTGTTCCAGCTGCAAAGTGAAGAAAGATCTTTTGAAATGGATAGAAAGTTTTGCTTTTTTTTTTTTTTTTTTTTTTTTTTTTTTTTTTTTTTTTTTTATTTGTTTTTTTTCTTTGTTNATAGGTGTTTCTTTACACTTGGAAATGAAAGCCTGAAGAACTGTGCAAAACACATCAAAAGAAATTATTTCAGCTTGTCCAGGTAGAATGGGATTCAAACCCTTGAGTTGTAGGGCACAACACAAGCTGAAAATTCTACCAGAACTGCGTATTAGTAATTCAGCTTAAAGCCAATGAGTTCCTCAGATGGGTTTAGAGGAGCACCAGAAATACTATCTACGTGAAGATCCTTGTTTGTGTGATGCTGTCACTCTGCTTGTGGCTTCCCTGACTGAGTTCTGCTAGAAAGATTTCTCTTTACAGGCTCATTTGTCACATGAAGCACAGACACAGGTGACCTTTGGGGTCACAGCAGAGCTCACACATCATCTATCTCCCACACATTCTGCTTTTCACCTTCCTTTCACCTTTCACCAGCGTTCCTCTGCAGCGTGCACCACACAGACCCCAGAGCTACAGTCTTATTTGGCTTTCCTCTCAGTTTGACACAGCTTTATCCAGAATAGCTGGTGTCCAACTTGTGGATTTCTGTCTCCTTAGGCTTCTTTTTGTGTGCAAGTAACACCCTTAAATTCCTTTTTAAAGTCACTAAATATAGATGAATTTCTTTTTAGGTTCTGCAGACTATCAGTCTGAACTCCAAAAACAGAACCTAATTTCAAACCCTTTGCTTTAGAAGTTTCAACCCTCCTTCTTAACACTTTATCCTCTTCTGCTGGTTAGTATAAACAGACTTGCAAAAAACCCCCATCTTAATCTGAAAAACTAAAAAAAGTAAAATATATTATAAAAATTTTAAAATATTTATTCAAAAGTAAAATATTAAGTAATAAAATTGTTAAAGCTTTTCTTTTACAGCCAGAGAAGAAGAGTATGTAATTCATTAAGGACTTATTTGTGCAATTAAATCTATGGTTCTTGCTATATACCACATAAAAACTCACACAACAGAAAACACTGTAATTCAATTTGCTCTCTTTAACTTAATTATCCAGTTCATTTCTTAGAGCCATATAAAAATGTTAATTTTTTTCTTGTTAAAACTCATTGTGAGTTTTTAAACAATTTATATGACTGTTACTGTATGTATCTCAGTTATGTCATTTCTGAATTCTGGAAACTAGACTATCCTTACGGAGGATTGAAAGTAAGGATTTGTTTTACTTAATTTTAAGGTGCTTTGTTAACTGCTTGAGTGCTGCCAAATGAAGCTGCTAAATCCTCACAAGAAGCATTCAATCCCGTAATACCATCAACATTCAAAAGAAAGCTGACAAATATGACTTTCTCCACAGAACAGCAATATTCGAGCAGGCACTGCAGCCTTGAGCAAGAAAGATAATGCAGTTTTTGGGTTGGCTCTTCACCATGTTTTCACTAAGGTGACTCCTTCACTGGAATAGCTCAAATGACTCACCCTCAGTGTAGTACTTCCATCCTTGATCACATGCTGAAAAAACCTGGCACAACTTAGAGCCTTGGCTGGGTGAGTTTCAGTATCCTGGAGCTGTAGTCAGCAGCAGCCAGGGTGGAGCCCGGCCGATGTGTCAGCACCTGGGGACACCTGTGCAGTTCCATTTTCCTGGATTTGGGCTTGCTGAAATGTAGTTGCTTGTTCATATCCAGTTCATTTCTTGAGGCAGTATCGTTTCATAAGGTTTCTGTCCTTCCTGTGCTTGTTTAGAAAGAGAATTTGCTGTATGACACCATGAGGTAATGGTGGGAGAGAGAGAGAGTATCCTGAAGTGCACAAAAGGGTTCTTTTTCTGTCAGCAAAGCTTTCACCCAGGGAAACTGTTATGGAAAGGAAAATACCCTAGAATGATAAATATATGGACTGCCTAAAGCTAAAATTGGGTGGAGTCTATATCTGCTAAAAATTATACTTCGATTTTATGTAAAACCACACAGACCAAAATCCTGTTTCAGAGTGTAATCTATTAAAACCAAAGCACATGGCAATGGAAAACATTACTTGAATGCTTGGAAAATAATACTTCAGTGAAGTATTTCTTCTTTCTGTTCAGATTGCATTTGAGAAATATTGTTCTCTGTTCTGAAGCAATAGCTTCTGACATAATCTAACCATAATATTACAGTTGTTGTTGTTGTTACAGAAGGAACTAAAACTAAGACAAAAACCTTCATGCAGTCTTCTCACTCTCAGAGCCAAATATATACTTTGAACATTTGGAAAGAAAAAGTAGTTATCTGCACAGAGATATATAACCCAGATTCTTAGGCTGTTTATTTTTTGACATATTTTGCATTTTGTTCTTCTGGCAGTTGATGTTCTACTGTGACCAGCACTGAGGTGAAAAGGGGTTAGCTGATTAGAAGATTACAAGCATAATGTTCGTTCCAGGTGGCCTTCTGATTGCTCTCGGGATCAGGTTTGACTGTCATCTTTGTCCCCAGGCTGCAAGTATATATTTCAAAGTCACCAACAACATGCACTCCACAAACTCCACATGGTATGCTATTTGCTAGGCAACCATGTAAATGACAGACATTGTTTCAATTGTTTCACTTCAAATTAGTTGAGTGTCTTACATGTTCAGAACAAAGATACATTAGTAATTAATCCTCAAACTAAGCACAAAAAAAAAAGAGGTAGAAAGTTGATTTCTTGTCACAGAGATGGAGAGCTAAGGCACAATATTAAGTGGTATATAATTAAATAATGTCTATAGGCAGAAAGGTAGAAAATTTCTAAATAAGCTGCAGTTGGACACTGGATTGTGAATATTAAAAGATGGACTAGTGTGGTATCCAAGGGAATGGACTGTCTGTGCAGCACTTATGTTTCTAAGTAGATTGCAATTATTATTCAGAGGTCTCAAAAGAATCCTGCAAATTGACAAGGACACACTTTCAAGAAGATAAAAGTCAGTAAAAGAGCAAGAATTCAGAACACCCCAATCCTAAAATGCTTCTGATGCTGCTTGCATTCATAATTGTTCACATTCATGTACTGTATTTTTATGGCAAGAGCAAAAATATTTAGTATTTGAAACACAAATTTCAGGCGTATGTCAACATGTCACACTAGGACTGCCTTGGCAGTGCTGTCCTGGTGAGACTTTGGTTTGACTTTAATGTCAAGAGGAGTAATTCAATTTGCAGTTGGGAAGACCTGGAACTCTATTCTGCTCGCTGGCCTGCAGCCAGGTCATATTGGGTTGTGATCTCATAAACTTAAAATTGAGTCAGCGTGGATCAGAACTCGAGGAAATGAGCATTCAGTGATTTAGAAGTGATGCTTCTCATCTCAAATCAGCAATGCCCCAAGATGGCATTGAGGGCTCAGTTCCCCAACAAAGCCATCATTCAAACTGATATAAACCCATTGCTTTGACAGTTTGTGTTTATTAAAGATCCAGGTTACTTTTCAGTGCTGTGAGCTCACACTCCTACTCAGTTCTCAAAGCTGACCTCTGCGTGTTCCTGGTGCACTGACCAGTGATCTCTGATATTGTGCTATCCCATCCCATGCCCAGTATGTTTTCTGCACAGCTTTTGCTGGTGTACAAAATGTAGCACACAGTGAGAGGTGCAACCATCTCTGCTTCTTTACAGCTGGACAAATGGTAAAGGACACAGACATCTCAAGTGTTGGTGCAGTCAGGAAAAACCTTAGCAGATATCAGAAATCAACCCCTAAACATAGATAAAACATAACATTTTCTCTAGTCAGAGGTAGTGGTCATCTCTACATAATTTGCAACACATGACATTTATATTTCTCAGTACCTTTCAGAATGAGTGGTATAACTGTGGCACAAAAATGGGTACCTGGGAACCATATTAGGTATGTGCACTGAGAAATTGTGAATAATGAAAAAGAAGGATAAAGAAGATAAGCAACTGACTGCTTTCTGACATCAACATGTTTTTGAGAAACAATGGAAGCAAAGGACAGGTGACAGAAAAAAGAGGTGGAAGGTAACACAGTGAAGGAATACAATTGTTGAAATGTGAAAAGAAGATTGAGGTAAATCTCTAACCACTTCAGGACTTTTTTTTTTAATGTCAGATTTTGAGTGAACAATGTCATTTAAACAAAGAGTAGAATTTTTTAGCAAATTGCTTGGCATAGCATTGCAGGCCAGACTTCCAAGAAATACTGGTTGGCAGAAACATTTATCTAATGAGGCCTTTGTGCACTACCACTAGAGAACCAAAGGACTGCTTTTACAAAGCTATAGACTGGCACTTACTGAGATTTATGAACCTCAGATTGGGTGTTGTACCAGCTTCAGCAGGGATGCCGTGACAATTTAATCTGGGTCTTCAAGGAGAGGGGAAGAATATACCTCATAAATCCATATCTGTGCCACGTACAATGAATACTAAGCCTTTTAAAAGCTGTGTTTGAGTGATTCCTACACTTGGGGTAATTCTTTGCCTGTGCAATCAGTTTGGTTCATCAATCACTAAATTTTAATGTCAAGATTTACTTTTGATACGAAGTTGTAAATATCAGAACATGGATAATCAGGTTTATGTTGCACCTGTCCTGAGATATCAAGGGAGAAAGAGGAAGAGCGACAAACACTTCATGTCAGTTTCCCTGATGCCAGGTTCTCCAAGGGTAGCAGAACAATTTGCAAACAATCTGGCCCAGAAGGGTCAGCCCAACCCAGGAGCAGCACCAAAGTATTTATTTCTGTCCTCTTTGGCCTTTCTTAGAGCTCTGCTGGATGTGCTTCTCCTACTGAAAGATAAACTTCCTGAACAAGGATTGCTGTACCGGTATCTTTACTGTCATCTCCCTCCTTGAGTAGCTCTGTGAAATAATTGAAGCAGAGCTTGAACTAAGTTAAGAAATAGAATAAGGGCATTCTAATCTGTATATTTCTTGATATTTTGGTTTTCATTAGTTCAGATGATCAATATTACAGAGATGCAGCTCAGAGTTCATATTGCATGTGTTCTGGTGCCTTGGACCCACATGAATATGAAGGGATATTTTTAATTCCTAAATCCAGCATTATAATTCAAGCCACATATTCTATCTTATGATTTTATGAAATAGAATTATTGCCTGTGGATGTTAATTTCCAAAGAGAACAGTCCTCTGTTCAGAACAGGTTATTATAGATAGTTGTGTAGCTAAACTATACTCACTGTCACTCAAGAAGAGAAAAAGCCTCGAACCAATGGGAAATATGACAAGGGAAAATGCTAGGAAAGCAGTTCAATTTTGAATATATAGTAATCTTCAGCTCTTGGAAATAAAAGGCTAAAGTATGAAGAGCTAAAATATGAAAAAAAAGAGACTAAAATAATAATAAGCAATCACTACAAAATAAAAATTTTCAGGAACAGGATTCACTGAGGATGCATTAGAAGCCTGATAAATTTGGGGGTATTTAAAATGAAGAGCAGAAAAAAGGTTGGCATTGTCATGTAAATGTCAGACATATCCTGGAAAAAAGAAGCATAAGATGACAACATCAGTCTTTTTCTTTTGAAGTAGTTGTGTATAAATACAGCTTAGGCGTTGATAAAAAAATAAATAGATGCATATCATATTCACTAAAAGTATCAGTGAAGTGAATAGAAATTTCAAACTTGTATAGGGATACTCTATGCAAAGTAAAATGAACTGTGTTTCTCTGTGAAAACATCCTGGGAGATGACTAAATTTTCTAGTTCATCTTTTCTTAAATGATCTATTTACATAATTTTTTTCTTCAGCCAGAAATTCTCGCTCATACACTCAAAAAGCGAGAGAGAGAAATTGCTCACCCGAGAACTTCTTCCTGTGTCAGATCTGGTATTGTTTTCTTTAGAATGTAAACTGGAGAGAAGCAGATGTATTTTCCACCTTTTTTTTTTTTTTTAAATTATTCCCATCATGTCTAGAATGGGTTTCTTTAAAAAATTTTTCAAGCATCCAAGCAAGCCTGATGTTTGTTCCCATTTTCCCCCCATTTTCACACCTCGGTCTCTAAGTGTCTTCAGCCCATGACTCCTAGAGTGCAACTGCATCTCCTTCCTAGTCAAGCACTGCTTTTTTTATAAAGGAATTGATCAAAAGCTGCTCTCAGTCAGCAAGCACCTTCTATCCCATGAAAGGATGTTCACCTGCTCAGGAATATTAAGAATGCACCACGAAGGAGGATTAAAGAATCAACTACCTGTAATATGAGTAGCAGGAGTCATCATGACTGAAAACTGATCAGTGAAATGACTTCATGGCTGAAAACAGTGCCTGAAGACTGATCTCAGCCTACAGCAGAGATCAGAAACACTTCCACCGAGGGAAGATCAAACCCATTTGATGTTAACATGCACCTTGGTGCTGCAGAGTGATGGCTTGCACACCACTCAGGTGCTGGTTGAGCAGGCAGAACTGCACTACAGGTGCACAGTTTTCAGTGAATGACTGGCAGAAAAAAATCCTGAGAGAAAAGCAAATCTCACCAGGCAATCCCTGAGAAAGATAAAGGTGGTTTTTTTTTTTTTTTTTCAAGAAGGTTATGTAAATTTGTTGAGCTAGTACTCCCTGTTGAGCTATTACTCACTGTACAATTGGCTTAAGGCAATTACAATCCAACACGGAAGCTAATCTGCATGTAGACTCAATTCAACAGCCCAAAATCATGTTCAACAGCATTTGTAACTGCATACAGTCCCTCTGAAAATCACTGGGAAATTACTGTACAACTTACACCGTACCTTTGTATCATAAAAAAGGGGAAGAAAGCACTCTAAGCACAAAATAACTTACAATGAGCCATCTGAAGTATTTACAGTTTATTTTCTTTAGGGGAGAATCATGAGGAAAAAATGATTTTAAAAAAAGATTCCCTCAGTGCCTTTGTGTCTCACCTTTACAGAAAGACCTCCAAATATAGTGGAAAAAAACATATTGGTCTATTCACATATGGAAGACCATAAACTTTTATTTTCTTTCAGCTTCAGTGGTATTTACAATGTCACAAACATTGTTGGTGTCTGTACTAAAAGGTCAGGGAAAAAGATTAATGCACTTGGAAAGATCCTTAAATAGTGTTGTAGCCTCATGAAATGTCACCTTTTTATAGTTAGCATTTGTTTTCACTTCTTGGATTTAATGTGATTTTTGATAATTGAGCTTTAAAAAATAATTCGTTGTTTTAGTTTTCATCATTAGTAAATTATATTAAAACACTAGAAATAACCTGGAGATAAAAAATACTGTCATGAAGGCTTGACTTGTTCTTATGATAACAAAATGCAACACACAGCTTCGGTTTCAGCAGTCCTTCTGTGGCAATCCAAATTCAGGAATCCTGGTTACCACTGGAATATCTGTTCAGCTTCTGCTGTCTCTCTGAAACAACAAGAACTAAAAAGCCTGGACTGGAGAAGGAAAAAGCTGATTGCTTTAAAGTTTCAAATGGCATTTGAAAGTTATTTGAACAATTTATTTCTTCACTCTTACGCAGTTTAGGCACATTGCAAAGGAACTTCCATCAAGAACTGCTTATGATTTAAACCAAGTAATTGTGCAAAACCTCAAAGATCAGAGTGGGAGGAAAAAGGAGACAGTATGATTGATCACTCAAAGTTAGCAGTGTTCACATCCTGAGCAAGGCACATGCCTACTGCTCAGTGGAAGGGAAAGAAAGCCAATGGGATGAAGGAAGCAGGGAGTTATTTTTGCTTTCTTTTTATATCACTCATAATTTTGAAGACATCTCTCATGCTTCTCTCATCCATCTCTTTTGTAAACTACATGCCTTCAGTCTCTTCAGCGTTCCTCACTGTGAAAGTTCAACCAAATCTGCAATTATTTGCCCTCCATCATATTTTTCACTATATCCTTTCCTGGTAAGTTAACAGGAACAATTAAAAAGAACTATGTTAGAACATCAGCATTGTGTTAGAGAAGCAATCATTATCATTATTTATAAATTATTTAATATGCATGTGTACATGTGAGGGAATATATCCCTAATATGATATATTTGGTTTAATTTACATTGAAGTCTCGATTACATCTTATTATGTGAGAAGAGGCAGGTGGACCCAGGAGATGTTCCAGACCACAGTCTTTTATGCCAATGTGGAAAACAGGAGATGAAGGCAGCAATATGGTGCTTTGTGTTTGTCAGCAGGAGCTGTGCAGGAGCCATTTTGACATTGGAATAAATGGCTATGAAATATCAAGTATATCACTGATTGTCTTCAACTGTGCAGCTACAGCACGAGAGCTGTGTGCTTTTGAGCTACATTTGCCTCTTGCTGCCCATAGTGATGTAAAAGACTTTGGGCTGGAAACTCCTGCCAGGGTCTGCTGTGCATCTTACATTAAATAAAATCTCATGACCTCTCACAGGATCTGTACCTGTCACCCCCCTTCCAACAGCATATGCCTGAAATCTTGTGATTTCATTTGTCCCTATTCATTTTTTTAGGCAGACTGCCATCTGGGAATTTTCAGTGGTGTACATAAAAATCTTGAACACTGATCCTTTGCCCAAGCAATACCTCATTGCCTGTCAGCATTTTCTGACAGGCAGAGATATAAAACAAAGGGATTCCCTATCTGAATATTTCCTAAGGTGTTACAACTACTGAAATTGAAGAAATTCCCCACATCTGCTTCACATTTCAAAACAGCAAAAATAGGTTAGGAAAAATAATTTTAAAAATCAGATTTAAGGAGTCTATATTGGGCAGTCCTACTCTTGATTTCCGAGATTTCATCCCCTAGTGCAGGCATCCATGAGGTTATTTCCCTGTCTGTGATTATTCCCAGGGGATGAACAGAGTGTGGACATGGCCTCAGGCTGAGTGAATTAAAGAAATGGCAATGTTCACAAGTAGAACAGCCACATTTCATGTCATCCTGTAACAATAAAGTACATACAAAATATCATAGTGGGATATACAGCTGTAGAAACCAGTAAGGCCAGATTGCAAAGCTATGGTAAACTCAGCAAACAGATCACTCTGGGACAGACAATATGCCAGATGTCATTAGAGGAACTGTCAGAATGTCCATCTCTAAATATGAATAAACTACTACTAATAATAATTTATAAATTAATTACAAGAATAATTATAAGCAGGTACATTAAATAAGAGGTGAGCTAGCAGGAAGATTGGCAAATCAGTTTCCTTTGGAAGCAGCAAATGAACTGAGACAGATAGTCATTTTACTGTCAAAGCACAATGTGCTAAAGACAATACACATCAGCCTTTCACAAGATTCCTCATGAGAATCCCAAAGAATACGTTCTTTACAAGAATTTATACAGCCTCCTAGCACAGAGACTGTATTCCACATGTGAAGAACAAAACCTAATTTCCCTTGGACTAATATTGATAAAAGTTACTGCTATTTGAAAGAATCCTGCTGCTGAAAAAAATTTGGACAAGGCAATTTTTGCTATTATGGGCAAAGCACGATTCTTTTCTGTTTGGCTTTTGATTCACTTTGCAAAGCTCAAAAATGATAAGTTTGTTGGATATATATCTTAATGTTAATCCAGTGAAAGAGATCCAGAAAGAAACTTCTATTTCTATACTTCTCCTTCAGAAGTAAATTGCCTTCTCACACAGTGTTTCTCATAATCCAAAACTGTTAAGGGCGATTAAAAAGTCTCTCCTGCATATTTGTGCCCATGCATAGGTATCAATAATTACACCCTTGATCCCTTTCATCCATCTAAATTTGCTTTTACCTATCTGAATACACTCAGGTTTTTTAAAAACTGCTATGGTCCACCCCTGCATCATACATCCTTTTGGACATTCACACACATACCTATATTTGTGTGAGTCTAACTATACAAATACATTGCTGCCTTAGATTTCAGTCAAACTATTGCAGAAAACACTCTTAAGTGTCCCAGACAATTAGCACCACTACTTAGAGCTAGGTCTTACTCATAGCAGAATCACTGGGAGACATTTGCTAAGTGTCTGGTTGGGTTTTGAACATCTCTGGTGGTGGACACATCATCTCAGGACATCCAGTGCTTGAGTGTCCTCTTATGAAAAAGGTTTTTATGTTCACAAAGAACTTCCTGCGTTTTATTTTGTAGCCACTGCCCCTTGTGCTCTCGCTGAGATGCACTGACAACAGCCTGTTACATTTACTCCCCTCATCAACCTCTGCATTGGTAAGATCCCAAAGCCTCCCCTTCTCCAAGCTGAGCAGTCTCAGCTCTCTCACTATCCCCTCACATGAAAGGTGCTCCAGTCCCTTAATCACTCTGTGGCACCTTGCTGGCTCACTCCAGTATATCCATGACCCTCTCATACTGGTTGAGTAGAGAGGAAGGTTCATTTCTCTTGACCTGCAGGTGCTGCCCTGCCCAGTGCAGCCCAGGCTGCTGTTGGGCTTTGCTGTGAGATCACATTGCTGCCTGGTGTCCAACCAGGTATCCTCTGGGACATTTTCTGCAGAGTTGCTTCCCAGGCAGTCAGCCCTCCACCTGCACTGGTGCCTGGTGTTATTCCTCCCCAGGTGCAGAGCTTGGCACTTCCCTTTGTTGGTCTTCATAAGGGTCCTGTGTGCCCCCTTCAGCCTGCCAAGGTCCCTCTGAAGGGCAGCACACCTACCTGCTGCATCCACCACTCCTCCCAGTTTTGTGTCATCTGCAGACTTGCTGAGGGTGCACTTGGCCCCTTTTTTAAGTCACTGCTGCAGAGGTTGTTTTACCTTGATCTCAGCCTATTAAGTTCGGTGACCTGGTCAGTGTTACTTTTTATGAACTGCATCCACAGGATACAAATCCTGGTGTAAATATAATCATGCACTGTCTCTGTACCCCTGAGAAAATACTTGTGTGAAGGACAAAAATTCCCCAACTACTCTGTGTTTGATGACAATTTGAAACAAAGATTTGGCAACTGTGTTTGTGCAGCATCCTTGCAAATAGTTCACTGATTCCCCACAAATTTACAGCCTGGACTGGGGGAAAAAGTCAACATTTTCAAATCTGAGGCCCTGATGATGACGATTTAGCATGATATTAAAGCCTTTGATGAAGCTAATGGAGTCTTAGATGTGTTGAGCATTTCCTGTCCCCTGTGAAGGCTAGAAAGATTAAGACCAGGCTACTTATTAAGATACAGAAACATGACGATAACTGTCAGTCTTAATAATTTTTGTATTTTCGTATTTTTAAATAGAACCTATGATTAATATTAAAAGGATGTGATGTTCCCATGTTTAGCCCATTTTAGCTGAAGGCTGCCAAAAACAGCAGTGAAAAGGGGATGGACTTTCTACACTGCACATCTCAATGAGACGTGAGCTTCAAAGAGTGTGCAGGCATCTGAAAACCTAATGCAATTAGTTAATCAGTTTATTGTCCCTTTGATTGTCAGCAAGATTATGTTGATTTTTTTTCTCCTTTATTAATTCTATATTTAGAGTTCTATATTTGAAACACACAAAAGGGGGAAATGAGTATCTGCAGCTCACGTATGTCACGAATGTTGCATATTTTGCAAAACATTTTAAATGTGACATTTCTTTCAGTGCAATGAAAGATGCTTCTGTGGCATACTTATTTTCTTATTTCCTGCCTGTCACATTTTTATCATTAATATAGCTTGCTGAGTCATTAACTGAATGAAAAGCAAAATGTCTGATTTCCTTCAGGGTGTGTTTCTGGGAAAATGGCACTGTGCTTCACCCTACCTGAGCATTTACCTACAGTTCTAAGTGGAGAACCCACTTCAGAGTGGTTTTTTTGCATAGTTCTTGTATTCCTGAGATAGTTTCTTAGAATCACTGGGACACCTGAGATCCTTATTCATTAGCAGTAGTAGTAGTAGTAGTTATTACCATTATTACTATTATTTACTCGTAAGGGAAAACTTGAATTGCTACTTTTGCAAACAGTGGCTACAAACAATAGTAAGAGAAAAGTCTTCAAAGAGAAGCAATCACCATCTGGTAATTATTGTTACTCTTCTCTCACATACCACACATTCTCAGGCAGATTTTTTTTTTTAATTAGAGTATTCAAATTTAAACAAAAATGTGCTTCATCTTCTGAACCAAATCCTGCTTCATGTTCTGCAGGTGAATATGTGACGTTTTCTCTACTAAAAAAGGGAAAATCTGTCATTAGCTTCACATCACATCATTAGAATCCTGCATCATAAAATATTTACAACTCATATTTTTGTTCAGTTCTGTTGGAACAACAAAATTCATCTACATAAATGGATGGAACAGCATGTTAAACACCAGATATGGTGGAAAAAAAATTAGATAGATGCTTTCAAAGCCAGCATGTTGACTGGCAACTTCCAATATTTCTGTGAAGAATTTGTAGTCAGTGTGATGTCAACTCAAGAGATCATGTAACATGTTAGAAAAAGTGCATTTAAAAATTCATATTTCCTGTAATTTATATGGCTCTCAAATCTAGAATCTTTTGGTCTTGAAAATTAATTTCCACATGAATAAGTCATTATAAAGATGAATAAGCTTGTAACCAATCACAGAAATGTCTTGCTAGTGAAATTCAATTTTGAGGACCTCTTCACACATTGTGTTTTCATTTATGCAAGCATGATCACAGGAAATGATGAAAGAGCAGTTTTTATAATTTCTAGGTGACTGCCAAAACTTCAAATCCAAATCCAAGTGTGTCAGAGTGAACAAAATTCTCCAGAAGCTAATGGAACTGAACCCAATTATGTCAGGTGGAATTTGGTCCATAGACCTAATTGTTGACTCCATGCAGAAGCAACTTTCCCTTCAGGTTAGGGGGAGCTGTACAAAATATTTATGACCTTAGGGGAAAGCAAGAATCATCTCTAGTAGATTTAATCCTGTCTTTGTTTTAACAATTTTCTTCAAGTACTATAATAATGCACATTTGAATTCTTACTCTAACTCTTCCCCTTTTCCCATACATACCCCCAAGCCAAAGTCTTGAAATATTTTCTAAGTCATCACGGTAATAACATTCCTGGATAATTTACAGAACATTTCTTTCAAGAAGAACAGCAATTTTTATTTAAGTATGTGTCATGTTCTGTTTGGAAAATACTACCATCCCCTTTGCAGCCCTGATTAACTTCCACAGGATTATTTTTGTGGAATTTTTCCTACTGACAATTTACTAAAAAAACAGAACCACATAAATTAATAAAATCCAGAAAAGCAAAGTGCACTTTAATTTGCAGTATTGACATAATTGTAGATTACTTAGTTTCTGTTCATGATGAGTGATGCTCCTTAATACTGCAATGAAGATCAGATGGAACTGTTTGTGTTCTTTGCTGTAAGACCTTTAAAGTTCAGATTTTTCAGACTGAAGCAACAGAAAAAGAAGCTACAAAGGATGTGAAATCTTGCTATCAGCAGAAGAAGACATAAGGTTTGTAGAAATTCCTTTTACATTATTTTACAGCATTTCTAAGGGATCTTGGTTTTGCTTTGTTCTGTTGCTTCACTCATCTATTTGCAATCAGTCAATCCAATTAAGGCCATAAATTCATGGATTAATATTCCTCAATATTCTAGCCAAGACATATTAACATCTTAATCACTTCCTTAGAGCAGAACCATCCAGTTCATGCCTCCATTAAAATATGGATTAAGAAAACATCCTCCTTTGCTGTGAGAATAGTTTAGTTCAGGTACTTGTCATGAATAGTATCAGGTTTTTTCTAATTAAAAAGGTGCTCACTTTGTCTCTCATATGTCCTCATATTAAATCAACATATATTCCAGAATATTTGAATAAACAGTGAAGATAGTTTATTCTTAACAGCAGTGCTGGTGACCTTTCTCTCCTACTGTGCAAAAGCAAACAATAAAACAAGAGCAAATCCAAAGGGAAGTCAATAGAAAAAGTGTGCCTAGCTCTTTTTCCATTAACAATCTGTCCTAGGCTTCAGCCTTCCTGTCCACAGAGCAATTGTGACTAACGTGCTCTCCTCCCACAATGGTGTTAAACGGTGGCAGCATGGCAACAGCAGCAATAATTGCTAATTGGAATCCTTGCATTTATAGGAAATCAGTTGTGTGTCAGATCAAGGACACACTTTGGCACAGGCAGTGGTAGAACCTAAAAGTACATACATGGATAGTTATGCTGGCAATGAAGTGCCCAGCTATATTTGTACCAGGATATTTCCTTGGCAACAACCTACATCTGATTATCTGAACTAATTATTACATTATTTTTATTAGAGATGTCAACTTTACCGTATTTAGTTTCCAGACGTAGAAACTGTAGATACAGAAAGCCCTTTTCCCACCTCTCCTAACCTGCTTTTGTCCTTCATACTTCAAGTCAGCTCATCTAATGCCTTCCTGAGCGTGAACACAGACAAACTGTGCAACTGGCTGAGGATTCCCAATTACATATCCTCTCTTCAAGGATGTCTCATTAATTATTGACAAAGGCTGTTGGAGAAAGGCTAGTGTTTCACCTCAGAGAAGCTGTACCTTCAGTTCACTGGGGCAAGCAGACCACGAGGGTGCTGAGTACCTCAGACCTGCCTCGAGGCTTTACAGCAGCTTGCACTGCACCCTTGCAGGGCAGATATGAAGGTAGGACCAAAGGCTCCTCATCCCATTACAGAAAAAAAGGAAGAAAAGCTGGTGAAAGGTGATGCTCATTCCTCTGGTTGATAGTGGGAGGGGTGGGATATGCAACCACTCATTTGGGGGGATTCATATCCACCTATCCCTCCTCCAGTGTTATCCTGGTGCCTTTGTCTGTGGCACTGAGAGCAGTGAATGGACCTCTCAGTACTCTCAAAAGCCCTGTGTAGAGAAGGGTCATTAATCACTTTGCTCCCCAAGATCCTTTGCCTCTGTCAAAAGCAGCTCCTCATTACTTGAAGGATGCTCATGGAATTAAGTGGATTTACCCAAGTCAAAATGAACAATCTTATTATATAATAGTGAATAATCTCATCATATAGGACAAGGGATAATGGTTTGAAACCGAAGGAGAGCATGTTTAGAAGACATAGTAGGAAGAAATTCTCCACTGTGAGGGTGGTGAGGCACAGGAACAAAGAAACTGTGGCTGCCCCATCCCTGGAAGTGTTCAAGGCCAGGTTGGATGGGGCTTTGAGCAACCTTGTCCAGTGGAAGGAGTCCCTGCCCATGACAGTGGGGTTGGAACCAGATGGTCTTTAATGCAGCTTTTAACCCAAGTGATTCTATGATTCTATGATAACAAACTAGTTTGAAACATTAGCTTCCTCCATGCCTTCCTATTAAGCTCTGTATTTGAAAACACTTCATATTTTTGAAAAACATTAAAGTCTGACAATATAAAGGAGTGTGGGGGCTTTCAGTCCTCCTCTACAAAAATCACACAATAAAGTGATATGTTCAACACACTCATTCACAATAACAGGCACACTTGAAATCACAGGAAAACCATTTGCCCAATAAACTACCTTTGAACAACTATATTCATAGATAACCAGTCTGTCTGAGGAAAGCTGCATTTGGGCCTGCACGTAAGCTCCTGTAAGTAATTTGCATTATTTCTCAAATTAATAAAATATATATTGATGAATTCATGTGATTTTATGTTTCATATGTCTAATTATAAATTAATATTAATTTTTCATAGATTAAATTATATTAATATATTTTAATGAAAAATGAAAAAAACTATTAATTATTATTTGTGTGGTTTAAAGTGCTGTTGAATCATATGTGATTCAGTTATTTGCCCCACTGCTAAATCAATGGGGTTTTCAGCATGACACTAAGAATTTCTTACTGACAGCCCACAGCACTTTGCACCCACTCACCCTACCTCCTTCTATCTTCTTCAGCTGAGACTAAAAATTTCACATGCATCAAATCTGAAGGTTGCTCATTAGGTTCAATACATTGATCACCACAAAATTTAATTCACTGTTTCTTTTACAGGAAAAAAGCCTCAAAGCCTATACAAGTCTAATAGCTATCTCCTACATGTCATAATACTTCCTGATCTATCTACAAATTTTAGACTTGGTTTGTCAAATGGAGAGATTATCAGCTGAAACTTAAAGGAGTGGAAATTTCTAGCTCTTCAAGTCAAATAAGAACGAGTATTCTTCATGCTCAGAAACTATGAGTCAAGTAGAAAAAAAAATATTCTTAAGTCATGGTCATCATTTTTAAAAATAAGTTTAAAAAAAACCCAAAACTCTGGAGGTTAGCCAGGCTGCTTTTGTATATTTATAGCTGTATTATCAGCCCTCTCAAGCTAAATTGCCTCAATGAATGGACTTAGAAAGATCACCTCTCCTTTCTGTACTGCTCTGGTTAATAATAGTATTTATCTCTCCCAGAGATCTGGTTAAGTACCCATTATCTGGCATCCAAAGGCAGGGTAGAAGTGTAAAACATTAATAGAAGTAAGCAATACTTACCACTTAACTATTTAAGGCACAGATTTACGTCTCAAGGTGTGAAATTTAGACACTCTATGTTATTTGAAAATCCTGTAAGTTTGCCAGCACAACCTGAAACTGAAAAAAATTACAAGAGGCTTGGGTGACTCACTAATAGTGCTTCACATTAAATAAAGACAACAACCAGCATTATCAGAGCTGCATTTCCATGCTCATTCTGTTTTGAGAGAAAATGGCCATAACCATGGAGAGCACACCATTGTCACCCTAGCTAAGTAATTAATTTCTCATTTAATATTACTACAGTTGTGAAAGTCCAGCATATGCTTGGATGGCCACAGAAAAGAGCAACAGCAGCATTTAAAATGTGGGTTTTTTTGGTTTGGGCTTTCCTTGCAAATCATTCAATTTGTTGTTTAAAATACTGGGCGTGCAGTTAAATGACCAGTTTTCTGATTTAACTACCAGCAAAAGAAACGTTCTATTTTGTTAAGAGGATGAATTTAGATGCTGTTGCATTTTCATTCATTTTTTGTTCTTAATGTAGCTCTCTGTCAGGGGAACTAAAACTCTAGGGAAAAGCTTGGTATATATAAACAATTCACCCTGGAGTTTTAAAAGTAAAGGTAAGCTCCTCACAGATTAATGGAAAACAAAGCCATGCAATAACTGGTTTCAAAACACAGAATAAAGTTTAGCTGGCTTCTAACCAATGCCCCGATTCACAAAAGGATTTCAGCTTCCACACAGGCACTCAACACCTAAATCCTGAAGTGTTCTCCACAGAAATCCCCACTTAAGCTTCGGGCGTCCTTGGAGGATGACAGACAAAAGAGGCAGCATGTCTGCTTATCCCCTGTGGATGCTGCCGCTTCCAGCTCTGCTTCGCTCCAGCCAGCGCCTGGCAGGGCTGGGGATGCAGGCAGGGGACTTGGCAGGGATTTGGTGCTGGGGCAGCAGGTGGGAGGCCACAGTACTTCAGTAGCTGCAGCGAGAAAACTGCGTGGAAGCTGTGGTTCAAAGAGGTGCCTGAGACTTCAGATGTTTCTTGTTTTGTTTTCCAGGGTTGACACATTTCTGGGGCTGTAATCCCAAAATCAGTGGTTTATCCATAAGCAAAGAGATACTGCTTCTGATAGGTTTCGTTGTGTTTAATGACTCTTAGGAGGGGAGGGACGAAGGAAGCAAAAAGAAGAAACGTTCGCAAAACACTTTGCTCTTTCTGTAATTGATGGCACACCCCCTCTGACTGAAGGAGTGAAATGAGATTACCTCTAGGAAAGCTGAAGTGATGTGCAATCAGAAAAGAAAGACAGGTGAAAATACAATCCCAGACACAGGCGCCAGTTCGAGCTTTTTCCCTGGCATCACTTTTCTATCAGAATGTATGGGGACACTGTACAAGATTAGTAGTTCCTGGCAGTTATTCCAAAGTACTTGCCAAGGCCAGATTTCTGACCTCTGTTGGCATGAACTGATGCTCAAAGCAGTGCATTGTTTTTTAATATACATTGAATAGTATTTTAATATGTATTTCAATATATAGTTTCTTGTTGCGAGACCCTTTCATTTTGTATGAATGTAAGCCATCAAAGTTGGAGAGGGAAAAGACAGTAAGGCTATATATATTTTGAAGACCAAAAAGAGGAAAATGGAAATTGACATTAGAGTGAGACAGAAGAATAAAAATTAAATCAGTGCAGCTACATGACTCTTTATGGGAATTCCTTTCTCATTTGCCACCTAACTTTAATTTTAACATCAGGATCTGCCATAACTGTTGCTTGTAGGAATTAGATACATTTTTAAAATTTTGGGCAATACCTACAGCTTCCTTCCTCCTTTTGTGAAATTTATTTGTTGGTAATATTTTAAAAGTTGCAACTCCTACAAGAACATCACTTCACTGTCTTAGATCCAGAGTTTCCTAGCACTCAAAAATTAGGAGATTGTTCAACGAAGTATTTACTTTGGCTTCTAAGGGGCATGAGGAACAAGAAGGTTGTTTGCCAGAGACATGGACATACTTGAAGATGTAGCTCTTACCACACTGTTTGTCAAACAGAAAAAGGAGATTTAAAACATCACAGTGGAAGTGGAACTAGGAAAGTCTTTGACAAGTCAGTTTCAATTTCTAAATATTTGGGACAAAAATTTTTAGATATTTGTCATTTCACTTTTTTTTTTNTTAGTTTTTTTTTTTTTCTTTTTTTTTTTTTTTTTTTTTTTTCTTAAACATGCACAGGAAATTTTCAGGCTTTCTCTGTCATCAGCCAAGTAACACAGTCCCAGCTAAGGCCATCTGAACAAGAAACCTAATCAGAGCTGGAGCCTCTGCTCCAGACTGTCTCTGCTGGAACCGGCATTTTAAAAGAGTAAATGAAGATCAAGGAACTTGAAGCTGCCCAAGGCAGCCCCCTTTTTTTTTTTTTTTTAATGTACTACTTTTCATCTCCACACATGAAAACAGTCATTACTGATGATATCATGTACTGAGTTCTCTAAATGCACTGTGCACAATAAACCGGTTTGGTTCTGATCATATAAAGTCTGCTTTAGTACTTTTTTGTTCATTTTAGTTATTTTAGTTCACATTAGGCCACCAGACCTGTGTAAAACATTATCATAACAAGCATATGGTTTTCCTGAACTAGATTACAGTTGCTTTTATCTCTCCCCCTTTAAAAATAGTGTTTACATAGCATTTATTTAAATTAATTTCTGAACACTTCAGGTTTACCTCTGCTATTACGGATAATTTGTTATGGTCAAAAAAGAAACTTCCGTTTCAATTTTTGTGAAGTAATGGTGTCGTTTGCATTTGTCCCTCAGCCACATTGATGTTAGACTAACTGGAAGATTTCACCATAAAGGTGGCTGCTGTGATTACATTTGATCAGCTGTAAAAGGGATTTCCCAGAAAAAGGAATGGAAATGCTTTTATAGCCTTTTAGGTAATGTCAGAAATTTTTTGTTTTGTTAATATGAGCTTTTGCCAATCTCTAACAGCATGATCCAAATCCCATTTGAAGGCAATGGAAAGTCTCCCATTGAGTTTGATGGCCTTTGGATCAGTCCCTAAGTGCATTTAGGCTTAATGAGATGTTAATGTGAATTTTATGCTGCTGTGCATAGGAATAGATATTCCAACCTTTCTTTTCCCCACTAATGCAAAAAGAGTCATCTGCCTTTTTAAATTTTTAAATTTTATCCAACAAAATACAACCGAAACCGAACAACCAAAAAAGCACCAAACGCCCGGGAAATGGGGAGAGTCTACTCTTGGTTTCTTGCTCCACCTGGCGGGAGATGCGCGCGTCCCCCCCGCACCTGGAGCGACAGCCGGGCGAGGGAGGTGGTGAGGGTCCTGCTTCCTTCTGCAGGCTTCCTTCTGCGCTTTTGGGGTGTTTTATGGGACCCGAGGAAGGCAGCCGGGGGTTGATGTGGGGTGGCGGGCAGTGGGTCTCGGCTCACGCACGCGTTTCTCCGTTAGGGTGAGGTTCCGTTTTTTTGGGTGCCACAAGGGAATGATGCTTGTTCTGCAGCTCCTTAGCTTTGTCATGCGAGTTTGACTTCCTGGAGGATGCGAGGACATTGTGTGACTCACGGCGGTGTAAAGATTAACCCGTTCTTTTCGGTGGCCTTAAACACGACCCGATGGCTGTGCACAAGCTTGCAAAGCTGTTGCTTGTTAGACAAGCATTTCACATACGAATGCACAGAAATTCTCAGAAGGGAAAAAATGTATCTTGTGGGAATGTCTCAGTCACTCTAAGAAGAATAAAAAATCATCTGCTTCGGGTCAGTGACACTGGTGACCTAACCAGGAACACTCGCTGAGTGTGGGAAGTTGGAGACACAGCACAACGTGTACCGTAGGAAGTGGTTTTGATCAGTGTGAGCAATTCCAGTACTTCTCAGAAGCTGTTAGCACATCTTAAATCTACTCTTTTATAAATATTTGGAACACAGACAGGCATTAATGGCAACATTTTCATGCCCTTAGGTTCAAAGTGAGCTTTCTCTGGAACACTCTGCTCTGCATCTTTAAAAGCCTCAGCAGAGGATTCACCCCAAGCTGAAGTACAAGGGAAGCCATGGCTCCAGTCAAAGGTAGGCTGCAGGAGGAGTGGCTGAAGGGATACATCCTCCCCAGGACAGCTGTCCCAGCAGGAGGGTGGAAGTAGACTCCACACTAACCCTGGGTTGTTGTGGTTGCTCACAGCCTAATGGCCTGGTGGCTTTTTTGGGCTACCTTGAATGTGGCACTGTGAGGAGGCTCCAGGGTGTCAGAACCCTTGCCAGAGAGGAGGCAGCTTGTCTGGCAGTGCTAACTGGTGATGGTGACCTGCCAGGAAAGCCAAGGACTGCACTGTGAGCTGGAGCACAAGGAGAGAGGAATCTGCATCTGACCATGTGAGGGAGGATATGAGCTATGAGACATCACGAGTGCCTGCAGCCAGGGCTGCACAGCAACAACTCTAGGCATATGGTTAGACACAGACAAAGAGGGTTTTCCATGGATTCATAGCTAAACTTCATCAGGAGATGTGGCAAGCTCTGATCTCAGTATCTGACACCACTAGGATGGAAGTAGCTGCAAAGCTTCATTGTTTATTAGTTTTCCCAAGGACTCCCAAAGGAAAAAAAAGTGTTACCAGTGGAGAATATTTATAACAACCATTAGTTATTTTCTCTCCATTGCTTCAGTAACTGCTTCTGTGGTAAAGGCCAGCTATTTGACAGGCTGCAGAATATAGATTCTCATTGTGTTGATTGATAATTGAGGTATTTGTAAGTCAGGCTTGATTATGTAAAATGCTTGGCATGCCTGACTTTTAAATAGTAACTTTCTTCAAACAAGCATCTTCAGAGACCATTACAAACCCCGTTTTCCCAAAAAGCCTGAAAAGACACATACTATCTCTATCTTCCTTTAAATGTCATCAAACCAAGTCTATTTATTACACATTTCAGATTCAACTTAACAGTTTCAGCATGATGTACCTTAGGAGAGTGGTAATCTCTTGGATTGCTTGAAAACATGCTGTTCTTCAGTGAAAAGAAAGAAAGAGACACACTGTATTAAAAACCAAACCAGAAAACCTTGCATTTATCCATGAACTGCTATAGTATGTCCTCTGGCCAAGAATTTTCTGATCTAGCTGAAGACTGAGTAGCTTTCAACATTAACCACTTGCAAAGCATACTAGAGTATGGCCATGGGTAGCCATAGTAAATTTTAGATCTGAAATCACATCACCAAATAGATAATTCCTGCAATTGGCTGGTTTCAATAGCTCTATCAACTCAAACATTCATCCCACCTGGATTGTATGGCTACGTCCAACACCTGGCAGTGCAGGAACAGCAATTGTGCATCAGGTGAGCTGTAGCAGATGACACCTTTTGTCTGGATTCACAAGCTGACCACCACAGCTGTTTGGTACAGTTTGTTTACTCCCTGAATTCCCCTTTGTGCCTCCCTCCTCTCCTTGCCCTCATCTGCACTGAGCAAAACATGTACATAAATGAAAAGGAACTCAGGCCGACAAACCACAAGTTCACTGCCAAAGGAAGATGAGACATGTATAACAAGAAGACATTACATGTTTTGTCATAGCTGCACTCAATGTGCACAGATTATTTACCAGGTCCAGTGTTTAAGTGTGGCAGATGGATGCAGGCTAGCAGTTCTCATGAACAAAGATGCTCTTTCAGAAAAAAGGTGTGTTCAGCTTCTGGAAAAGAAATTTACCTCTCAGCAGGCACTGGCAACTCTAACCTTATTTGCATTTCTCAAAGCAGCAGCACGCATCTCCCTTTCTCAGCCCTAACTCTCCCTGCCAGCCAAAGCTGTGCTATACAGATAGGTAGTAAATAATGTAGGATTGTGCAGATTGGCATGAGGCCTTTTCCTTCTCCTGTGCTGCAAACGCCTTTTCAGAAACAAGAGTTAAGCTGTCAGCAGAGTGGGATTACAAATCTGATACTCAGCACAGTTTTGGACAGTTTGAGCTTTCAGGCATTTTCCATGAATAGACACCAATCATTTCACTGCCACGCTGGTGAGGTGCTCTGTTGGGTCAGGAATTTTTTAGATGGGGATCAGAGAAACAAGCACAGGAAAGTGAAAACAGATATAATTTTGTAGATTCATGCAAGGTACAAAAAAATCTAGGGCTATATGATAATGGCATTTCACTCCTAGGCTTTGAATTAAAGTGTCTTTCAACTTTATTTAAGGGATTTGCCTTGTCAAAGCAAAATTCCTGAACATAAACACTTGTTGCTATAAATACTTAAAATTCTCTTCTGTGAAAATACAGATGAGACATATTAGCAAACACAGCACTGTATCTCATTACGACTTCTATGCATAATGAAAATGTTTAAAGCAATATGGTTTCCTTTCAAATAATACTAGCACTTAGAGTATAATGGTACACCCTTGAAGATGATGTTATTTCACAAATGTCCATCGTGCAGGTTCTCATACTAGTGCTTGTAATACAACAGAAACCTGTACTGCTATAAATTCTCACTAATGCAAATTACTTGGAGGGATGGGAAAACCTACCTTTATGTTATGTTGTTCATGTTAATGTCAAATGCCAGTCTTCATTCCTCTATTCATATAGCTTTAGTATTAAAAATATTTGTCTATTAGGTGGAGATGAGCAAACAGCCCAAATTAAAAACACTTAAGGCTCAGGTGACTGCACCAACAATCTGTGCTTCTGGGCAGCCACCTCTGCTTGAGAGATTTCAGCTCATACCCTGCAGGCACTGATAAGGTCGGGGATCTCAGGCACAGTAATAAGGGAGGAGTTCCCAGGTTTATGAGAGCCTTAGGCTCTGTTCTACCTCTCAACAGCTGCTCCTGGAGCAGTTACAGCACTGCCCTGTGGTGGAAAGTGACTAACCCTGTTCTGTAGGTGAGAGGCTGAAATTTCTGGGGCTGAGGTACATGACAGGGCAAGACTTTTCCTGACACCAGCCTGCCACAAAGACACCACCCACCCCTGAGACATCGATAAGATCCTGTCCCACAGAGCTCCCTCTCCATGGTGTGGTGCTTTGAAGCAGAAACAAGAGATGTCAGAGGGCTCATGACAGAAACCTGAACTCTGGCAACAAAGAGCCTCCTTTTGGTTTTGATTAGCAGCACAAACAGCAGGTCCTAGCATAGAAGGTGGAACTCTGGCTTGTGCTAAGAGGTCACACGGTTTCTCCTTAGCTCCAAATAAAAAGTCTGCAAGGATGGAGACGAAAAAGAGGAAAAGAAAGCAACACACACACACACATTAAACAAGTAAACAAACAAAAACCAACAAAAAAAGGAGCCATGAAAGTTTGAAGACAGGTATAATTCGAATTTGTGGGGTTTTCCCCCATCATAACGCAATCAGATCCACTTACCATCTACTCTGTTACCTTATATCCTGAATAGTACAGCATGATATTTACAGAGAAAAAAGATGGGGGACATGCTATGTCATATGCCAACAATCTAATGAATTTTGTTCTGGTTTTGCTGGACTAGAAAGTGTGCATTAGATTTTGTTAAGTATCACCATTAAATGCATTTTCTAAAATACTGCAGATAATTTTCTGGGAAGGGCATCAAACAAAAATTCCATAGTTTCTATACTGAAAATGCCCCAAAGGGAGCAGTCTGTGTCTCCATTACGTTTTTCAAAACAAAAGCTTCCCTAAGGCTCTGTGCAGAAGATGATAGTGAAGAGAATGTATCTTCTAACGTTTGATTGGTTACCACAGAGAAAATGTGAATTCCAATGGAAGTGAATCAAAGATACAGTTTAAGGGCAACATGTTTCTGTTTCTTTGTCCTTAGTGTCATATATGAGATTGTAAGGCTGAAGCAGAAACGTGACAGGTTGCAATAATTTTAACCAAAGCTTTTGTCCTCGACAGCAATCACTTTCTCTTTTGGTAGTGAACTAATTCTCATTTTTCTGCATCTTTTCTTCACACCCATGAACTATGGAAGGGTTCTCAAAACACTGCCTCTTGTCTTTAATTATCTCAAAGAAGAGTTCGATTTCACAGAAATATTCTGATTTGGAAGGGACCCACAAGGATCAATTACAGAATGCTATGTTTTTTAAATTACATGGGAAACCTTTTTTCCTCAGTGTTTCTTTGTATGCATTTCTGCAAACAGTGAATTACATCTGTACTCAGTTTCACTTGGGCAACTCCAGTTAGTAATGACATTTCCATTATGTCCAGGCCATGATGGGATTCCATTGACTCCATCATTTCTTGAAGATACTGGCCACACCACACAGTCAAAGCCATACAAACCCAAAGCCTTCCTACTTATTTTTGGGTTTGTTATATATGGCAGTCATTCTAACTGTAGGTGTTCTCTTAGAATCTCTGTCAAAAATAAAAATGCAGTCACATAACTCTGGAGCTTGCTTAGAAAAAGTCAAAGTAGTTTTAGACTCAAACTTAGAAGTTTGAGCCTTATCCATATTCAAGATCTTTTTAAAAATATATTATTACTAGACTCTTCCCTTTTCATATTATGAACTTTTTACTGCTACAAAATTAATGCTGAATTGATGAAAATGCTACAGCATGGAGAACTTCTCACATATGCACAGCTGGGGAAAAAAGGAAACCTTTGAGCAAAGGAGCTACTGACTGACAGCACAGAGCAGAAGTAGGACAGAAGGTGAGTACCAAATAGCACAAGCANTTTGTTTACTCCCTGAATTCCCCTTTGTGCCTCCCTCCTCTCCTTGCCCTCATCTGCACTGAGCAAAACATGTACATAAATGAAAAGGAACTCAGGCCGACAAACCACAAGTTCACTGCCAAAGGAAGATGAGACATGTATAACAAGAAGACATTACATGTTTTGTCATAGCTGCACTCAATGTGCACAGATTATTTACCAGGTCCAGTGTTTAAGTGTGGCAGATGGATGCAGGCTAGCAGTTCTCATGAACAAAGATGCTCTTTCAGAAAAAAGGTGTGTTCAGCTTCTGGAAAAGAAATTTACCTCTCAGCAGGCACTGGCAACTCTAACCTTATTTGCATTTCTCAAAGCAGCAGCACGCATCTCCCTTTCTCAGCCCTAACTCTCCCTGCCAGCCAAAGCTGTGCTATACAGATAGGTAGTAAATAATGTAGGATTGTGCAGATTGGCATGAGGCCTTTTCCTTCTCCTGTGCTGCAAACGCCTTTTCAGAAACAAGAGTTAAGCTGTCAGCAGAGTGGGATTACAAATCTGATACTCAGCACAGTTTTGGACAGTTTGAGCTTTCAGGCATTTTCCATGAATAGACACCAATCATTTCACTGCCACGCTGGTGAGGTGCTCTGTTGGGTCAGGAATTTTTTAGATGGGGATCAGAGAAACAAGCACAGGAAAGTGAAAACAGATATAATTTTGTAGATTCATGCAAGGTACAAAAAAATCTAGGGCTATATGATAATGGCATTTCACTCCTAGGCTTTGAATTAAAGTGTCTTTCAACTTTATTTAAGGGATTTGCCTTGTCAAAGCAAAATTCCTGAACATAAACACTTGTTGCTATAAATACTTAAAATTCTCTTCTGTGAAAATACAGATGAGACATATTAGCAAACACAGCACTGTATCTCATTACGACTTCTATGCATAATGAAAATGTTTAAAGCAATATGGTTTCCTTTCAAATAATACTAGCACTTAGAGTATAATGGTACACCCTTGAAGATGATGTTATTTCACAAATGTCCATCGTGCAGGTTCTCATACTAGTGCTTGTAATACAACAGAAACCTGTACTGCTATAAATTCTCACTAATGCAAATTACTTGGAGGGATGGGAAAACCTACCTTTATGTTATGTTGTTCATGTTAATGTCAAATGCCAGTCTTCATTCCTCTATTCATATAGCTTTAGTATTAAAAATATTTGTCTATTAGGTGGAGATGAGCAAACAGCCCAAATTAAAAACACTTAAGGCTCAGGTGACTGCACCAACAATCTGTGCTTCTGGGCAGCCACCTCTGCTTGAGAGATTTCAGCTCATACCCTGCAGGCACTGATAAGGTCGGGGATCTCAGGCACAGTAATAAGGGAGGAGTTCCCAGGTTTATGAGAGCCTTAGGCTCTGTTCTACCTCTCAACAGCTGCTCCTGGAGCAGTTACAGCACTGCCCTGTGGTGGAAAGTGACTAACCCTGTTCTGTAGGTGAGAGGCTGAAATTTCTGGGGCTGAGGTACATGACAGGGCAAGACTTTTCCTGACACCAGCCTGCCACAAAGACACCACCCACCCCTGAGACATCGATAAGATCCTGGCCCACAGAGCTCCCTCTCCACGGTGTGGTGCTTTGAAGCAGAAACAAGAGATGTCAGAGGGCTCATGACAGAAACCTGAACTCTGGCAACAAAGAGCCTCCTTTTGGTTTTGATTAGCAGCACAAACAGCAGGTCCTAGCATAGAAGGTGGAACTCTGGCTTGTGCTAAGAGGTCACACGGTTTCTCCTTAGCTCCAAATAAAAAGTCTGCAAGGATGGAGACGAAAAAGAGGAAAAGAAAGCAACACACACACACACATTAAACAAGTAAACAAACAAAAACCAACAAAAAAAGGAGCCATGAAAGTTTGAAGACAGGTATAATTCGAATTTGTGGGGTTTTCCCCCATCATAACGCAATCAGATCCACTTACCATCTACTCTGTTACCTTATATCCTGAATAGTACAGCATGATATTTACAGAGAAAAAAGATGGGGGACATGCTATGTCATATGCCAACAATCTAATGAATTTTGTTCTGGTTTTGCTGGACTAGAAAGTGTGCATTAGATTTTGTTAAGTATCACCATTAAATGCATTTTCTAAAATACTGCAGATAATTTTCTGGGAAGGGCATCAAACAAAAATTCCATAGTTTCTATACTGAAAATGCCCCAAAGGGAGCAGTCTGTGTCTCCATTACGTTTTTCAAAACAAAAGCTTCCCTAAGGCTCTGTGCAGAAGATGATAGTGAAGAGAATGTATCTTCTAACGTTTGATTGGTTACCACAGAGAAAATGTGAATTCCAATGGAAGTGAATCAAAGATACAGTTTAAGGGCAACATGTTTCTGTTTCTTTGTCCTTAGTGTCATATATGAGATTGTAAGGCTGAAGCAGAAACGTGACAGGTTGCAATAATTTTAACCAAAGCTTTTGTCCTCGACAGCAATCACTTTCTCTTTTGGTAGTGAACTAATTCTCATTTTTCTGCATCTTTTCTTCACACCCATGAACTATGGAAGGGTTCTCAAAACACTGCCTCTTGTCTTTAATTATCTCAAAGAAGAGTTCGATTTCACAGAAATATTCTGATTTGGAAGGGACCCACAAGGATCAATTACAGAATGCTATGTTTTTTAAATTACATGGGAAACCTTTTTTCCTCAGTGTTTCTTTGTATGCATTTCTGCAAACAGTGAATTACATCTGTACTCAGTTTCACTTGGGCAACTCCAGTTAGTAATGACATTTCCATTATGTCCAGGCCATGATGGGATTCCATTGACTCCATCATTTCTTGAAGATACTGGCCACACCACACAGTCAAAGCCATACAAACCCAAAGCCTTCCTACTTATTTTTGGGTTTGTTATATATGGCAGTCATTCTAACTGTAGGTGTTCTCTTAGAATCTCTGTCAAAAATAAAAATGCAGTCACATAACTCTGGAGCTTGCTTAGAAAAAGTCAAAGTAGTTTTAGACTCAAACTTAGAAGTTTGAGCCTTATCCATATTCAAGATCTTTTTAAAAATATATTATTACTAGACTCTTCCCTTTTCATATTATGAACTTTTTACTGCTACAAAATTAATGCTGAATTGATGAAAATGCTACAGCATGGAGAACTTCTCACATATGCACAGCTGGGGAAAAAAGGAAACCTTTGAGCAAAGGAGCTACTGACTGACAGCACAGAGCAGAAGTAGGACAGAAGGTGAGTACCAAATAGCACAAGCACGAGTTTTTATTACCTCAGAGTTCTAGCTTTTTTTTTTAACATGTATCCTCTCATTTTTCAATCACCATGATCTCCTGACTGACAGAAGAAATCAATCTCTATACTACTATTATGGGTTATTTTTTAATGGGGAATTATTTAGTAACAGGGTGTGTTTTATCGCTACCTATCTTTACTTTAGGTTATCTCAGTGAGAAGCTAGCAAAACTCAAAGAAACTTGAGGAAAATGCATAGGTAAGTGTCAAGAGAGAATGAAGTTAAACTACAAATGCTCCTTGGAGGAATGTGAGTGTATTAAAACCTTCCTCCTAAACACAAAAATGAGACATGACCGTGATGTCAGGATTAATGCATGTACACAGAGTTTCAGGAGTGAGTGGTAGAAACAAGACTGCAGTTTGATTTTCTGTAATAGAAAGCAAAAATAGAAAATGTAAGAATGGTGTTTTAAAATCTGTTCTCTATAGATGGATGAAAACGGCAAAAGAAAAAAAAAACCCACATTACAGAGCTGAATTATATTTCCATGACATGTTTGAGGAATGAATGAAGAATTTTGCAGTTAAGTTCCTAAATTCACTCTCACTGCAAGCATATGTTTGCCAACATGTCAGTGCTGCCTCAGCTCTCTGTGTCAGCTACTTCTCTTCCAGGGCTGTCTCTGATATTCTTCCTTTCCATTACCATTTGTCACCTGGCAGATAAAACTCTTGATTTCTGAGCTTGATAGGCTAAATTCAATGCCAAACATCCTGCTGGTCAGAGTAGTGAACAGAGTAATGAGCAGCAACATTACATTAGTTAAGGAGTCTGGGTTTTTCCCTAATCCAAAGGTAACCACTATAAATCTAAATTCAGATATTTCTGGCCTGTAAGTGTGATAACATGTAGATTTTTTTGTTTGGTTGGGTTTTTTTCCAACCAATTATTAATCAAAACTTGTATTCTATCTCCACCATATTTTTCATCTTGGAAACTTCAGTAACTTAAAGCTTATATTTCTGCAACTTGAAAAGAACTTGTTCTATGCTTTCAAATGTAGAAAACACATTGATTTGGCTGATACTTGCTAAGTATGCCGGAGTTTTATAACCCAAACCATCAATTTTATAACCCAAACCATCTCTGTTCTCTGCTGCACTCCCTTTCTCTGTCTAACCACTATGGTGGCAGCAGGACTGACTGCATTCTTATGACATAATGGGTTTGGGATTTTTTAGCTTCCTGTCGGAAGAAATAAAACAAAGCAAAAACTGGCTACTGGAATGAATTTGGTAGGACTGTCTAGTAGTTACTTCTATGGATTTGTTTGTTTTTATGTCAAGAGTTTGTGAAAATATTAGTGAAAATGAGCAGCTGCCTCCTATGGCTCTGTGAAGGGCCTTCATTCAGCTCCTTTGAGATTCATTCCCTGCTCCTTGTGATCCTGCTGGTCAGTGTGTGTGTTTCCATTTGCAGCTCTCCAAGGATCACACAAAGGATCACTGCAAAACAATCACACAGGTAACAGAACATCATTCTTAAATACAACCACCCACCCGTAATCCTACCTATTAATTTCATCAGACATTTCAGTCTGCTTCAGATGTTTCAAAAGGTTTAACTAGAAACAAATAGAAATGTTAAACAGAAAAAATTGTGGGTTTAGTCACTGCATTTTTTGGAGTCAAATAATACAAGGTTAAATTTAAAAGATGGAGTTTCAGCAGAAAATAATTGTGCCCAGTGGAAAAAGATGAGAACTTTGCCCTTGGTCAAGTGTTCTGACCATACAGCTGTCATGTGCCTGTGTGCACACTTCCTAAAAGTGTTGAGGCCTTGATTTTTTTTGTCTCGAGCATCAGAACTCTTGGGAAATGGCAGCTAATAGAGAATGCAACCACACATCTCCTCAGCAGCACTGCTACCGGGAGCACATTAAGCTCATCCTTTGCTCTTTACAATTGTTTGCCATAGAATATCAAATAAAATTCAAGGTCTCTGTGCTTATCTGCAGTGCTTAGATAGCCAAGGCTGTAACCACAGTGGTGAGCACAAAGCACATGGGACTTTTCATGTCCTGAAAAGACCCTGCCTTCACACTTGGGTAAGATCAGGGCATGCAGAAAATCCCACTTGCCATTTTGTCTAGGTTTCTATAGGAAAGAAACCTGAGGGTGTGGAGGAGTAGAAATCAGCTGCTTTGGATGAGAAACAAACCAAGGCAAGGGGTGTAACTACATGCAGACACAGGACTGAAATTCTTTCTGAAGGACATCTTACTCTGGAGCTAAATAAGATATCTGACAGATATCTTACTGTGAGCCTGGCCTGGATCAGCAATAGTGTGGCAGCAGGACCAGGGCAGTGATTGTCCCTCTGTACTTGGCACTGGTGAGGCCACACCTCAAATCCTGTGTTCAGTTCTGGGCCCCTCACTACAAGAAAGGCATTGAGGGGCTGGAGTGAGTCCAGAGAAGGGAACAGAGCTGGGGAAGGGTCTGGAGCACAAGTCCTGTGAGGAGCAGCTGAGGGAGCCGGGGCTGTTCAGCCTGGAGAAAAGGAGGCTCAGGGGGAGCCTTGTCTCCTCTCTACAACTCCCTGACAGGAGGCTGAAGCAAGGTGGGGGTCAGGCTCTGCTGCCAGGCAACGCTACAGGATGATAGGAAATGGCCTCAAGCTGCACCAGGAAGGTTCAGGTTGGACATTGGGGAGAACTTCTCCACTGAAAAGGCAGTTACGCATTGGAACAGAATGCCCAGGGATGTGGTAGAGCCACCATCCCTGGAAGTGTTCAAGAAACTACTGGAGGTAGCACTTAGTGCTGTGGTTTGCTGGACATGACAGTGTTTGGTCAAAGGTTGGACTCAATAATCTTGAAATCTTTTCCAACCTTAGTGATTCTTTTATTTTAAAGACCACATAAATAACACCTCCATAAACTAAGGAGCATCACAAAAATTTCAGCCCAATAAAAAAGACATAATTCCATGCCATCTTTAACACAGTTGTTGACACAGATAAATGCTTATAAAAGAAAAAAAAGGGGGGAAAAGTAAATCTATAACAACAAAAAGTCCTCTTGGAAAGACTAAGTGATTAAACGCTGTAGTTGAGGCTGCCTTGCTCTTCAGTGTGCAGAGCTCGTTATATATTTCATACACTTTCAAACTACTTTTTCATTACAGAAAACATAATAGATATCTGTTATAACTGCAGACTAATTATTCCTGATGTACTAGATACTATTTGATTTTAATTAAAAGTATTTAAAATTGCTTCATAATAAAATGTGACAGGGACTTGTACTTTTCAGCTGTCAATTTTTAACACATTTTTAAATCTAAGAAGTAATATTATAACACAGTTTAAAATGCATCTTAGAAAATACTCCTTCCTTAAATGCAGTTTGGAAAATTTTTCAGATTCCTAACCCACAATTTAAATGAGCTTTCATCATTGTGACCTGTAATATCCAAGTCATGAGATTCTTAATTCTATGAGGAGCTCCACTAAACTTAGTCAAAGCTACTTGTGTGAATGGAAAAAATAAAGATTTGGTCTCTTAAACCTGTTTGCAATTTTTGTTCTCGCAGAATTTGAAATAGCTCTGGTTTTAAGGGTGAGAATTTTTTTCTGCTGAACTGAATATTGAAATTTAATTTAGGCAATTAAACCCAGACATAGAAATGAAAATGTAAATGTGAATTTTGAACAAAAAGTTACAAGCAAGTCAAAGATTTGGGTTTTGAAAGGTTGTGTTTAACTTTACAATACTAATTAGTGCAGATAATAATTCCTGGAACCAGAACTGGGAGTTCTTCAGTTGATTGCAAAATTGGGCTAGAAATGTCTTGGGTAGAATTGGGTAACTGGGTGTAGAATAAGTACCAATACTTTGTGATTCTTTGATTTTCCCTTTTTAATAATGAATGAATGGAGTTCTTGAGCCTTTTCTAAGTATCTTTATGTAGTCGTTAAAGTAAAACATTAATTTTGCAGAAGATCACCCAGTGGGGTAACAAGAAAGCAGTGATTTGAGTTAATTACTTTTTCAATGCCACTTTTCAGTTGATCAGATCTATATTGTGAAAAATCACAAATGAAGAATGTTATAAATGAAATGAGCAGATTCCTATAATAAAAATTGGAACAAATTTATTGATAGAAAATTTGGCAGAGTTTTAGGATAAAAAGCATTAAAAGCCACAATGCAGAAAAAAACAGTACCGAGCCCGGGATCGGATACTGGGTGACAAGCAACCTGACAGGGTGTCAGTGAAGCTCTGTTCACACCATGGTCCCGGAGCAGTGGGTTTTTATACAGTTTATTTTGCCGAAGGCGACTTTGTATTCAGAGTCCAGAGTCCAAAGATATTTAATTTGGTTTCTTTAGTGATTCCAGCAAGGAACAATGTCCTTTCGATGAGGAGATGGAGTTTTGATGAAATCTTGTATCCTCCCAGGAACAGATTGATGGTCCTGATATGTCGCCGATATCTTATCGTGGTGTTAATGGCCGGATGATTTCCCCGTGATGGCCCATCTTCTGCTAAGCTGGTTCTGCAGATATGATAATGGGTTTCTCGGAAATCTTTAGCTTGG